>VWZI01020305.1:832560-868591 GCA_013396835.1 Psilopogon haemacephalus | reverse complement strand
GGGTGCTGGTAGATAGTAGGCTGAACATGAGCCAGCAGTGTGCCCAGGTGGCCAGGAGAGCCAATGGCATCCTGGCCTGTATCAGGAATAGTGTGGCCAGCAGGACAAGAGAGGTTATCCTTCCCCTGTACTTGGCACTGATCAGGCCACATCTCAAGTACTGTGTCCAGTTCTGGTCCCCTCAATTCAAGAGAGATGTTGAGGTACTGGAATGTGTCCAGAGAAGGGTGACATGGCAGGTGAGGGGCCTGGAGCACAGCCCTGTGAGGAGAGGCTGAGGGAGCTGGGGTTGTTTAGCCTGGAGAAGAGGAGGCTGAGGAGTGACCTCATTGCTGCCTTCAACTACCTGAAGGGAGGTTGTAGCCAGGTGGGGGTTGGTCTCTTCTCCCAGGCAACCAGCAACAGAATGAGGGGACACAGTCTCAAGTTGTGCCAGGGGAGGTATAGGCTGGATATTAGGAAGAAGTTCTTCACAGAAAGAGTGATTGGCATTGGAATGGGCTGCTCAGGAAGGTGGTGGAGTTGCTATCCCTGAAGGTGTTCAAGAGAAGACTGGATGGAGCACTTAGTGCCATTGGCTAGGGCCAGGTGATAGGTTGGACTGGATGATCTTGGAGGTTTCTTCCAACCTGGTTGATTCTATGATTCTATGAATTGGTGCATGCTACAATTTCAGATCTGCTCTCTGTTATTTCTCTGGCAGGATAATTAGAACAACACACCACACCCTCCTGCCTCTCCCAGTGCCAACTTCACCCAAAGCACACACTGCACACCACCAGACCAGGTGGAAACCACAGGCCAGTGACAGTAGTTCTCAGCCAGACTTATCCTTCTAGCTCTCTGGGTCTTACAGACAGCAGGGTCAGGGATGCTGAGTGCTTCCTACACGTTGACCCACTGTCACATTAAGTCACTGGTGAAATTGGTAACCAGCTAATGAGACTGCTAGCAACAGAAGAGAGCTAATTCTCAGTCCACAAAGCCAAAATTCAATGTTCAAAGAGGGAAGTGTCCATAGAAATACACCATGGTTCTCTACCAACGACATGTTTTGTTTAAAAAAATAATAGGATAATTTGTCATTAATCTTATCACTTACTGGCACCAAGATGCCCTACAAGTTCATGCATGTTTCTCCATTTATATTGCTTTTATTCAGCCATATCTAATCCTTCCACTGGGACTTGTCTGGAGGTGAATCAGAAGTTTATTTGCCTCTAAAACACTGAGTCAAGCCTCTGTTTAAAAATATATTAGTTAGCAAGCTAAATTACTTGTCTTTTGAAAGTGGAGTTTCTAAAATATCAGTAACATCATAGATAAACAGAATAATATACAATACTTGCTTCCTAAACTATAATACTTATTTAGCCAAACAGCTAGTTTTACTAGGTCTATCAGTTTCCTTACAGTAACACTGAGCTCACAGGTTTAGGTTGCCAAGTTTTGAAGGATGGTGATGCCCAGTGCAAACTGCCTGGTGACAGACACCTCTTCAGCCACTCGTGGCTTGCGAGCAGACTCCATTCTGGCTCACAGCAAGAAGCAGCAGCACTACAAGCAGCACAGCTCTTCTACATGAAGGGCCTCCACAACACAACATTTCTGTAGAAGGCATCCTGTCTCAATTTTCTTTTAGGATGTTAGCTTCTTCATCCCAATAAAGGACACGGATACTGTACAACAATTCAGCTCATATATTCACAGATCATCACTCTATAGCTCACTCCTTTCAGCCAGGTAGGATTGTTTCACAAGCACAATAAAACATACCTAAAACAGCCTGCCAGCCCTTCCCTGTATTTTCTCTTGCCCCTTGCTTGAACACATCCCCCAGACCCTCTCCCACTCAGGCTCCCCTCTCCTGGGGCAAAAGTGGTGATAGGAATTTTGCATTTGCTTTTACTGTGAATTATCAGGCTCATGCATGACTCTGAGAACTTGTACTGAGGCCCTTCATTCCCTTCCTCCACATACACAGACTGTAAAGACAGCATACAGCATATCTTTCCAAATGGAGGAAAGAAGTAACAAATGCATTCTTTGCAATGAGGCTCAATCACACAATTCACACAGATTTTAAGGAGCTAAAAGGTGTCTTGCATAAGGGCTCTTGAAAAGAATCCTCCTACTAGATAGGCCTGGAGCAAGCTTCCATTTAACTCTCGTGTCCAGACAGAACAAGATATTAAGAAAACTGATGTCACTGAGATCATCAGTTTTGTCTGAGGCCTGTCTCCAAGGATGAGGGGCAATATTAAAAAGTCTGACAACCTGAGGAGCAACTGCCCATTTCAGAAGAGATTATTAGCAGAAATCACTGAATTATTATTTTAATGGAAGCCTGGTTTTCTACTGCTTATGTTTAATAAGGGTCAAGATTTGCATTTCTATCAGACACCTTTAAGTGACAATTCGTCAGGAGCATATAAAAATATGAAAGGATCAACACAACCTTAACCTACATCCAACAGGTCTTAAAATGGAGATTAAAAACTCGCTTCTGTCCACATTGTTCTTTCACAATAAAATCTTCTTAGCTGCTTGTCGCTGACCACAAATTACATTGTAAAAAATATATATGACCTCCTGCAGTGTTTTTTGTTTCTACAATTGCCATGGAAATGTTAACTGTTTGGGGGAAATGTTAAGGCAAATAGGATTGTAATTTTTTCTAGCTACCATCTATAGCTGCAGGAAGAATACGCTAAATGGTTTAATACATTTTCCAGTCAGTGAATAAACCATGATAAGGTAACAGTTGTTAGAAGTGTTTTCTCTGATCAAACCCCGCTACATCTCTGTCAAAGACAACAATTTTTACCAGCAGCTCCTGCACCTATACACATAATATAGCTCCTAGTCTCTCTTTCAAGGCAGTTCCTCTTAAATAACCTCCTAAAAAGTGGGGCTTCATCTCATGTGTGGTACAACCCACGAAGAGCAAGCACAGTAGGGACACTGGCCCTGCAGTGACAAGCAATGAGACAAGCTGATGGCAAGCTTCCCTGGCCACTGCAGTGGCATGTTTTGCCTCTCGTCAGGGAGATGTGGCCACAGGCACAAAGCCAGTGAACTGCGTGGAGCAGAGACTAATAGCAAGCTGAACTCAAGCTAGGAAATATTTCGCATGACTAAGTACTACTTCAATAGGAAAATAAACCTTTAACAAGAACCACCCAAAACCACTTGTCCCTGGTATAATGTGATTCCCATTGCAGAACATGACTGCTCTGCAGTACAAAGTGGGAAAGGGGTACTGTGGCCATGTTGGGACACAGTCAAGTTAAGGACTCCTTCATAAGGACCCGCGTGCCAGCGAGGCTGCATGCACTGTTATCACATGCTGATACTTTTCACCACTTGAGAGTGTGAAGTAAAAAGCATGCACATGCTTGTTTGACAGATGGAAATCTCAGGAAGCAGCAGTTCAGCTTGTCCATCTGAACCAGCATTTAGAGATCCAGGCTGTGACCAGTGAACAAAGACAATTCATTGGTCACATAGAAAATCCACTAGAGAGGAGAGAATTCTGTGATTTGATGATTCTGAGGCCCAGCCTGTACCCATGATGCAATGTTAGAGTGACCATCACATCTATTCCTGCCTAACCAGGGGGCCACCAGGCCCCCTAGCCTTTAGTACCCTTCTCATTCACCCAGTGTGCACCATGGGGACCCACTGGTGATGATGGGAGGAAGATCCCTCTGCCCAGTTGGAGACAACTTGGGGCTTCTACCTTTCCTGGAGTGACTTAAAAAGGGGAGTAGGGCGGGGAGAGCAAAGTGGTCACACCTGGGGTGGGAAGAGGGACTCCAACAGAACCCAGGTGCTCTGGGTTTGGGGGGGAAAGGGGGAAATGAGGTGTGGGGTGGGGAAGGGGCAGATATGGTGGAAAAGGGGAGGTCATGCTCCAAGAAAGGAGATGGAGAGGAAAACAATGGAGATAAAGATGGGGGATAAGGGAATTAAAAAAAAAAAAAAAACAAACCACAAAACACACACAAGAAAAATGGACTATAGTATTTGCATTGAAACCAGCCTTTTCATGACCAACCCTTTGTCATTTCTGCTAGGAGCAATAACCAGACATGTTCACCAGCTCACTATGTTGGCTGAAGAAGCACAAATCACACCTGTCTAAGAGGAAAAAATGAGGAAATAAAGAGGAAAACTAAGAAATAAAAATTAAAAACAACTACAAATTATACATATAAAAAGCATGAGGTCTTTCAGCAAGTTCTCCATGGGAAGCGTTCCTATGTGACCTGAGATAGATTTTATGGTCCTACTCTGGCAGGGAGGTTGGACTCAATGATCTATGGAGGTCCCTTCCAACCCTTATCATCCTGTAATTCAGCATAAATTTCTCACATCTTCAGTCTTTATTCTAACTATACAGTCTCAACTTCAGGTTTGAAGGCACCATCCAAACAATTACGATGCCAACAGTTTTTGTCCTTTCTTTACTATTGTGAGGGTTTCTGTTACATGTTTTGCTAAATCTATTTTTACAGTATTGTTCTTGTGGACACCAGTTGATGTTTTCATAGCCAACAAGGTCTCTTAAAATCCTAAGTATTTATTGATACACGAAGATATAGTTGCCTCATACTTTCCAAGTCCAAATACTTTCATGGTCCAAATACATAAGCTTTTCCCTATTTGTCAAAATACAGCATCACAATAAAAACATCAGATATATTTGGGGAATAAAGAATAAAGACATTTTCATTATTTTTTTATTTTAAAAAGTCAATACTTTTGTTTTAGTCTTAATCCTATTTTGTAAACACAAGTGGTAGTACATGTTTGTGCAAGGCGACAGATTATATTTAGGACTTGGAACATTCCAGACCTGCAATCTCTGACAATACTTTTACCACTTTATCATAGTTTTCACTCAAGTATCCTTTTTAAAAATACCAACAGTGTGAGACAAAGAGTTGACAGACAAAGGAAAAAATACCCAGGATTATTTCCTGTCCTGAAGCATTGAAGTGAACATAGCACAGAAAGTATTCAGCACAATAAACCACACACAGCAGGGTCAAGAAATCAGATCCCACATACTTAAAGCATGGGCACTCATGTACTTGGACAGAAGGGACATATTGGCAAGAAATTTGTGATGGACCATCTATTATCACAATGTAAAATCTTACAACCCATATATGCATAGATAACAACTACCTACTCAGCAAAAGTACTCAGGCATTTTCCCTGCTCAGCTTCTTTCTCCTTAAAGCTTCAACCCAGGCCCTTAGGTATGCAGTCCATTGATCTACTATCAGAGAAATTCCATCTGGACAAAGAGTAAACAGGCATTTTAGACAGTACACATAAGGCATTTTTAGAAATGCTCACAACTACTCTGGGTATATTTTTTTATTAAAGTCACTATGTAACCCCCACAGTGGGTCTCCTCTCTGCTATTTTTAGACCTAGAGATCTTCAGGTGGGAGATTGCATAACAGCCAGGAAAAGGGGATTCCTAGCTTGATTTAAATAATAATGTAGATTTATTTGCAAATACCAAGATTACACCTATCAATCATACTACTATTTCCCTGCTGTCATAATCCAGGTTTATGTAAATGGCAATATATCAGAGGAACAGGCAAAAGCCACATATTGGTCTGTTCCAGTCATAAGCATCTTTCCCAAAGAGCACAAGTTAGGTAAAAAGATGGCTAAAGGCAGGAAAGTGAGATTTATGCATATTGCAGCCCTCTTAATACTTGTGAAGTATGTAGCTTCCAGAACTAAGCACTGTTGTAATCCAAATACTAATGCATCTTCGTGTCAATTCCAACAAAAGACATTAAGCACACATTAAAAATTGATGGTTGGACTTCAGTGTAGGGCAGGTTTGTCCTTCTGGCTCAGTCTCCAGATGCACATCTTTGTCATGTCCTACCCATAAGTCAGAAGAAATGGTGTTATCAGCTCTTCTTTCAATCATTGCAGTTGCTTCTGAGAGAAGACTCAGGTACATGGGGAGGGAAGGAGCTCCCTTGATGTCTATCCTGGCCCTGGGGCTCAAGGAGTGGAGCAGTCTCACCTCACCAATTAATGAACCTATCATGTGGATTGATCAAACACAGGACAACCTGATCCATTGTGGCAATGAAACAATTTCTGTTCAGAGTGACACTCCAATCACTCATTTAAGAAGCAGCTGTTTTGCTGTGAGATTGCACAAGAGTGCCCAGTCCAAACAGGTCCCAGCTGGACCTTGCTTTTTAACTAGTTTGCAAAGTCTTTAGGTATGGCTGCTAATGTTTTATTCCACAACCAGATCTTAACAAATCTGTGGAATAAAGGAAGAAGAAGAAGGAGAAGGAGAAGGAGAAGGAGAAGGAGAAGGAGAAGGAGAAGAAGAAGAAGAAGAAGAAGAAGAAGAAGAAAGAAGAAGAAGAAGAAAACAAACCCAAACAAACAAACAAAAAAAAAAAACCCCACCTGCATCAGAGAATTACCTGCAAGGTGCAAAAGAACTATACTGTGTTCAGAAAATTAAAAAATAAAAATTGCATATGGTCATGGGGCTGTCTTAAAAGAGTTCAGACAGAAAGCAAGTGCTGACAGTAAGGAGGTATAAGTCAGATGAGAAGTTTTAAAATCAGCCATCTGGCCAGCAGGAGAACAGGCACAGCAACTGGGAAACCTGAAGACATATTATAGCACATCACAGCTGAGACTCTGACTTTGTTTCCATCCCTCCTTGAGAAAGCTTGCCCACACACACAGCCCAGGCAACAGCTGCTCTGGTTCAGTACCAGCCCAAGAAGGCTCAGGTTTTGGCGGCCTGCACCATCTCCCAGCAGTGTAGGAATTTGCAAAATAAAGGCAGCATCTGTCTCTGCGGGGGAAGTTCTATCTGTGGCTCTGCACATTATCTCCACAGCACTCCCACGCAGATTTGAGCTGAAGCAGGGATGCAGGCAGGAGTACTTCACTCCTGAAAAAAGCATCTGCCATAGGTGCTAGGAGGACAATAGACATTTCTGTATGCAGAGGCTGTTTAATCCTTCCTATCTGAACTCTGTGATTACAGATAGCCACCACCGCTTTGGTTCACAGTGCACATTTTTATTCTCTCATTTCTTTCCCTTGCACATCTTTCATGCTACAGAGCAACCAACGAGTGACCTCAAGGCTACAACTCATAAAGTATTCACTCCACTATTTACCTTGTGAAGGCATTAAAACTTACCAAAAGTATTACAACACACAGTCTCTGCTACAAGAATTTCCTTAACATCAAACATATTCATAGTCTTCAATAATATAGTATGATTTTGTTTTTTCATTTCTTTCAAGCTCTGGTGTCTGGCAATCAAATTAAAAACCTCTATTTTAAACATTGTAAATAGGTTAAACTTTTTCAAAGCACAAATTTCTTTTAAAATGTATGGAACACCATAGCATATATTCAAGGTTCATCCATTAGTTGGGTTGCTTTCCACCTGTACCTTTGGGGATGATCTTTCATTTAATTGGAACAGATTGTTTCACTCATTTTCTTGTCAGGGTGGGGAAATGGGGAAGAGGGAGGGAAAAGGGAAGACATGAAGAAATTAGACCCTAAGGTTTCTGCTGTGGAGTCACACAATAAACCATACACACACTCACACAACATTTAAAGGAGCCTAGAGAAGTGAAATCATACTGTTCCCTGACAACTCCTCTTTGTTTAGTACTAAGAACCTGTTTGTATCAACAGCAAGAGATTGTCTCTAACATTTTTTTTTCCCATGTTCAATGAATACAACAGATCTCTGCTACAGCACTCACTGTAGTATAAATGTAGTATAAGATGGCAGGTCAGTATGTATTTTAACAACTGTCACACTCATGTCCTCTTAAATCAGAAACTGGGAAGATGGGAAGTTGCTTCTGCTGGAATGTGGCTCATAGTTCCAGAAGCCTCTCCACAGCAAACAGTCTTGTGTGGAGGATATTCATGTACATGCTCAACTTCAGGATCCATGAAACATACTTTGCTGTTTATAGATAACAACATAGGCTGGAATTACCAAGCCACTGATTACTCTGCCTTCCTGCAAGTTGCTAATTTAGCTTTGACCTCTTGGATTAATTTTAACCACTGAGAAAAGTGCAGCATAAATGCTTGAAAAACCTTGTGATGAAATTCCTAGTTGTTGCTATTTATAAAGTTTCGTCTTCACTATTCTTTCTTTGTATGATTTAATATCATTGGATGATCTTCATATTTTACTTTTAAACTCCAAGAGTTTCTACTCCTCCAGTTTTTATTATATGTAGAATTTACACTTTTCTGTCCAATTCTGATGCATAATGCATTAGCTTAGTTCTTGAAAACTTCTTCAAGTTCTCCACAACTGCACAATGTTTAAAATAAACTGATTTCCCATACTAGTCAGCCCAGCAAATTTAATGCCTCAAGCATTGTAATAACGTGGTTTTAAATAGACTGCTGAAATATTAATCTTAGCATTCATTATTCTTTCACTCTGCCTCTATTGTTTGACATTTCTTCTCCTGCCATATAATACTCTTCCTGTCTATATTTCAATATCCTCTGGACATCATCTCATCCATAGGATGACTCACATGTTGGGGAAGCTTTTTCAAGCCTTACTGTTTTCCAAAAGAAAACATTCCTTATTCTTCACAAGGAGTTCTTTTCCTTTGAAATAGCTGACCTGTCTTTCAAAAATCTCTTCAAGTTTAATGATCTATTTATACTGAAGTTTGTACCTTAGGTGACCAAACTGTAATTTTTTTTTTTTTTTTTTTTTTTTTTTTTTTCTCTTGGGCTTAACATTCCTTTAGTTTGCTTTGCCAAGTCACAAAAAAGTAAATGAGTCCCTCAGCAATTCCTTTGCTTGCAGGCAAGGCGTCAAACTGAAGAACATTGTAAAATGGGATAGCAAGCATAAGCAGTGGTATGGAACCAGTGGCATTAGAAATTGAGAAAGATACTATTTAAAGAAGGACTCTTTTCAGGGTATCTTTTATAAAAGCTTTTTAGCTGAGAACAAGATTAAAATGGTTATTTATTATATGCAGTTATTCAATGCATAGAATTTTGTTACAACTGTAGATATTTATAACTGTGGTTTTGTCATGTTTAGTTTTACATGATTTAGTCAAAGGGCTATAAACTGTCTGCTAGCTTATTAAAGCTAGAAATAAGAAGTCTTCAAACCATGAAAGGAGACAGATTCTGGAACAAATTTGCAACTGGAGAAGCTGGAAGAAAAATTTTCAGTAGCTAATTTTAAGACAAAGACATTCTTGCAAGATGAATGGCAGGATCCCACATTTGTTGAGCAGAAAGTCCTCCTGTTTCAAGCATCCCTGTTCCTACTTTTCGCAAAAAAAACTTTGTTAGTACATCAGAGATGCAAGATTCAATACCTATTGTGATGGAGGGGTTATGATTGATTAATGCGATATGATTTTACAAAATTAATACAGTTTATTGATTTCAACATCCAAACTTTTCCACCCCCAACCACTTGTTTTTAATATTAAACTGGTTTGATTGGAACAGTCATGGAACAATTACATAAGCAGCATCTAGATCTAGTAGTAACTATTAATATGCATAAACGATCATTTCAATTGTAACTAATAAACACTGAAAGTTATTTCTCATGGTCAACAATGCTGCTTAGCCACTAGATGGAACTCAGACCCCTTTTTTGCTTAGGGCAAAATCTAGGTGATATGCAAAGCTTTAGGTTTACTCACAAGTATTACTTCTCCTGTCTTGCAGGGTTATCAATAAATTGGAAGTACCCAGAATACTTGCAGGGTTTCTGGCTGGTCTGGCCGCTGGCTGCTGCTGCTGCAGCTGTGGCTGCTGAGACTTGATTCATCCCAGGCTACTGGGTGAAGGAGAGGGAGCAGACAGTTTCTGACCTGTTCCTGGCTTTTTGGCAATCTGCGTGCCTTCAGGCTTGCTCGACTTCAGGAGATGTAGACTGCTGCGGCAAGTGCAGGCAGACATCTTGCAATGTATTTCAGCAGATGTGTATCTCATGCTGCTAATTGCGTGAAGGCTATTCAAGTTGCTCCTGGAAAGACTCGAAACTGTTCCAGGGTGGAATATAGCTTATATCGCTATATAACAACAATAAGGTATTACAGGCATGGATGCAGCAGAACACACAAAAATAGCAAAGTCATAGCAGAAGCATGGCAAAGGCATAAGCATGGCAAAGGCATGCTGTGTTACCTGCTTATCTGTATATATATATCAATGCTTGTGATTGATTGGACCCTTTTGATTGGACTCAAATCAGAGTGGAAGTAAGCCAAGTTTTACCATATTTGGGTGAAAGCACAGGTTTGCTTATATCATAGTGTGGGAAGAACCAAGGCCCAGCAAATGCTTAGCACAAGGCCAGCATGTGCAACTTGTTTACCACGGGTTGCAGGCAAGAGAAAAACAAGGTATATAAGCCAGAGCGCTCAGACTCCATGGCACCATGTCTTTTGTCTCTTTTCCCACCATTGCTTCTTCCCCAAAAACAGAGGGGAGGCAGAAAAACATGTCTGGGCGAGCCAGCACACATACAGGCCTATTTTGACCCTTCAGGTCTACCACAATACCATAACACAGCTTCGCAGTTGCTTCAGGAAAATCTTCTTCTGCTATACACACACACACAAAAGAAAAAGGAAAAAAAAAAAAAAAAAAAGCCCACAGACCACAAACAATCCAAATTGTGCTTTGGAGAAAGCCTAGGGAAGTTTTAGGCTTCACACTGCCATTAACAAAGATAAAGACTTAGCTCCTGTGTGCTGCTGGCAAGTGTCCTTTGGCTCACAAGTTGAACCTTCCACAGTTTATCCAGCACAAGGTCTATGCCCTGCTGCAGGCATTGTTTCCTGTGTGTAAACACATGGCGGTCATCCTAGTCTTTTCTGAAAGGCTGAATTGAATCCAAGCTTTGTGTACAAGAGCTGACCTTGACCTGCAAATCTGATCCCCAGAAGAAATAAGAGATTCAGTACTCGCTGCTTGGCTGCCTCACCAGATGTTTCTCCCTTGCAAGAACAGCCTATCTGGTGATTTCCAGCTGAAAAAAGACCAAAAACAACATCGAAAAAAAACCCACAAACATTGTTTACCTGCTAAAAGCGATCCTTATGGTTCTGCCATGCCTTGGTGAGATGCATAAAAATGTTTTCTCCTTTCCTTGGAATGTTATGCGTTACGCAGGAGGGAGTAAATGAACACAAAGATCAATGCAGGAGAATTTCACTTATTTCCTCAATTACTCACACTCCACATTGCAGCCAGGCACCTCAGTACAGAAAATAAAGATACTATCCTGAAGAAAAAGTGTCCTCAGTCACACACTTTCTGGCATGGCCAAAAAAATGCAAGGACAATGAAAGAATCACCCAAAGATATTTTCTTAGATTTTTTCCTAAAGAAAATGGAAAAAAATGATTGCTCTAGATTACTTTGGTCCAAATGTTTGACTTTGATATTTTCCTCAAAGCATTTTTTATTATCTCTGCATACAAAGATAATAAGCTGCAGAAAAGCTGTGAAAGGCACCAGGAAAGTTCCATATCTGAAAATGTACACTCGTAACTGGCAATCTGATGGAAAACTTAAGGGCTTTTTTATATCGTTTACAGAGTAGGCCAGAGGGTGGAAGGAAAAATGTATACAGACTTTTAAAAAATTAAAGATATAAAGGTACACTTAAACTTTCCAGCCACAAGCAGTCCAGTTCAGTTTTACTTTCAGTCTGCAATTATCTAAGACCTTATCTCATTTATATGGTAATAACTTGTCTCATGTCAGCTCAACAAGCAGAGATAGGAGCTACGCAGCACCAGCTCCTTGAACACCCTGGCTGGCTGAAGCCTCCCAGCGTGGGTGGATGGACCTCGCTGGGCTCAGAGCACCAATTAGACTTGCCAATGAGCCAGACCTGGCAGTGCTGTGAGGAGCATAACAAAGGCAGGGAATTTCTTGACACTATGAATTTAACTATTTATAGGTCTGCACACACTCAAGGTGAAAACTTTATGAGAAGTATTTCTTTTCCCAGAGAAGAGAAGACTCACTGCAGCAATTTGGAAAGAGCTATTCCTCAATAAAGAACAGCAACATTTCATGGCAAGATTCAAAAATTATTTCAGAGTGATAACATTTTCTCTAAAATTATAATAAAATACAAAGTGAGAATAAAGGTCAAAACAGGTGTAGACATTAATGAAAGGTAAAAGCTTTGGCCCTTTACAATTACTAAGAGAGTTCTTATCCCCTCGCCAAAGCAGAAGAGATGCACCGAGAACCCTGGGTTCCAACCAACCATATGTCTCTCAGATGTATAACAATTGAAAAAATACCTTTGTGTGTGTGTGTGTGTGTGTATATATATAAAATGAACTTAGCCAGGTAGCAAACATCCATACAGAACAAGGATCTGGGACAGAGGTACAGATAACAAACCTCACATTACTTTCCTTACCGAAAGATCAGCTCTTATAATGAGCTCTCTTTCAAAGAAATTAACTGTGGTTTTGCCCATAAACCATCACCCATTTGGGGGCATAAAAGCATGTTTCACTTCAGTAAGTAGTCTCCTACCATGAACTAGGTAGTGAGGTGCAGTGATTGTACTAGATATGTGTCAGTGCAAAGTGGGTTGTATTTTAACTATTGTAGTCATCAAATACATATTTCCAGTTCAGTCAGGACAAAAAAGGTTTGACTGAACAAAAAAGGTTCGATTTAAGGTGATCATCAAAATATAACTGTAATGAAAACTAGACAGGATATGGTTTACAGTCTATGATTTCTAAAGGGTTTCTGTGCCACCTGCCAGAGGCAAGTGTATTTTGCAGGTAATTTAGCAACCACAAGAAAACTGATGTTATTTTTTGGGGGGGGGATACACAATGCTGTATTTTTCTTTTCCAGAGGATCAGGTCTGTATTCAGTTCCTCATCCCTTTGCAGAGTCCAGAAAGAGGTAGCCAGCTCAGATCATGCTGCTGACGGAGCACTGGGAGTTGAATGTTTTAGGAACACTGATTAAAATTCAGAACATCGAGTTTTATATGGCATTTACTTATTGTATTTAAATACAACATCATTTTGCATTGAAATACTCTCATATACATAGGATAGCTGATGTTAAAATAGAGGATTTAAGAACAACATGTTTGAGAAATGCATTATTCTTTTACATAGAAGATACTGAACATAAATGTCTTAATCCCTACCACATTGTAATGAACCCTGAACCCCACAGTCCAGAGAAAGAGTATTTAAGATACCACTTAGAGTTTCTAGCAATCTGCAAGTGTTGAGGCTACATCATTTTATCTCCAAAACCATCCATTTAGCCACAGGTGGATGTCACAAATGTGAAATTAAGGCTAGCAGTACAGAAGAGCCCTGAAAGGGATCTAAAAGTTTTCCTGTGCCACTCTGCTCTACCATCTCAGCTGTAGTAAAACCCATCTATAACCATCCCACTATGATTGATATGACAAGTCATATCATGAACTGATGGACATGCTAGATTATGGATTGCTGTATTGGAACAAGGGGAATCAATGTCAGGGCAGAAGGGATGGAAATAATTTTGTGAAGAATTGGTACAAAGACACAAGCCATTTTGAAAGAAAATTGGGCTTGTTTAGATTGGAGAAGAGGAGCCTCAGGGATGACCTCATTGCTGTCCACGACTACCTGAAGGGAGGTTGTAGCCAGGTAGGGGTTGATCTCTTCTGCCAGGCAACCAGCAAGCGAACGAGAGGACACAATCTCAACTTGTGCCAGGGGAGGTATAGGTTGGATATAGGAGGAAGTTCTTCACAGAGAGAGTGAATGGCCTTGGAATGGGCTGCCCAGGGAGGTGGTGGAGTCGCCATCCAGGCAAATGTTCAAGAAAAGACTGGATGGGGCACTTAGTGCCATGGTCTACTTGATTGGCTACGGCTGGGTGATAGGTTAGACTGGATGATCTTGGAGGTGTCTTCCAACCTGGTTGATTCTATAAGTCTATTTAGGGCAAGCAGAAGTATCCTTCCATCTTAGGATAGAGGGAAAAACTTTAATAGTGAACAGCTGTAATCCATGACATAATTAAAAAAAAGAAAAGAAAACAACAACTAAAAAAACCCACACAAGCAGGCATAAAACTGCTTATAAGTTGAGAACAACAGCATCAATAATGAATTTTTATTATTAAGAAATTCTGCCTCCAGAGTTTTCTCAGAAAGCTTAATGCATATTTCATTGTATTTCATTCTGAGAAGTAATCCAAAAGACTCTGAAAACATGGATGGAAAGTGAAGGAAATGTTTAAAGTGTAAGTTTTTGAAATGCTAAAGCTATGAGGAATCATTAGTGCAGCTTAGCTCTGATTGTAGCAGAAGTAGAATAGCTACAAGAGAGAGATTTAATGAGCTAGACATCCAGCACAGTGGTATTAAATGCTTCCTAAGCATATTAGGATATTATTCCTAAAACACTGCAACCACCAGACTGTAGTCTTCAGCAGAAAGAATTCTTCCTCAGTGGAATTTCAGCCCCACACTCAACATGGGTAAATTAGAACCCAAAATATCACACAAATATCTGTGTTAGGGAACCTCATATCATGTAAGAACTCTCATTTCTGATTCCCTGAATACAAAACAAAAGGCCACATGGTCAGGGCAGGACAAAATCCACAGTCAAGCATCTTAGAGTTTGCAGAGTTAAAAATCAGTGAAGGTAAACCTCATTTGAAGTCATAATGAAAAGCTCTGTCTCTAAAGGCTTTAAATGAATACACTCACACACACACACACACTAGTAAACATTTTAAATATGTATTCAAAGTCCTGTTGGATTCTAATGCTCCTCTGATGATTACAGATGATTCTCCACTTCAGTAAATAATTCAGAAGCCAAGAATTGCTTGGCCTGGAAAAGAGATGAACAGTGGGGCCAAGACTTTAGATAGCTGCTCTTTTCTGAGATATTTTGTCCTTAATTTTGACTTTGTAAAGAAAGATTTCTGCAAAAGAGGAAGACATACAAATAAAGTTGAAGTGTTTGTATTCATAACAGTAATTTAGAATCAGCATTTTCTGACCTTTATTCTGCTAGTGGAAGAAACAGCTGATGGGGCAAAAAGAAAGCTCAGCAACATAATTTATATAAGCGGCTGCCATAGGAGCGCAATTTTTTTATTCAAGGGCAAAGTACTGTTTTTCTAGCTGTGCTCAGAGTTTCACTGTGTGATATGGTATGCTGATATTGGATATTCAGAAGTGCAGATACCCAGGGACCTCATCTAGAGTAGGCTTCAGAAAACAGAACACTATTCTGTCAGTTTTGTTTATTTAATGTTAGCACAAAGATGCATTTAAGCATTGAGTACCACTCTGATTAGGAGTGAGACTAACTATGGTAAAGCTCTCCTGAAAAAAACAGGCAACTCAAGTTGCAGCAACTTGAGCAATGCATGTTTGCAGTATTGCTTTTGTCAGACAGTTATAGAGACCAAAGAAAGCTACCACTGAGTTTCAAACAGGAGCCACAAAAAAACCCCAGCCTTTTAAGAGTGCACCTCATGCTTCCTTTACAGGTAGCAAAATGTCAACTCAACAAGCTTCTCTGAAAAATGGAGCTATTCATAGGCATTTGCAAGCTTTTAGTACATGATACTACAAAGTATTAAAGCCACCCTGAGAGACTTACTGCTTAGACCAAAAGGTAATTGCTCTAAACAGAAATGTGTGGAGGAATGTTAAAAGGTACATCATTCTTAGCAGCAAGTTTGTAACAATACTTTAAAACTTCTAAAAAAAAAAAAAAATTGGAAGTGGGTACTCTAACATTAGGAGGAAATCAAAGACAAAATATCCCAGAATTTCATATTCTTACTGTTCTAATTCAGTGCGTGGCCTTCATGTGTGTGACCTCATCCCCTGAGACTTAGGCTGGAGAGTTGGGCAGGGAGAAATTTAATGAAATACAACAAGGACAAATCTTGCACCTGGGAAAGAACAACTTCTTGGAAAAGTAAAGGTTGGGGACTGGCCTGTTGGAGAGCAGCACAGGGGAAAGGGACCTGAGGGTCCTGATGGGCAGGATGACCATGACTCAGTAATGTGCTCTTATGGCCAAGAAAGCATCCTGGACTGTATTAAAACAAGTGTGATTAGTAGGTCAAGAGAGGGTTTCTTCCCCCTCTACTCTGCCCCGCTGAGGCCATATCTGGAATATTTTCTCCAGGTCTGGGCCCCTCATTTCAAGGACAGGAAATGGCTTGAAAGGGTCCAGCACAGAGCTACAAAGGTGACAAAGGCAGTGGAACATCTCCCTTATGAGGAAAGGCTGAGGGAGCTGGGACTCTTCAGCATGGAGAAGACTGACAGGTGACCTTATTAATATCTACATGTGTAGGGTGTCAGGACAGGCTCAGGCTCTTCGTAGTGTTGTCCAGTGATAGGAGAAGGGGCAATGGGTGCAAGATGGAGAAGAGATGGGTCCATGTAAACATAAGGAAAAAAATTTTCACAGTGAGGGTGACAGAGTGCTGGAACAGACTGCCCAAAGAGATTTTGGAGTCTCCTCTGGAGACATTCAAAACCCACTTGGATGTGTTCCTGTGTGACCTACTCTGGGTGATCCTTCTCTGGCAGGGGGGTTACACTAGATGATCTTTTGAGGTCACTTCCAATCCCTAACATTGTGTTTCTGTAATTCTGCTGCATTTTGTAAATACAGGCCATCATCACATACATCTCAGAACTATCAGACATTTCTAAATTCCTCATTTGACAATTTCCACATCTAACAGCTCTCCTTTATCTCAGTTCTACATCATGTGAACTGCAAGGTAGGTCATAGCTCTCTCTCAGGGAAGAGAAAAATTCTTCCTTCTTCTGGACCAGATTTACAAGCTGCCCCATTAATTGCATTGAGATACATCACCTGTTGTTCCTCTTGAGGACACAGAATGGTCACGTAGCCAACACAACTCAGCACAACTGCCTTGGGCCCACTGAAGAGCAGCACTTTACACCAGCTGAACTTGCATCCTGTCAGCAGCAACCTCCTTTCCTGTTCTTACTGTTGTGACTGCCAGAACACCATAAAGGGATACTCCTGCCCACTGCAGGAGCAACTGAGGTGGCAGCTTGGGCTAGCTTTGTCTCCACAGGGTTCTGTTGTTGCAGTCAGCAGCTGCAAGAGGGCAGAACATGGAAAGGTGGACAGGGGCAGAGGGGCTGGAGACCCAAGGAAGAATCACAGTCAGGACAATCCATGCCCAACCCACAAAGTGGTCTCAGCCATTTTCTCTCTTAACATCCTTATTAAAACATGTTATACAACAGCTTTACCCCAAGAAGTACTGAATTTTCAGCTGGACCTTCCTTGTTTGTTGAGGAATGGAGGACAGAATGAGAAATATAGCCTTGGGATGCCACAGGTACATGTCTCTTGGTCCAACACATTTTTATTGAAGAACAAGTTCAAAACAATTCCTGGGTTTTTGAGGGGACAAATATTTCTGCAAAATTTTTCACTGAAGCTTCATAGGCAAAACACTAAAGAAATCACTCATGAATACTGCACACAAGAACTCTTAGTGAAAGACAGGTATGGAGTGGCTTATGGAGGTGATCAGGGGAGTTTGTCATAACAGAAGCCTAGAAAACTTGCCTTTCAGAGTAAAACATAGACTGAAAGAGGAGAGCCTCACAGTCTGTAAGTTGTCAAAAAACTAAGTCCCAGGGAGAGGAAAAGAACTCTTTAACAGAGATATTGACTGAGACAGGAGAATAGTGAAGAGGTGATTGGGTACAATCCTGCTTGACAAACTTGGTGGCCTTCTATTAACAGGTCGCAACATTAATAGATGAGGGGTGAGCAACTGATGTCATTTATCTGGACCTGAGCAAAGCCTCTGACACTGTCCCGCACCACATCCTGGTCTCCAAGCTGGTGAAACATGGGTTTGATGAGTGGACCACCAGATGGATAAAGAACTGGCTTGATAGCAGCACCCAAAGTGTGGCTGTCAATGGCTCCATGCTCCAAGTGGAGGCCAGTGACAAGTGGAGTCCCTCAGGGATCAGTCCTGGGACCAGTCTTGTTCAACATCTTTGTGGGTGACATGGACAGAGGCACTGAGTGCACCCTCAGCAAGTTTGCTGATGACACCAAGCTATGTGGTACAGCAGACATGCTGGAGGGCAGGGATGGCACCCAGAGGGACCTGGACAGGCTGCAGAGGTGGGCACAAGCCAACCTCAGGAGGTTCAACAAGGCCAAGTGCAAGGTCCTGCATCTGGGTTGAGGCAATCCCAGGCACAAATACAGGCTGTGCAGTGACTGGCTGGAGAGCAGCCCTGCGGAGAGGGACTTGGGGGTGCTGATGGATGAGAAGCTCAACATGAGCCAGCAGTGTGCACTTGCAGCCCAGAAAGCCAACCAGATACTGGGCTGCATCCTGAGAAGTGTGGCCAGCAGGTCGAGGGAGGTGATTCTCCCCCTCTACCCCACCCTGGTGAGACTCCACCTGGAGTACTGCATCCAGTTCTGGTGCCCCTATTACAAGAGGGATGTGGACATGCTGGAGTGTGTCCAGAGAAGGGCCACGAGGATGATCAGAGGGCTGGAGCACCTCTCCTATGAGGACAGACTGAAAGAGTTGGGGCTGTTCAGTCTGGAGAAGAGGAGGCTCCAGGTGACCTTATTGTGGGTTTCCAGTATCTGAAGGGGGCCTACAAAAACCTGGGGAGGGACTTTTTAGGCTATCAGGTAGTGACAGGACTAGGGGGAATGGAGCAAAGCTGGAGGTGGGGAGATTCAGATTGGATATGAGGAGGAAGTTCTTCACCATGAGAGTGGTGAGAGCCTGGAATGCGTTGCCCAGGGAGGTGGTTGAGCCTCATCCCTGGAGGTGTTTAAGGCCAGGCTGGATGAGGCTGGTGTAGTGTTGACCTAGTGTAGGGTGTCCCTGCCCATGGCACGGGGTTTGGACCTAGATGATCCTTTTGGTCCCTTCCAACCCTGACTGATTCTATGATTCTATGAGTCTATAAAGACTTTGGATGCAAATTTACTATAAACACATTCATCCTAGAAACTAGAGGAAGATTTTAGCTACTAGCAGGATGAAGTTTGGGAACTCTTTCCCCACAAGTCATCTTTTATGAAAAGGCATATGAGACACAAAAAAATTAAGCCCTCTATTCAAGATCATATAAAGTTTGTGTTGGAGATGGGAATCAGATACCAGAGACTTAAAATGCCAGCACAAATCATTTAAAACAAAATCAATGTTCTTATCAGTGAGGTCAAATATGTTGAAGAGATGGTTTGCTGAGCCAGGTTTTTCAATCTGTATGGGTAAACTGAGAGAAGGAAACTAATACAAGAGAACAGATTAGATCTTTTGTACTATTAATAAATTGTTAGCAGATACTAAATAAATTGCTAGTGATAAATCAGTACCACTAATTTCAGAGTGATCAAAAAAATACTTCCATTTAAAGAAAATGTTTGCATTCTGACACAGAGAATTACCTCAGGATGCTGCAGAACAAATTGAGATGCTTATGAACAGTCTTTTCCTTCTTTTGCATGGCAGAGCAAATTGCTAATACCTTAGTGTAACCTGTTCTTCAGGGGTTTAGGCTTTTTTCTCCCTTTTAAATTTTAGTATTGGAATTATTGATATAGTCACTTCCTCAGGGAATAACATCCATGCTTGTAAAGTTCAGTAATAAACAAAC
Organism: Psilopogon haemacephalus; assembly: GCA_013396835.1. Taxonomy (NCBI): domain Eukaryota; kingdom Metazoa; phylum Chordata; class Aves; order Piciformes; family Megalaimidae; genus Psilopogon; species Psilopogon haemacephalus. The sequence continues at coordinate 848,816 of VWZI01020305.1, read as the reverse complement.
AAGCTTAAATACTTCACTTACTTCTTAAATCCTTTCAGTTTGGGATTATTGCCTCACTGTTTTTTGTTTTGTTTTGTTTTGTTTTTTTCCCTTCACATAGTGCTTGTCAATCTAAGGTTCTGGCTTTTTCTCTTTCAGTGTCAGCAGAAATCAATGAGACATTGCAATGAGAGATTCCCAAGAGTGTTTTCCCTAGTTTCATTGTCATGCCTACTTTATCTCAAGCCCTATACACTACTTGCCTCATTAAGTTTCTCTAAATCCTAATTTCAGTACCAAAATCCTGCATTTGTTATCTCTTAGCTAACCCTCAGATGTTCTCTTTATGCAGAGAGATGTTTTTGCTATTCAGAACCAAAAACTTAAAGTGGTGTTTGTTTATTTCCTCTGGTCCCAGTTGACTCTCCCCACTCTGGGAACAGGGACCTTGTTCCTGCTATAAACATGTTGTCACCATCTCCAGGAGGAAGATGGTGACACAGGGTCATGCACTCTCCCCAGTGGTCCCTTGTGCTCACAAGGATGTGTATTGCCTGTCTTGGGGACCTGGATTCCCAAACAATATTAAAAATGCAGTCCCAACCTTCTTTTCCCCTCAGCCTTACATGAGGCAGAATCTTACACATTTTTTGGGTAGCCCTACCTTGTAAAATGTCACCATTCTTCTTAGCTTCTGATTCACACTCAAGTTAGAAAGTTACCTTAGAATCATAGAATGGTTTAGGTTGGAAGAGACCTCAAGGATCATCCAGTTCCAAGCCTCCCCACCATAGGCAGGGACACCTCCCACTAGATCAAGATGCTCAAGACTTCATCCAGCCTGGCCTTGAACACATCCAGGGAGGGAGCAGCCACAACCTCCCTGGGCAACGGGTTCTAGTGTCTCACCACCCTCACTGTGAAGAACTTCCGCCTAACATCCCGTTTAAATCTCCCTCTGCCAGTTTAAACCCATTACCCCCCATCTTGTCATTACAAGACTTTGTGAATAGTCCCTCCCCAGCCCTCCTGTAGGCCTCCTTCAGACACTGGAAGGCTACTATAAGGTCTCCTTGAAGCCTTCTCTTCTCCAGGCTGAAAAGCCCCAACTCTTTCAGCCTGTCCTCATAGCAGAGGTGCTCCAGTCCTCTGATTATCTTCATAGCCCTTCTCTGGACTCTCTTCAGCAGTTCCGTGTCCTTCTTGTGCTGGGGGCTCTTTTCTTGAGCTCCACAAACTGTAACCACAGGGTGCACTTAATTTATCATCAATATGCTGAACAATATTTGAAATACAAGCAGGAAGACATACAGGCACCTTTCACAGATAAGGTTTGTGCTTTATGGTCACAACTATTAAATTCCTAGCTTCTCTGCAGCCATTTCTGGCCTCCAGGAGCTCCTACCAGCAATATTTCCAGCCTTCCACAGGAATTTGGTCTGAATTACGCCATCACCAAGACCTTTCATTTTCTCTTTCTCCACCAACGTTAAAAGACCAGCTTCTAACACTCAGTCAGCGGGACTGGAATGGCAGTTCCTCAGCATAATACAATCTTAAGGCAAGCTGAGCAAGGCTGCAGAGATGAGGATTATTACGCTCTTCAGTCAGTTGCAGGGTTGATTACTTTCCCTATCTCCTTGGAAACACATTTACAACTTCTCTCTTTCCCTGCTTGTCTATCAAATTGCTGTTTTTGACACCCAAATGCCCTGCCTTGACACCTCATGAACTCCAATGAATTAATAACCACAGCAGCTGTGGAGAGAAAAACACTTGAGAACAAATATATCAGTAAAGCTTTAAGGCTCAGGTTATGAAGAGGTATTTAATTGGTGTGAGCCATGAAATTATTCCAAAGTGACTTTCACAACACCCACTTGCATCACTACATAGCCATGCATGCAACCTACGCAGCTCACATATGTGGCTGCCTATATGTCTCCAGAAAGCTTAAGCAGCAAGGATTCAAGTATGCCTTGCATTGAGTTCTTGGGTAATTCAAGGCATTTCTCCAAAACAGTAATGCTGAACTTGGACTCTCCAAGTCAACATATGGAACTGTGAGAGCATCCTTGCATACTCTATAGCTTTGTCCCAGAAACTACCTAGAACTACTTAAAGCAGATGCTGGAGCATCTTCCAAAGAAGCAGAGGATTTGTGTGTGTATATGACGACAAGAGGTACAAGCTTGCCCTGGGCACTGAGGCAAGGGAGGACCCCACACCCTCTGCTGATCACTGGGCCTAGCAAGCTGTGAAAGTACCAGCGTGTTGTTCTCACAGGCAAACTTTGCATTGTTGTATGCAAAACCTGATGTCATCCTGGTGCAGTACCACACAGCTACAGCTCCACTGTTTGGCTTGAACGGAGAATTAAATGCTTGAAGCTGCCACTGGGCACTATGACCTGTTGCTCTTCAAAGGGCTTGTGTTGTGTAAGCAGACCAAGGGAATCACTAAATCACAGACAATGAAAAGAATCTTAAATGAGAAGAAAAAAATTGTCCAACTGGCAAGGTTCATGTTTTCATAAAACTAACCACGGAATAGCTAAATGGCATGAGTACAAAACCAAAACTTAGAATTATCTATAAATTATCTACTTTGGCATTTTCCTGATCTTTTTTCCATGAAATAAAATTAGTGTTTAATTTATTTTTAAAAAGGAAAATTGTAGGAACTCCTCATGATCTCAAATTGTTTGTCTATTACATGCTCAGTACACACCCTGCTCTTACATACTACCCTCCTGGTGAGTGCTAGAGGCAGTGTATGTCTGCTCTGAAAACACAGTGCAGTTTTTCTTCCTTCCTTCTTGCCTTCCAAATTTAGTTCATACTTACTTGTGTCCATAAGCACAGTTTGGTTAAAGTGTCAAGAATTCAGCAGAATCATCACACTTTCTGCTTAGACACTCAAATCTCCCTGGACAATCCCCATTTCTACACCTTTCTATGCTTTTTACATCTGTTATTGTTTTCCTTAAATAAAAACTCCAGTTTTGTGACTAACAAATACCCCACCCCTCCCCCCACCTCCCTTTTTTAAAATATATCTTGTTCAGGAACAAAGTTTGCAGACTCTGCTGCCAACACACTGTGGCTTCCCCTTGGAGCAGGATCTGCACTGTGCTAAAAGTCAAAGGAGCTGGGAAAGAGGTGCAGGAACAATCAACATGTTGATAACCAGGACCGAAATCACTAGCTTTGCCATCTGCTCCACTTTGTAGTCTTAAACACGGATTGAAATTTGCTTTCAACTGTCTCTTACCTCAGCATGAACTCCACAGCTGCACTCCAAGAACATTGTCGCAACACTGTGAACAACAGAACACTAAACTAGCATTACGGCTCTGTAACAGAGTAAGGATATTGGAATATTACATCAAAGCCATTTTGTTGTGAAACCATAATATTAATTTAGCATTCTGTCATTCATAGCGCTGAAACAACGCTATTTCATAGATCATACAATGGTTTGGGCCAGAAAGGCCTTTAAAAGTTGTCTAGTACAAATCTCCTGCCGTGAGCAGGGACATCATCAATTAGATCAGTTTGCTCAGAGCCCTGTCCAGCTTGACCTTGAATGTTTCCAAGGCAGGGGTATCTACCACCTCTCTGGGAAGCATGTTTCACCTGGTTTGTTCCACAAAGAACAAGCAGACACAAACGGTACTTCAGCTGCACATGAGCAAATATGATTCTGGATATTCGGTGAGAATTACAACCTGGAAGACTAAAGCACTCAAAATATTCCTTGGTAAGGTCACTAATCATACAGATTAGATTGGAAACTCGTGTGTTTTTTATCCACAGAGGAGACAATCTGATGTTTAACTTCATTTTCATAAGACAAAACACACACAAAAAAAGATAACACAGCATATAAAACCCAGAGCTTATTGCAAATACTGCAGCTGAAGATAAGCATATGCTAAGAGTCTGGATACTTCAGATGAATGTCACAGGATCACAGAATGTCAGGGGTTGGAAGGGACCCAAAGAGATCATTAAGTCCAAGCCCCTTGAGAGTGGGACCATACAATCTAGCTCAAGTCACAGAGGAACACATCCAGACAGGCCTTGAAAATCTTCATAGAAGGAGACTCCACAGCCTCTCTGGGGAGCCTGTTCCAGTGTTCTGTGACCCTTACAGTAAAGTTCACCCTTGTGTTGAGGTGGAACCTCTTGGCTTCAATTTACACCCACCCTTGTCCTATCACAGGGAGCAAGTGAGAAGAGCTTGTCCCCACCTCCTGACACCCAACCCACAGATATTTATAAACATTTATTAAATCCCTTCTCAGTCTTCTCTTCTCCAGACAAAAGCCCCAGGTCCCTCAGCCTATCCTCATCAGGCAGTGCTCCAGTCCCGTAATCATCCTTGTACCCTCCATTGTACCCTCTCTAGCAGGTCCCTAGCCCTCTTAAATTGGGAAGCCAAATTTGAATGCAGTATGTCAAGATGCTTTGACTTATATAGAGATTTTAATCTACCAAAGCTACTCGCATTAAACCAGGGTAAAGATCTTACTTTCTTCCCAAAGATATTTCACAAGCCATTAATTGTTTTCCTCCAGTATATAAAATAATGGACTTCAAGCAAGTGAATCCTCTTCATTTTTTCTCAGTTACTGGTGAGGAATCTCAATGTGCAACAATGTGTGATAGAGCAATGAAGAAAAATAATAATCTAACTTTACAGGATATATGTCCTGGCATGGTAAATCAGCACTGGATGTTCCCAGTGCTACCACCTGCATTCATAACTTGCTTTTATTTCAATCTCATGATGTTTTTAAATGAAGATCTTTGCTCAGAAAGTTTGGGTGGGGTTTTTTTGTTTGTTTGTTTGGGTTTGTTGTTTTTTTTTTTTTAAGATGGCAATTCTGTATCAAATTATCTGCCTGGATTTGTAGAGTTGAAAATTTTACTCCTACCACTGAGGCATAATTCTGAAAAAAATGGGTGCAGAGATTAAGGTGTCTGTCAAGGTTACCTAGTCCAGCCCAAGCATATCTACTCTAGGTTATCCTGCTCTCACAGGGGGGTTGGACCACACGAATTTTCAAGGTCACTTCCAACCCCTAACAACCTATGATTTTGTGGTTCTGTTTTTAAAAGGAGAAAGAAGACTCAGAAATAGCAGTAGCTCCTAGAAACTTTGATCAGAAGGAAACACAACAGAACACCTATACTCCAGTGAGAGAAACTCAGCAAGACTCTTAGATACTTGCACGACTTTGGTCAGGAGGCACCCTGGAGTGATACAGTTTTTCCTGCCTTTGGCATAGGGTCAGAGCTCATCCGAAAGACATTAAGGGTGCTGCTACAGATGATCACCACCCCAAGCCTCCACATCACAGGTCCCCAGTGTCTGACAGTGCTCTATCACCATCTGCATCAGAATAGGTTTCAGAGCCATGTCCTCTGACCATCGCCATCCTCAAGGCTGACTCTCACTTTGACCATAAGGTTGAGCCACTAAAAGCAACTGCAGCTTCCTCAGGAACTGCTGCTGCAATGAAATATCAAAAAACAGCACTCTGGACATAACTTCTTGAGTCCAAGATCTTGGCTTCTTTACCAGAAGAGCAAGAAGCAGAGCAATAAAATACTATGCCCATCTGAGAGACTAGAAGATCTTAACTGCCCCCAACACTGACACCCCAGCAGGACCTGTCCAAAAAGGTGGCTGTCAGCCCAGCTCAGCTTCTGAGACTCACACATAGTGCCATCTACAGACTAGACAGGCCTATAGACAAGACTCAGTGACATTTATGATGGAGGAGTAGTAGGCAGACAAAGGCAGGTGGTGATGAGCCAACAAGCAAGGGAGAGACCTGAGGAGCTGCTCCTGGTGGAGCCCGAGACAGGGGACAAAATACCTGCAAGAGATGCCCCAGCACCTTTCTGTCTCCTGGCAGAGGTGAGGTAATTGTGGCTGTTTCACCATCTTCAACATCCTGGCATCCATAAATTCGCTATGCTGAGAGCTGGCCTGGGATACACGATCACTTGTTGGACTGAGTTTTGCATTTTGTTCTACTAAGAACTGCTTGACTCGGGAGAATTTATACTTGGATATTGGAGAGACATAAACAGCCATAAAAATTCCAGCTCTGCTTATATGAATGATCCACTGATGTGTGTTAAATGCACTCTGTTGCTGCACTAAAGTCAATTTGCAATTGATCATATTGCATTTCTAGTGTCAGCAGATATGAAAACATGTCATTTACCAATGCTTAATGAACCTCTACACTGACAAGACATAAATATCAATAAGCAGCTCTCCAGTTAAGGAGGTTAACCAGCAAAGTACTCAGTGAAAACATTAAAGAGGTAATCATCTGGCAATTGCTGTATAGATGGAGCAGCTGCTCTCAAGGATGACTAAACCTATGCAAAGAACCATTAGAGTAAGAAAAAGGTAAAGAAAAAAAAAAAGGCAATTAACTCCATATTGCAAGTTGAAAAATTCTATCTGGACAAAAAAAGTAATTGCCTTTCTGGACTGCACTTATACTCCTTCCCACAAGTACTTAAGGTAATCTGCTTAGTAGGGTTGTTTGACAATGCTGGATATTCAGAAAGTCAGAGCAGCAAGTTGCCCCAGTGCTGTTCCTCTTAGTTNTTTTTTTTTTTTTTTTTTTTTTTTTTTTTTTTTTTAACTTTGCATTGCTTTCATGGGTATTTTAATCCTAAAATATTCCTCTTTCTTTTTTTTAGGACAAAGCTTTCAGTTTCCTGTAAAGTTAAAGGAACGCAATAAAGGGAACATTACCAATGCTTAGAAGCACTTCATGAGAGTAAAACACAGCAGATTAAACTTTGCTTTATAGTTAATGGAGCAATTTAACAGCAGCTACATTCACCACTAGACTGAACATAAATTTCAAGTTCAATTCAGATTTTAAGCAGATGTAAATGGTGTTTATATTTAATCTATGAAGCCCAAGGCAGCCAGAGCTTTCTGAGCAATCAGGAGTCTAAAGGGGTTTAACCACTCATGGTCCAGATATACTCACTACTTGTGGGTCAGGACACACACAATGCCCCTTTTGCAGTCAGCTCTGCCCATGAAATGGGCCCATTTTGCACAGTCAAGGCGAAGGACAGTACAACCAAGGGTGATGCTACAGGGTGCTGCCAGCAGAAACCATGTACAATCCCAAGACCTGGGCACCCTTTCCCCACTTTACAACCATTCCCACCTCTGGCAGATACCAACTATCTTCTTCCTGTGGCAACTCCTGACCCATACCCCAGCCATCCAGCCACCCAGCCATCTGGTCTCCCTTCTTGCCCAGATGACCCCATTAAACAGTAGCAGGCCAGTGGGTTTCAGCAGTGTGTCATTCTGAATCAGCACCTCACAACTTGCAGCTGCTTAGGAAAACCTGTGTGGTCATGTTATAAACAGTTACGTGAGGCAAAAGAAATGTGTAGTAAAGCTAGAGGATGAAAGAGAATCTCCCTTTCTGCACATGGATGGTCAGAGAGAGCAGGCATTCAAGGAAGTTGCTGCTTTTTGTGCAGCTGTGCAAACACCCCATATGTATGAGACAGGAAAAGGGTCTTGTGCATCAGCAGAATGCAATTAGCAGGAAATTGTATTCTGGTATAGTCTTTGCCATACACACTGACAAAGTGCCACATAAATCTTTCTTATTTTGGGCACCACCTCCAGCAAAAATCTCATCACAGAGACCAAATCATCCACTCTCCTGTATGCATCCTGTTCTATTTCAATACAAATATGTTGCCCCTTGATAGTAACAATAACCCAGAGTTCTCATAGCACATTTTTCATCAGTAGATGTAAAAGCAAACAGACCAACTGAGGTCAGTTCATTAATCCCATTTTGCAGCTTCAGAAACTGAGGAATAGGAAAAGTTCTTCCCAGCACATTGAAAGGGAAGCTGGGCTTCACTGGCCAGGGATGCTCCCCAGGATCCTTAACCTCTGTGCTTGCAGCCAAGACTGGACACAAGGTCAAATTCAAATGGCACAGCTGTATTACACAAGTTCTGAGGTACACATCTCAAGGAACTCAGCATGCCTTTCTCATTTTAGGCACTAGTTTTCTCAAGTGTGCTAGAGGAGTTTTTCTGGTTTTCACTCTAGTTACTGCCAGTGCTCAAATAAAGTTGCACTGATTTTCCTCTACTTGCACCTCAACATGCAAATGCCAATGAAAGTGAAAATCCTCAAAACTGAGTAAAATCTCCAGTCTTTTGCATGGATACTTTTAAACTATGATTTATGGGTTTTTTTTAGAAACTGGTAACTCTTCATGACAACTAAGCTCCAAACCCCAAATCCCAGACATAAGATATATGGGATATGTGATACAGGTTCCCAACATCCTTACTGTACACATTAACTGCTGGCGATGAAATTCAGTAAGTGTGATTGTAGAAATGCTCCTCTAAGGGTCTCAAAATGTGGCTAAGAATGCAGTATGCAATGTAACAAGGCTGTCACAGAAGCCTTGTTTTCCCTTGCAAATAGTTAATTGTGTCCCAGCTACTTTTTGGCCCACCATGGTTTCAACCCAACATGAAGAGTAACGGAACTGCAATAGGTAGCAGAATCACTATATTCAATTAAATAAACTCCCCACATCAACTGCAGTTCTGCACAAATAACTTGGGAGCATGGCACATCGCACAGCAGCATGCTAAAAATACATTTGCTTTCAGATGGGATTATGGATGGCCGAGTAGTTTCTTCATAACTCACACCTGAACTTCAGAGTCCTTGCCCACTACAGTAAGCTTTAATCAAATTTTAAAATTGCTCCCATGTAAGATTATATCTCAACCTTATAGAGATATCTTATTATTATTATTGCTGCTTTATTGGGGGGAGGGGGTGGGGGAAGGAGAGAGAAGGGAAAGGAAAAAAAGGCTTTATGTAACTCTGTGCTTGATTTTTCAGAAATGAAATAAAAGAGGTTTCATTTGCACTGAAGGATGAGATTTCCCTCTGGATTTGCTGCCCTCTAGATATCTTTCACTATAAAACTGCTGTGCTTTTTAAATGGATTTTGCAATAATCTTCTTTAGCTGAGGATGGAACGGGGAGGGGAAGAGGCAGTGTTTGAATAATTTGTCAAGATGCTTTTATCAAAGCTAAGGTGTTTTCAGATGATGCCAGCTGTCCAAAGGAAGGGGGAAGCTACATGTGTCTACCTGGGAGAAAAGTCACTGCTAAAGAAGCACTGGGTGGTTGTTGTTTTGGGACAACAGACAATATGCTCCGTTTACTTTGCAAAAGGAGCGGTGAGATTATCAGCACATCATTCCCACACACCAATGGGCATTAGCACTGATGTGAGAAAAATGGTGTGAAGAGATGCATCTCTTCCTCAGAACTCCCTTGTCTCTTGGATAATACAAGTTCTGCAAAGCTTTTCTCTATAATGCCAAGCTCAGAGTTGGTAGTGCCACTTCAGACATTCCAGATCTGTTTGGTTTTCTCTGCAGCAGAGAACAAAAATGTCTTGGAGACTTTGATAGAACCATATTTGCTAAATTCTCAATTTCCAGTCCTACATTAGTTCTGGTCCTTCTCTTAGGTATCTCAGGAGGAAATATTTTAGTAGCAGGATGTGCACAGGCATACAGGCACGTAGTGCAATAGGAGTTTAAGAGAAAAACGTCATGCAAAACAAGAAAAGGTGATTCACTATGAGATAAAACTAAGAAGATAAGGATTACACAAGGAGAGCAGCCTGTGACCTACAAAAGATAACTATAAGTGAATTCTTCAGTTTGTTCAACATCACTTGGGAAAAAAGATGTTGTTCAGACAACCTAGAGCAAAAAGACTTCTTAAAACTCCTTCAAATGGGACAAGACAATTTGTTCCAACACTGTATCTATTTTCTGCCTTAAACAGGGTATTAAGACATCAAGGGGAAAAAAAAAAAAACAAAACAAAAAAAAAAACCACTTTACTATTTGATGGAGAAAATAAGACCCAGATTTTGGAGCCCCAAATCTTTATGTATGTGTCCTAGACTGCTTTCAAGTGACTTGACTTATATGTGAACATTTCTGTAGACTTCCACTCAGGCCAAATCCTGTAATTTTTCTTTTGTTTTTTTTTGCTCAGCCTTGACATAATAATCTTACTAACCACAAAGAAAGAAGTTGCAGGAAGTGCTGCTTGCACTTCAGTGTCTGTAGGATCAGACCCTGTAGTCTGACAACCTGACAAAACTATAAGTCAGCATGTAGAAAACATCATTCATCAAGGGAAACTAAAAGGAAAAAACAGTTATTAACTCTGAAGGTCAGTGTAGGATGATCAATATTATTAATTGCTTGTGCATAAGTTGAGACAGCAGTTCAGCACTTTGGCAATTATCTGAGATTCAATACAAGTTAAACAGTAACTGTACTCAATCATTGGTGGTTAAGGAAAGAAGCTCCTGATTCTACTCACCTTTTGCAGGTGGAAGAAGAGTTCCTTCAGACTAAAGTATTGTTGCATAACCTCAGCCCTGTGGTCAGAAAAAGGGTACATGAGACTCAGAATGATAACATTTTGTCTGTCTTGTCTTTCTAGACACTGGAAACAGAAATTGCTGACTAGTACAAAATGCCCTGCCTTAGTGACATTTCGAGCCTTGCAAAAAGCTAGTAACTCCCAAATCCGTCCAGACAGCCTGTTGACAAGAGTTTATCACCAAACACATATGAAAACATGCATGCAAAGAAGAGTGGACTGAAAAGACATACTTGCTTCCAAAACAGCACATGGTACTGCAGATACTTCTCCCTAGGATCCTAAAAATTAGTCAGAAAAAAAATGCCTGACAAATTTTGTAACTTCATCACCTATCCAGTCCCAATCCAGCTTTCAGTTATCTGTTCAATGCCAGTTCTAAGTCCTGTAATATTTTTCTATTCAGATTGCAAAGCCCCATAAATTCCTGATTTTAAAATTTTACTTCAGGTATTTTAAAACTCTGTCAGATCACTCCATTCCTGGGCACCAGGTTTTGTCGCTAAAGACTTTGTGGCTTTGGGGATGGAAAGGATGTTGAACCCTCACCTCACATTAAATAAACCTGGGCCATCCAAGAGTGGACAAATTCCCAAACAAATATAATTTCTATCAAATTTTGAAAGTTTCCTCAAAAATATCCAGCACGGCCAAACCTTGGCTGTTCTGACCAAAATTGCTCAGAAAAAAAAGTAAGGCTACACAGTTGTGCCACTTACTGCTTGCCAGAAAAGTGTTAATTTGCTATAGTGGTAAGCAGAGATGAGGAACCTGAATGAAACAGAGGTCTTGCTCTTGGTTAGGACCAGAACCTCAGGTGCATATCAGTGTTCATAAACTCAAAGATTGCCACTGGTTCACAGCTAAATTTAATGCATTCATCCAAACTGAACCCAAAGCTTAAACCTTTTGACATGTGCCTCCTCTCCACCAAGCATTTGTGCAATTAAAACAGTTTGGGGTTTTTTTTTAACTCTTAAAATAACCCAAACATCCCCCAAAACTTCAACCAACCACAAAACAGTATTGAATAAGCTGGGAAAGTACAGTAAAAAGGAGGCATTCTGTACGAGCCTAGAATTCATAGCTGTGACTTACATAAGTGAAGTACAAGCAGTGTCTTCTATGTAAGAGAGTTTATTTTCCTTTCATGATCCAAACTAATAGTGAAGGTGGGTTCACTTGTCAGATGTATTATTCCAAAAAAGGGATGATATTTTCTAGTGACTGAGTTAGCCACCCTCAATGTTCACAGAACCATGACTTTCCTCCAGTTCCACTGCCAACATCAACTACCAATCTAACCCAAGTGAAATCTCTCCTACCAGCTAATAATGCCCACCAAGGCACCCACTCTGCTGAGGCAGGATAACTGATTGAAGAGGTTCCGCTGACATATGAAAGCTGTGACAGCATCTGGAGGAGCGAAGGAATGGTAAAAATCCACTCAAAGGATTACAAGAATCAGTAAAATTGATGTGCAGGCAGATGTGCTTTATTTCTGGTTCATTTAAATCCAATTCTTCCCAGAAAATTGCAAATAAGAGATGTTGGTGTTGCTTCAAAGAAATAAAGATGTACACAGGGCTGAGCAGAGAGAGCCACAGATATGGAGGGGGAGAAGAGAAATGATTGGTACAGATTCATTAGAAGAATCACATTTTCATCTATACTGCGCAACCCACTTATGTTATCTCCCTCTTCAGGAAGCCAAACTATCCCTCTCACTTTCTCTGTGCACTTACTTTCAGCAGATTTTCTAGTATGGAAAATCCTCCCAATTGTTCCTCCAGGAAAACACTGGGAGCTATTCATCCAGCACAATAACCTCTGCTGTATTCCAAGCTTCAAGGTCATGTCTATAAGATAGAGCCAGGGAACGCAGCTGGACCCGTCACCATATCTGGCTGAGCATGGCATGCTAAGCTACTTTCCAACTGCACATGGCATCTGACAGGAGACTATTCCTCAACTGGACATGAGCTCAGTAGCTTGGTGGTCTCAGATAGGAGAAGTACACTTATGACCTTATGTTGCAATCATATCCTATCAACCTAGCTGATTTCCAGACCAAGTGATGGTGTTACCGTTTATTTGCACAGAGGAAATAGTGAAAATAGCTTTAATCAGCACTCTTGACTGCAAGAGTCAATATGTGTAGAGGAAAATCTGGACTGCCTGACAGCTAAAGAGGGCCTTGTCTTTGTGGTTTAGACAACAATCAGGAATATCAACTTTGTTCTTGCTTTTTCCAGTGAGCTCCTGTGCAAATCCCCTGCTACTACTACTTCTGTATCCTGTTGCTGTTCCTGATGTCATACTCGCTTCATTAAACCTTTTAAGATTATTCAGGATCTTTGTAAACAAGGCATTACAGGAACAGAGACAGCAAACTGTCAGTGTTACGTTGTTGCTTGGTCTTCTTAAAAGTCCATACAAATACCTACACCCCTCTGCATGGATTTAAGCATGGAATAGTGACCATGTATAAACTGCCAGCTGCCAAGGTCTGCTTAGGTTTTTCATCTCTATGCATTCCACTTGATACATAGGAAAATGAGCAGGGAACAAATAAACAGGCTCTGTTTAAAGCTGCAGTCACTCTTACAATTTATATACAGGGAAAAAAGCTAAACTAATCAAAGCAACTGAAGAATATTACATTCTGGACAATTATGGAGGTAAAATAATATTGTTTAATGATCAAGTTGATGCAATCACCTTCTCACCAGAGCCATCAGCCCACACTAGTGAGAGTTGGATTCTCAATTATGTAAGTAAAATTAATCCCATTGGTCTTAATTGAGTCTACACCCACTGAAGATTTACCTTTTACTTCTCTACAATGACTTCCACTTCCTCATGTCTCCAGGGTGATCAGGGATTTATATAGACCCTATGGCACTTTTCAGACAGTCATTGTTGCTGTACTTTTTCAGATGCCCCAGTTTTAACCCTCCCACCTCCTTTTAAAACTTTGACCATATAATTCACTTAAGCTTCTAACTGAGATACATCTATAAAGACCATCTGGGTCAGCCAGCCTTAATTCAAAAATATCGTTACTCCCACATGAAACTTCCCCCATCAATCTCACGGCATCTATCATGGTTTGTATGTCTCCTGGGCCAGCCTTACTGAAATTGTAGGTTTTTTTCATCTTTTGAAAAAGAGGAAAAAAGAAGAAGGAGATAAGAAATCACCACTCAGGTGATGATGACTGAAATTTTCCAGGGAAACAGAGTGAGAAAGTATTCCTGTTTCCACAGATTTCTTGGAACTTCAAAGGTGTAAAGATTTATCTGAAGAAGAGAAAAAAACACAAGTACGCTTTCAGCTTATGATTAGCTCAATTCCAACTATAAGTTAATTCTATTCTACAAAGTTCAGAAATATTCAAGACTCTCCTGAGGTTCAGAATATCATTACCAGGTCTCCTCTATGGCCTTTTCTATGGGTAATTGTAGAAAGCTGTTTCTGGGTCAGTGACATTAAAAGGATTACATCTGAAGTAAAGCTGGGATGCCTCTCACTTTCTTAACCTGAGAGTTAAACAGCAAGTATGCCTAGTGTCTCTCTGTAGACAGTTTGATGAAAGGCACTTTCAGAGGACAATTCGTTTCATCCTATAATAGGTATTAAAAATAGGCTGAATTGCTTGCCCTCTGGAGCTGCTTACCTAGATATTTAACTCTAAATGCCTTTAGGAGCCAGACCTGTAAGTATTTTCAGCCACAAGAGACTGGATTCCATGGGAGGTGAAGATAGCTCCATCCAGGTGTCTACATACAAGTGATGTGTGTCTGGTTGCAATTGTTGAGAGATTTTGCCAATACAGTAAGCAAACCCTTGAGAACAATTCAGCCTAGCCTCAAGCAGACAGCTAGGTTTGGTTGCACAAACTGACAGCTAGAGGTGTCCAATGTGGCCTGCAGCTGCCACTCTAGATCAGCAGAAGTCTTGCACCACTCTCTTTGGATGTTCCACTTACTCCAGGGCATCTAAAATGGCACCAGATGTCTAAGTTTAAGCAATTTAACTGAGCTCTTGGGGCCCACACACCATTCTGGATCTCTATGGGTGTAATAAGTGGCCATCGTTGACTATGATCAGAGCACAGGCAGCCATATCACAGTAAAACACCTACATGCAGATGCCAGTGTTTGCCTAACTCTCATGCTAAAACCTGCCTAGGTTTTATTTGTCAGTTGTAAGACAGCAGCAACACAGTAAAGTGCTTTTTATCCAGTGTATCCTGACACATACAGCTTGTTCTGCAGAGGAGGACACAGGACGCAGAGACAGCATAAACAAATCTAGCACCACTGGTTATTGGTCATTTGCCATTGATGCTGTAGAAATAGGCTAAAGGACCAACCCTGCTTAGTGGGTTAATCAGTGTTAATTCATTGATTTTATTATTATTAATATTAAGTCATTAATATAACAGAATCTGAGGCCTCGAGGCAGCATCTCCAGTAGAGTCAGTAATAAAGTCTAAAGAATCTCATGCTTCCTGTTCTGGCATCATGACCACATTTGCCATATAAACTGCTGTAAGAGATGGGGGTCTCCTCCTGAACATTTTGCTCTGTCCTAATTACAAGCAGAAGAGAGGAAAATTACCTCTCTGAATTTCATCAGAAACTGCACAGGCTTGTATTATCATGGTAATAAAAGCAATACACATTTGTTGAGCTCCAGTGGGGCATATCAACAACAGCAGCAGTATGTTCTGAAAAAAAAAGTGAATCATTTAACAGCTATACCAAACTTTGGATGCTTTCAGCTACATCTCAGAGTGGTAAAGAAAATAGGTACTTTGGGTTCAAACTTATTATCATTTAACTGCCTGTTTATAAAGGAATGGTAGGAGACATTTAAAATATGAGTGAGAGTAAGGGCTCTTCAATCTCACGAGCCAATCTAATGTTAAGTAGATGATACGCTCCTCCTAATAGAAGGAGAAAATCAACTCTAAGAAACCAATTATAGTTCTGTACCTCTGTCCTCTAGTATGTGATCTCAAAGTCAAGTAAGTCCCCAGAAATCAGTCTCCAGGACTTTTGTGATATCGCAAGTGTAAACTTGTTTTCAGAAGGTCTAACTGGAGACATCCAGACTAAAAAGGCAAGATGACAACATAGCATGGTCAAATTAAAACAGGAGGATACAATTACAAACATCAAATTGGCTTCAGCAATTGAAATTCCAGCCAAAGCAGGACAATGAACAGAACGAAGTATTAATCCAGCCACTATACTGTGAAACAAGGATTTGCCTATGCAATAAAATTCAAACTGATGCAGTCCTGTCATAGAATCATAGAATGGTTTAGGTTGGAAGAGACCTCAAAGATCATCCAGTTCCAACCACCCACCATGGGCAGGGAGACCTCCCACTAGATCAGGTCTCTCAAGACCTCATCCAGCCTGGCCTTGAACACATCCAGGGAGGGAGCAGCCACAACCTCCCTGGGCAAGGGGTTCTGGTGTCTCGCCACCCTCACTGTGAAGAACTTCCTCCTAACATCCCATTTAAATCTCCCTCTGCCAGCTTAAACCCATTACCCCTCATTCTGTCATTACAAGACCTTGTGAATAGTCACTCCCCAGCCCTCCTGTAGGCCCCCCTCAGATACTGGTAGGCTGCTATAAGGTCTCCCCGAAGCCTTCTCTTCTCCAGGCTGAAAAGCCCCAATTCTCTCAGCCTGTCCTCATAGCAGAGGTGCTCCAGTCCTCTGATCATCTTCA
>VWZI01020305.1:819498-832473 GCA_013396835.1 Psilopogon haemacephalus | reverse complement strand
CCCCCAGGTCCTTTTCCTCAGGGCTGCTCTCCAGCCACTCACCATCCAGCCTGGATTTGTGCTTGGGATTGTGCTTGATATACTCTCAGGATACCAGCTCCTCATACTCTATAGTGTCATGCACTCTGTATGATGTCCAGCAGAAAAAAAGGAAGTGTCAAAAAGGGGGCTCAGATGCAGTGTCCTGTTTGGAACTGCACCATTTTGTGATGAACTCACTCTGGCAGGATGGTCAGGAAATGGATCTACATTTTTCTGGTAGCTGGAGCCCAAACAAACATTCACAACTTGGACATCTTAGAATCACAGAATGGTTTGAGTTGCAAGGGA
The DNA here is from genome assembly GCA_013396835.1 of Psilopogon haemacephalus. NCBI lineage: Eukaryota > Metazoa > Chordata > Aves > Piciformes > Megalaimidae > Psilopogon > Psilopogon haemacephalus. Next base: position 832,143 of record VWZI01020305.1, on the reverse strand, counting down.
CTTTAAAGATCGTTTAGTTCCAACCCTCCTGCCATGGGCAGGGACACCGTAAGACATGGAGTTGTTGGCTGTCACCACCCAGACTGGCTTTGAAAACTTCCAGGTTTGGAGTCTCCACAACTTCTCTGGACAAGCTGTTCCAGTGCTTCATCACCTCCATGGTGAAGAATCTCTTCACGATGTCTAATCTAAATCCATTTCTTCCAGTTTGAAGACATTACACCTTGCCCTATCACTACACGCCTTTGTAAAAAGTCCCTCTCCAGCTATCCTGTAGGCATTCTTCAGATACCGGAAGGCTGTTGTAAGGTCTGCCTGAAGTCTTTTCCTCTCCAGGCTGAACAATCCCAACTCTTTCAGGCTGTCTTCACTGAAGAGGTTGTCCAATCCTCTGATCATCTTCATGGCTCTTCTCTGGACCTGTTCAAATTGTTTCATGTCAAGAGGAATTCACAAGATGTTATTGATAACTGACACAAACTGTTTCTCTGAGACTGTGACTATTATCTCTTTCCCACTACATAGTCATGGTACTGAGGAGGAAAGTTTTCTGTCTTAATGATGAATGACATGAGTTTGAGAATTTCTCTAAAGCAACCATTATCAACATCTTATTGTGCTATCCAGCCCAAAGTAGTTTTGAGTACAGGAAGAGATGTCAGAGCTATCTTGCTATTCTGCTGGTATAGAAGTAACACGATAACTGCATGTTGGTCCGAGACTTAGACATAGAAATCAGTTCTAAAGAAACATTTGATGATGGCAGTGATGTACAAATTGTTCAAGTTTTTTGTAGGGTCTTAGTTTCCTTAAGCTTTGACAGTTATGAGTATTTTCATAAATGGAAAGGAAAGACTCAAACATATCAACCCTGAAGTTTTACCAATTCAGTTCTTACTGTGGATCTTGTATCTAGAAAAGCCCACAAGCCTGCATAGTGTCAAACTGTCTCATCAAGCAGCAGAGTTACTGTGTGACGCTATGAGGCACAGAACCCCACAGCCTTAGACAGGGGAGAGTTTTCTTACACACTGCTCTGCTCCATGCCACCATGTTTAAACTAATTTTGCATCTAAATTGGCTAAATTTAAAATGTCCTGGGCACCTCTGCATCATTCTTTCCTCCCTTCTGTGACTGCATAGAAAATTTAGAGGAAAAGGTGGAACAGTCTTCCTAAAATCTACAGTCTATTATTCATACATACAGCATTCCTGCAGGCATTTTGTGGGCCGATGCTGTTACCTACTACATTCTCAATAAAAAACATGAAATGCTGTATATGGAGCTTACTGATATTAACACAGAACAGAGCAAAGAGAAAAACAGCAGGAACAGAACAGAACAGAAGCCTTTAATTTTTATTTGGTTAGTTGGTTTGTATAATTTAATGTTACTATAAACCAGAGGACACTGCAATGTTGAGATATACAGATCTCAGGAGTGAGGCATAGCATTCTATGCCTTCTAATTAGCTTTTATGGCATAATTGGCTGTAGCTGGGCACCAGAGACAGTACAACTGTGAGCTGACAATGCTATGAGGAGACAGGAGCAGGTACAGAGGAAGATGAGCAACAGTAATATCATACACCTGAGAGAGGGAGGCAAGAAGAGGGACATCCTAGGAATGAGGGAAGAATATAAGGAAACAAAGATCAGAACAAATGGAGGAGGAACTCTCATGGGCATGAACAAAGGATAAAGGAGTGGACACAAGGATGTTCTACTGTGTGTACAAATGAGCAAAGAACCACTGACTGAAGCTGATGAAAGCTGATAATTCTTAACAAAGGCTCTGGAGATGAAATATTCATTAAAGTTTATTTAGTTATTTAGTTTGATTTTGTTGTTTTGGTTCTCACTGTGGTTTTGGTGTTTGTTGTGGGGTTTTGGTTTTGGTTTTTTTTCTTTTGCTCCAGGTAACATAGGCAGTTTGTCAGCCTTCAATGGCAGTATGAAAGCAGGTGGGTAGCTCTGAAGCAGCACACAAAGAACACAATAAGGAGGCCATGAGTGATCCCAACCTGCCTAAAATTAAGATAGAAATACCCCAACATTTTTAAGGATAAAGACATGGATTATGATTACATTTCCTCTCAGCTCACCCAGAGTATTTGCTGTAAACATAAAGGGATGTTGCTACACATTGAAACTGTTGACATCAAAACTGTATTTAATTAATTCATGCATGGGGGGGGTGTGGACTAACACATTCCCTCTTCTTTCGTCTTCTGAAGTCAGATTTTTTTGCCATGTTCATTTTCTGTTTCCCTGTACAGGTACAGGAGGTACCAAATTCCTCCTGTTACATAGGTAATTCAAGTTACATTTTTTCAAAAAATCAGTACCATAGGTACACTGACAGTGGTAAAGAAGATTCATCCATCCAGCCCCTACCTTTACCTAAGAAGCTGGAGGGTCTTAATTTTTTTTCTTTCTTTTCTCTCCTTGTGTATGCATAACCCACACAGCAATCTTGATGACATCTGCAGGAAGATGTCCCCACCAGAACTGTCGCTGATGCTTCTTAAATCCTAGATCCTGCCCTACTGCAGTTCCCCAGAACGGCTTTTACATCCTCTACAAGACTTTAAAGTTAAAAGCAGTGTCATCTTTCTACACAATATTCACCTTTTCAGACATATAAACCTAATAAACAGACACAAACAATCTGTGGCTAACTTTTCTCAGAAGCTGGAGAAGGTTCACTCCAAAAGCATGGTGTCACAAAGTGAGACAACACCACCACAGAGCAGGAACAAGTCACCAGGGATGGTCAGGGCTTTTTGGACATGCAGCCTGACATGGTCACATCAGCCAAAAGCTATGCAGCAAGATCACCTCTCTTCAATTCACAATGTCCTGTGCAGGTCCAAGTTCCTTTGAGGTTTATTGAAACTAAACCTCAAAGTAACTGTGGTTGCTGCTTCTTTGTCCCAGTTGGAGTTCCAGCAGGTTAACGATGAGGCATGATTTTTTTTTTTGCAGAAACCTTGCTCTTTTAGAACCTATCATGGCACTATCTTCCCTTTTGTTGTTTGTTGTTGAAATATTGTTTTCAAACATCTTAGAAAACATAGATGTCTGGATAAAGACTGTGTATGCTACCTCAGGTTATCTCAATCCCATTTTTACCTTTGTGTGTAATTGTTACCCTCCACTTCTGGAGTGCAATAGCTGGGTTTAATAAGGGAAAGCATATTTTTGTTTCAGATCAGCTATTTCGTGTTAAGTTCCTTCAGAACCTTTCAATGTACCATCTGGAGTTGATGATTTGCTGCTTTTTAAATTATCGATTTGTTCCAGCTCTTCTTCTGTCACATCTTGATTACAAGAAAAGAGCAAGTCCCAGTAGGTATTGCTCCGATATTCTCTGTGCTGAAGAATGCTGCAAAGAAATAACTCAGATTCTCAGCAAAGCCTTTATCTTCTTTAATTTCTGCCTTTAATTTTCAGTGATCCAGTTTCTGAACTACCAGCTAAGTATTCCTACTCTTCTGACTGACAAATCTGAAGCATTCTTATTTTATACCTTTAGCTGTTCGCAGTCCACCATATCTCATTTCCCCTTCACCTAGTCTTTATGCTGATTAATAAATCAAAGTATTGGGAAGAAAGGTTAGATTTTTCCAAGTTGGAAAGATGCCCATTCAATTTTTAAAAATCTCTCCAGCCCTACTAATGGTAGCAGTTCTACTGCTTTCTTCTTTGCTTACCTATTATTACTTCTGTTAGCAATATAAATGCCCTTCAGACTCTTTTTGTCCTTAAGTGAAGTTCACGGGGTCTTTAAAGAATTTGCTTCCTGTGCTCCTCCCTCAGAAGCTTTCATGACTAACCCTTTCAATAGGAACAAAACCTAGATATTCTGAAGTTCAAATTTCAGTTACCTTTCTGTACTTTATCTCCCACTAAGCTGCTGGACCACATTATATATATATATATGTCTGTCAGAAACTTCGGATGAAATCTTGTCTTGAATTACTTTCTGCATATTGCTTAAGATTAAGAATCAAAAATCCAAATATCAGGCATCTAAAAAAAAGGGGAAAATCTATCTGAAATTCCATACCTCCTTACGGCTCTGGACCAGGCTTTAAAAATAAAGCACCTATACCCTGTTTCAGACCTACAAAGGCAGAAACCAGGCAGTAGCTGGCAAACCTAGTGGTGGAAGCTAATTTTCTGAAACAGCGTAGTGATTATAGTACTTGCTTCTGGATTTGGAAAGGCTGCATGTGAGGTCAGCCAAGCCAGCACTGTCCATCTCAAATGAAGCACCTGGCCACCAAGAGGGGCAGCAGGAGAGAAGACAGCACACATTTTCCTACTTGTTGAGGCAGTGTGACTGGCTCAGAAGGAACTGCAAAGCTTCTGGGTCAAAGGAAGACTGATACTATAGCCTGGTAGTTGAGGGTCTCAGAGGAAAGAAGTCTTCTACATTTGAGTCATTGTACTGATCCTTAGCACTATATTTCATCCAAGAGTTCAGTACAAAATGGTCCTAAAGCAAAATACATAACTTACTGGCTGGTGCCTGGTAAGACTCCTCTTTAATGCATAGGAAGAGGTTACATTTCCAAGATAGAGATATGCAGGACCACACTGATCAAGGTAAAGTCATGAACTGTGCCTAAACCACCTTCTGCACTTATTCCTGAGGCATGGGCTTGACCAACATCCAGCCCCAGCCCTAAAACCTGAGAGCTCTTCAACTGTGAGCTGAACTGGACACCAAGTTCACAGGAAAAAAAAAATAGGTATTTGAACAGACTTGCTTTGTGCTCCTTTATTTCTGTTATGCTCCTTCCTGAACTGTTCAAAGCTTCTTCAGTATTTTACTCAAGATTTCTTGCTGTTGGCACACCTAACTACTGCTGGACAACAGAGTCAACCCCTTCCCTACGCTGCTCCCTCCTCATGCACTGCCAAATGACTACTTATGCAGTAAAAGCCCCCACAATGTATGACCTGCATTTTACCTAATGTATTGGTTCCAAGTAGGTGAAAAAGAAAATAATATTAAAATCTGCCTACCTCTGGGTATAGAACTACTGTTAATGATTTAGGGAGAGAGGGTATTAAATATAGCACAGCAGATGCGATCCTGAAATCCTTATACCACAGGACTTCCTAGAAGTGGATCCACACCACATGTGGTTTGGCCACACTCCCCATGCATGGCTCTCTCCTCACCAATCGCTTCTCCATGCATGAAGTGGCCATGCTCACTTCAGCCACAGAGAGCTGGGTGTCACAAACTCAAAATGGCTTCACAGCAGAACGATGGCTGCAGTTAGTGAGGCCTTTTAAATCATCCAAATACCCGCAGTAGGCTTGCTTTCTGCATCTGTGCCCGAATCTAGAAAGACCTGATTTTGGTAAGACCCATTCAGACAGAAAACAGCTCAGGCAGAAGACTCAGAGAATTAGAACTGCTGTCTGGTTACACATACAGAAACGTTCAGAGACATAAACCTTCATGCAACTATAGGGAAAAGGCCTTTACTGAACTCTACCATATTGAACTCTACCAAAAACCCAGTCTGGTGACTTCATGCTCCTACAGCCACTGCCAGGACATCCACTGACATATTCCAGCTCCTGATGTTCTTTCCTGGCCACATTTGAAGCCTCTGAACCCAGCCAGAGGATGCTAATAAAACATCAAATCAACAGAAAACATCACCACAACTGGTCTGACCTCTTGCTCTGTTGAGGCAACTCAAGCTGAAAGAAACTCAAATTCCCCTTTGCCACCTCAAATTTTCCCATCAAGAACTGACTGCATACCCACATGATTGCTGTGGCCCACCAGTGCAGGAGCCCTGAAACACGGGAGGTGGGGCTGCCCCAGAGCTGCACACCACATTGGTGCTTGCAGTACTTCTGCTCCACGCATCCCACACCTGCCGCACACCAGAGGCAAGGCAGCTTTGCACCTCACGCCCAGCCCCGCTCCAGTCCTCGCCGTGCAACAACAGAGCAGCCCTTGCGCTTACCTTTCCCAGACACGTGTGCTGGGGATAGGCCCTCTCAGAGGATGGCAGAGGGAAGTTGGCAGGCAGTAGGTTCCCAAGGAGCCCCTGTGCGTGGGCGCGCTGCTCCCCACCCCTCACAGCGACACAGCGGGCACCCGGCAAATGCCTGGCTTTGGCACAGTGTTTCTCAGGCAGTTGCTCCGGTGAGGTCAATGAGCTGTGAAGCTTCTCCCTGCTTCAGCGTTACCATCTCGCCAGCCACGCAGTCCAAGGAGAAAACATCGCCTTCCAGCAATAGCGTCATCTCCATCGAGGGCATAGGGTTGTATGTCTGGGAATGCCATTACATAGCAGACCGGGACATGCTCCAGGTTCAACACTAGCACCTTCTTCTACCAGAAGAAAACGAGAACCCCAAAGAATAACATGCAACACAGATGGAAAACAGGGAGGACCGCATTGAAAGATGCTTCTGGGTCAGAGCTGTGTCGCTTCCCCGGTTCAACAGCACCATCTCCTGGGTGGCCTCGGCCACGCCGCCCGGCTGCCAGCAGCTCAGCCGGAGAGCTTCTATCCAAGTAGACCTGCTGCAGCCTTCCTCTGGAGCCATGTAAAATTGTTAGCTTATTCGCTTGTATTTGCTTTATTTACAGGCAGCATAAGTCTTCTTGTATCTGTTTCCTTTCACAGATATTGCTTGTCTGTCATAGAGCACCAGAGCTAGATGAGCAAACACATGAAATAATGCAGAATGCTAGAGTCTGTATATTTTTTTAAATCATCAGTACAAGGACTCTGGAATACCAGCCCTAAAGCTGAACTCTTCTGTGTTGTGAAGGTTATTCACAGAGCACATCCTCTTTGAAGTAATCAGAGAGCACTATCTAATTTCTTTAAGCAAAATAAAACTCCAAACCAAAACTATAAAAAAGCCCCACCCTAAATCTACGTGAAGAGCTGCTTAGAATTTAGACAAGCAAAATGGTGGATAAGAAAGGAAAAATTTGGTTTCATATTATCACCATTCAACAGTGAAATCTTGTGTGACCAGTACTATTTCAAAGATGCTCATTGTAGCACGTGTTTGAAAGCTCTAAAATGCTTATTGATATACCCCTGTAAAGTGTGTTTTTTCAATCATTAGGTCATCAATTTAAGAACAAAGTCTCCAAAACTTTATTCTCTCTATAGCTGTTATAGTGCACATAGCAAATTACTTCTCTATATTTCAGTTTATATCAGTCTGAAAAATGAAGATTCAAGGGCCTTACTTCACTGTTTTGAGGCTAAATTGTACATAAAATCCTTCAGGCTTTGAAGAACATGGCTATACAGCAAGCAAAAAAAGTGCAATTGAGTGATTTATTTTCCAATTCAACACTTACTCAAAGCCCCTTTTGACTTGATTCATTGTTATGTGCAAAGTAAAATTTTACAGTGGCTCATCTTCAAAAGAGGCTAAGGAAACTCTCTGTGCAAGCTTTACGTTAGAAAGGACATCTAAGTGCAAAACTACAACATACATGCCAGCATCTCAGTCTATGTGCAGGAGCAGTCTCATGACTTTTTATGTATAATAGATGCAACATTTAAACTTTTTTTTTTTTTTTTTAATCATGTCTCCTTTGTTGTTTGTTAGAATTTACTTATTTAACTGGCAAAGCTGTTTGAAAATTAGTGCTGAACTTGACCCCTGGATTCTTCTTACCTCCCTACAAACTGTAACTGCCTGCATATATTTCAGATAACCACGGTACTTTGGAAATTATACTGTAAATTTCTACAGCTAGGGAGAAGTTTCTAGTGATTCCCTCCATCTTTAGGTAAGTTTATTTAGTCTGATCCAAAAGGTCTTAAAACATTAAGATCATCTAAGAACAGAAGTCACCCTCACAAGGTTTTCTTTCTTCTTGAGAAGGGAACACAAGCCAACGGCCTGCTGTCCTACAAATATTTCTGCTATCTGATTCAGAAGTGATCCTTGAAACTGTTAAGATATGAATGCCTGTTGATTATGTACAGCACTGTATGTTCTGCTCAGCGATTCTCTAGGACTACCACATATTTCATACAGTATGATGGTCTTTCCATACTAGAAACACCTTTGCTCCTGGCATACTTATTACTTCCAGGGAAGCAAGGCATGTGCAAAAAGCTGGATAATAAATTTATAAATCAGAATCTCTTCCCTAACTCCTAAATTAATTGGGATAAATAAGATTATCATTCTGTAGTGGTTTAAGCAGTTACCTGCCCCCCCACCTTTTGAGATAAACCCCGGCTAGGACTCAGGACACTGGAAGCTGATAAATGAAGCTTTATATTTACAGCAATGCACAATATACAAGCAAATATTTACAAGATATAACAGATATTTACAGACATATACAATGAAAAAGTAATACAGAAACACCACACCCCTCCCAGAGACCCAAATCCCCAAGAGGGGTAACCAACCACCCCCTATCACCTCTCCCCCCCTTCCCCAATCTTATCTCACCACCTGTTGACGCTGAAGATAAACTGAGGTAGATCAGCCAGGATAGTAGCTGGAAAGTAGTACAATTACTGAGAATTAGCTACCAAGGCAGAGACAAAGGAGACCATGCAAAGAGAAGCAGCCACAGCCAGAGCGGTCTGAAACCATCTGGTATCTAATGTTTTGGGCACAATACTTAAAAACATTTTTTTTTTTTCTTTCTCAGTAAAGCTCTGGTGAAGTGACATACTGTGTTTTCCTCTCTCAGCCAATAGTCTAATTTCTCACTCAAATTCTCCAATTGGCTCAAACCAGCACACATTCTACTGTTGCAAGGTCCTGCATCTGGGTAAGGCAAATCCCAGGCACAAATAGAGGCTGGGTGTAGAGCAAGTAGAGGGTAGCTCTGAAGAAAGACTTGGTCATAAAGATCAATGAGAAGCCTGACATGAGCCTGCAGTGCACTCCTGCAGCCCAGAAGGCAAATCATATCCAGGCTGCATCAAGAGGAGTGTGGCCAGCAGGTCAAGAGAGATGATTCTTCCCCTTTACTCCTCTTTTGTGAGACCTCACCTCAAATACTGCATCCAGTTCTGGTGCCCACCATCATAAGAATGATGCAACTATTGTAGTGAGTCCAGAAGAGGGCCACAAAGATGATTCAAGTGCTGGAACACCTCTGCTATGAGGGTAGGCTGAGGGAGCAGGGGTCATTCACCTTATAGTTGCTTTCTAATACTTGAAGGAATCCTACAGGAAGGCTGGAGAAGGATTTTTCATAAGGATATCTAGTGATAAAGCACGAGGGAATAGTTTTAAACTGAAGGTGAGTAGGTTTAGACTAGATCTTAGGAAGAAGTTCTTCAGTACCCAGGATGATAAGACTCCGGAATAGGCTGCCCAGGGAGGTTGCAGATGCCTCCTCCTTTGGGGGTGTTTGAGGCCAGGCTGAATGAGGCCTTGAGCAGCAAAGTCTAGCTGACAGGCATCCCAACCCATGGTGAAGAGGTTGATGTCCCTTCCAACCTAAGCCATTCTATGATTCCAGGACACTTTTGGTATAAGAACACAGAGAAGTTTCTGAAAGAAGAATCATTAAAACAACAAAACCAAAACCACAAACAAAAAACCCACCAAAACCAAACCAACAAACCACACAAGAACAGCTACAGGTGACCTCAAAACTATTCTGCTTTTCCCCTGTCTGTCAACAGGATAAATTCTGTCCAAACAATACTAAGGTTCTTGGTTTACTTTGTTCTTGTTTTACTTTACCTTAAAATCAGTTAAAAGTCTGAACATAAAACATGACGTTTGGTATATACATTAAAAAAAAATAATTATGAAAACTAAGCCTTTATCCACTTACCTCTTTCACTCCTATTTTCTGTGTAACTAAAACTTGTTCTTTTCTCAGACATGTGTCAGGATAGGCACACTACCCCAATGGCCAGGCTGGCCATGGCACAATGGCAGGCAGTTTTTCCTCCTCAGAGTTCTCCAGCATGCTGCACAAAGGGTCTCAGGCTTTGCAGTAGCCTGTTTTCATTGAATCATAGAATTATTTAGGTTGGAAGGGACCTCAAAGATCATGTAGTTCCAACCCCCCACCACAGGAAGGGACACTTCCCACTAGAACAGGTCATTCAATGCCTCATCCAACCTCAGCACTTCGCTGTGGTGAGGGTAAAGAGCAGGCACTTAGAATGGAAGTGACTTACTTGCTCACAAAGCTGAAGCTTCAAGCTGCAGTGGTGCATCTCACAGGGACAGTCTTGGCTCTCTTATGCTACAAGGCTGGTTCCAGGTAAACTGAAGTTCAGTAGGCTTCGTCTCAGATTGCCGGCAAGGCAAGACAAGGCAAATTGTTTTCAATTTGCCTTTGTATTTATCATTTGCTCAAGAATCAATTTGGCATTGAGACGGACCTTAACCATATAAGGTGAAGACATAAGCCTAGCAGAGGTAAAGCACGGCCAGTACACATGCCTATTGCTTACCACAAAGGGAGGACATATGCTTTGGACCCAGACTTTCTGGTGTCTGGGTCCTTTGTCCTCCTCACACACTCCCTGGACCTCAACAAGGAGGGTGTGGAGAGGAGAATTGTGTCTAGAGTAGCCAGGACCTGTATTGGGTTTGTGTTGGGCCATTTGGCCCTACCACCACAGCAACTCATCTTGCTTTATATATAAGAGGTGAAAAGTGTTAGAAGATGCAAAGTATTAGCTTAGGTTATGATCTAGTCAATAGGTTAGTCCACTCAGCTCAGCCTTGTACCACGGCAGCAGTATCAAGGGCATCTTCACACTAAAAATGCAAATAATTACGTTAATAAGTTTCTAGTTTTCGAAACATTCATGCTACAATCCTATAATAAATAAATAGTCATAGACAACAGTTTCACTGAAACACAGAATGATAGGGGTTGGGAGAGACCTCTAGAGATTGGCTAGTTCAAAACCCTTGCAAAGTGGGTTCATCTAGGGCAGGCCACATAAGAATGCATCCTGATGGGTTTTTTTAAGTTGCCACAGGAGATGCTTCCACAACCATTAATTCATCTCATTGTAAGCTCTCAGCAGAACACTATAGCCAAAACACGCCCAGAAGTTTCTCAGTGGAGGAAATGTCAGACAGAATGCCTGCCTGCCTGGCACACACAATAGAACAGAATGGGAATGAGATTACATGCTGCTTTGGAGCTGGCAGATCCATAAAACCAACCTTGACCCACAGAAGTGCAGCAAGTGGCAATGATCTTGAAAAGCTCATTATTGTCTCCAGGAGACAAAACTCAAGACCAGATGGCTTTGCATTTTTCTTCACCAAAGGTGGCAAGGTGTGATAGAGGGGTATTTAATTAATGCAAAATATTATTTTTTTCAAAATTAATGTTATTAATTTTGGCATTAAAAACTCTCGCCACCCCGACCGCTGATTTTAATAATAATCAGGCTCTTCTGCAATGGTCATTTTACAAAGGATAAACTAGATCTAGAAGTAACTAGCAAAAATACACAAACATTAATTGAACTGAAAGAGAAGGTTCTTGCAGTCAATATACCGCTTGTGGTTAATTATACCACTTGTCCACTAGATAGACTCAGGAAGCTCCTTTCTGCTTACAGCAGAAGGCAATTGGTGAATTACAAGAAGCTTTAATATTTACTCACAAAATATTATCTCCCAACTCATGGGGCTAGCTACAGCTTCAGATAGTACCCAAACACTTTCAGGGAATTCTGTTGATTGTCTTGTTGGCTACTGAGACTTCTGATTTTTGCCAGGCTTCACAGGATGCTGGGGAAGCAGGCAGACAATCTCTGACCTTATCCTGGCTCCTCTGGATAATCTGTGTATCTCCAGGACTTCCCATCTTGGTAGGAGACTTTCAGGTGTAGGCGGGATGTCTTGCAATGTGCAGTCTCAGCACAGGTATCACACTGGCTATGCAGGCCTATCATGTGGAGGCATTTAGAGCTGGTTCCTGGTAAACTCAAGGCAGGCAGTTTCCAGGCAAACAAACTAGCCCAAATCACAGGGGTTGTTATTCAGCAGAATTATAGCATAGCAACGCATAATGCTGTAGAAAGCAATGACAGTAAGCAGCAGCAGGCAGCAAGCACGGATACAACAGCAGAGCACATTGTGTTACCTGCTCATCTTTTTTTATCAATACAGCCCAAGACTAATGGGCCTTTGGACACAAAATAGCCAATCAGAATGGCAGTTAGCGAAGCTTGACAATATTAGGTGAAACCTAATTGGAATCAATTGGAGTTGAATCTGGCTGGGGACATTAAGGGGAACAAGAAGAGTTTCTTCAGGTATATCAGTGAGAAAAGGAGGACTAGGGAGAACGTGGGACCCCTTCAGAAGGGAAATGGAGAGCTGGCGACATGGATAAGGCTGAAGTGCTCAATGACTTCTTTGCCTCAGTCTTCAGCAGCAAGTGCTCCAGCCACGATATCCAAACTCCAGAGGGCAAAAGTAAGGTCTGGGGAAGTGAAGACCTGCCCACTGTAATTGAAGATCATGTTCGAGAGCACCTAAGGAACCTGAACGTGCACAAGTCCATGGGGCCTGATGAGATCCACCCGAGGGTCCTGAAGGAACTGGCAAATGAAGTTGCCAAGCCATTGTCCATTGTATTTGAAAGGTCATGGCAGACTGGTGAAGTTC
>VWZI01020305.1:802986-818570 GCA_013396835.1 Psilopogon haemacephalus | reverse complement strand
GGAGGGGCTGTTCACAAGGTCTTGTAATGACAGGACGAGGGGGAATGGGTTCAAATTGGCGGAGGGGAGATTTGAACGGGATGTTAAGAAGAAATTCTTCACAGTGAGGGTGGTGAGGCACTGGAACAGGTTGCCCAGGGAGGTTGTGTCTGCTCCCTCCCTGGATGTGTTCAAGGCCAGGCTGGATGAGGTCTTGAGCAACCTGATCTAGTGCGGAGGTGTCCCTGCCTGTGGCGGGTGGTTGGAACTGAATCGTCTTTGAAGTTTCTTCCAACCGAAACCATTCTATGATTCTATGACGCCATGGATTACCCAGATTTGGGGAAAACATAGGCCTTTCATGAGCCAGGCACAAGCCAAGCCTTAATCACAGGATGTAAACAGGAGCAAAATGAGTCTGGACAAGCCCGGATTCTTAGACTCAATGGCTCCAGGTTCTTTTGTCCTCTTTCCTGCAGCTGCCTCTCCCCAAAACAGAAGGAGGGAGAGCAGAAAAACGTGTCTGGGCAAGACAGGATATCCATAAGCCTATTTTGACCTATCAGGCCTACCGTAACATAAGGGCAGCTCGTCGTCTTTGCTCACGGCCGTCTTCAGCCATCAGCTTCAGCCAGGCCTCCCAAACACTGTTCCTGAGCATTCCAATATTACCAGTTGTCTACTCTCATTGCCAAAGAGTTAATGAAAAGCAGCTGCAAATCTTTCATCAAGGCAAGGCATAATTTTTTCTTTTTAAAAAATTGCAGATCCATTTGGGTCTGGAAGCACCTACTCCCTTTTGCTTCTAGTCCAAGGTACAACAAAGGCTGGTAAAGGGCAGAATATTGCCCATCATCTAAACTTATTAACCTGAGAAACAGTTTCTTATGGAAAATACTCTCAAGTCAGCATCTGAAGTTTTACAATTATAGAATCATTAATGTTAGGAAAGACCTCTAAGATCAACAGATTCAAACATAACCCAACTACCATGACCACTAAACTATATCCTGAAGCACAACATCTACACTTCTTGAACACCTCCAGGGAGGACAACTCTACCAACTCCCTGGGCATTGCTTTCCAATACCTCATCACTCTCTACTCAGTAAGAAAGCTTTTCCTAATGTCCATTCTAAACCTCCTCCAGCACAACTTAAACCCATTTTCTGTTGTCTTATTGCTAGTTGGAAGAGCCCAACATCAGCTTCACTACAACTTCCTTTCTGGTAGCTGTAGAGTGACAAGATTTCTTCTTAGCCTTCTCCAAATTAATCAACTCCAGCTCCCTCAGCTGTTCCTTGTCTGCCATGCCCTCTGAACCCCTCATCAGTCTCTTTCCTCTTCTCTGAACACACTCCATTACCTCAATGTCTTTCCTACACTGTGGTGCCCAGAACTGAATGCAGTACTCAAGCTGTGGCCTCATCAGGACCAAGTACAGACGCATAATAAAACAAACTAAGAAGATGGTGATTTTTTTACCGCAGCTGGATTAACATTAGCATTTATTGAGCTGTAATGTGTAAAAAAACAAAACCACAGAATGTGTTTGGTCGTAAGAGACCTTGGAGACCCTCAAGACCCAGCACTACACTCAGAGAGAGAGACTAGAAAGATAGAAGTTGCACAGGAAAGCAGCCACAAGTCATTTTATATTCTCACTCCTGTGGCCTTGTCACACAGGCTGTAGTGGGTTAAGCAGTTACCTGCCCCCCCACCTTTTATAAACCCCGGCTAGAACTCAGGACACTGGAAGTTAATAAATGAAGCTTTATATTTACAGTAATGCACAATATACAAGCAAATATTTACAAGATATAACAGATATTTACAGATATATACAGTGAAAAGGCAATACAGACACCACACCCCTCCCAGAGACCAAAATCCCCAAGAGAGGGTAACCAAACACCCCCTACCACCTTTCCCCCCTTCCCCAGCCTTATCTCACCACCGGTTGATGCTGCAGATAAGCTGAAGATTGGTTACAGAGATTAGTGGCAAGAAGGAGTAAGTAATTTTAGTAATTTTACTCTGAATTAGCTACCAAGGAGAGACAAAAAGGGATCATGCCAGAGAAGCAGTTGCTGCCAGACACAGCCAGAAGCCAACTGCTAACCTGGTTGTTTTCAGAACAGTTCTTAAACAACTTTTTTTTCTTTCTCAGTAAAACTCAGTGAGGTGACACACTGTGTTTAACTCTCTCTCAGCCAATAGTCTCATTTCTCACTCAAATCCTCCTAATTAGCTCAAACCAACACACAGGCTTTATGGTGTCACTGTTGCTTCTACCTGCCCAGTCACAACACATTCCAATAAGGCAAAGAATTAATATAAACACCATCATGTGTGTTATGCAAAATTTTAACCAAGTAATTTAAAATATCTAAGAAGAATGCAGAGAAAGTAGAAAATTTTTCATAGTTTCGGTAAAAGCAGGAAATCATGCTGGGAGAAATATTTTTTCTGTTCAGAACAAAAATAAGACCCGACAAGTGAAGTTACCTTTCTGCTAAACTACTAGCAGATAGTACTGAAAAATATTCATGTTTTGCAGAATAAACAATAGAGCTCTATGAAAGAGCAGATTTTTAGTTTTGCTATTAATAGATGTATTTAATAGCCAGACTAAGATCTTACCATTGAAGCAAAAAATAACCTGATTTTCTTTATTACCTTGGTCACTGTGTACATCCATGTCATGGTTTTAGGCCTGGGTGCAGTCAAGCCCCACAGAGCTGCTCACACAGCTGTCCCCTCCCCCTAGCAGGATGGCAAGAAAAAAAATTTTGAACACAACACAAAACCCTGTGCGTTGAGGTAAGACAAGTTTAATAGAACAATACAGAGGACGAATGAGCAACAGGAACAATAGTAAAAAAAGTAATATAAAAAATGAGTGATATAAAATGTAATATGCTCACCCAACTCAGCCTATTCTTTACTGCCTGCACCAGCCCCCCATCACCCTAGAGCAGACGTGGTGTTTATCTTGGAATCATTCAGGTTGGAAAAGTCCAACCACTGACCCCACTCCACAAACTTCACCGATAAACCATGTCCACAAGCACCACATCTGAATCACCTTCATGGTATAGGACATTCCATTGCAGGCTCAGTTGGCGATCCTGGCCTACATTTCCCTGCTTCTTGTGAAGAACATTAACTCCATCCTAGCTGAACTCCGGACAATCTGTTTTCTGTACGTCTTGTGACACAAATAGCCAGGCTTCTGAGATTCACTTTTCTGCATTTAGGATGACAAGAACTACTCATGAAAGATTAGCTGTGAAAAAAAATAATTCAAAGAACAGTAACACTGAAATACTCAGAACCAACCTTCACTTCATCAACGTGATTTGGTATATGAACAAAAAATTATTGCACTCATTATCGCCATGCCTAACAGCCAAAAGGGGCTGGTTCTGAGTATAACTTATTTGTATTCAATGGTCATTCAGTTGCCGCTACTGGGCAGATGTCATGAACAAATGGATTCACTGAATATACATAGAACCACGGACATCAGGGGCTGGAAGCAACCTCAAAAGATCATGTAAGTCCAACATCCCAGCCATAGTAGGACCACCTATACCAGATCACACAGGAACGCACTGTATTTAATGCGATCCATATAGCCAGGATTAAAGCTGTACAATAAGCTTATACTAAGGCATTTGCAAATTCTGTGAAGAATGTACCAGTACAGGTCCTCCAATGGACATCTTTTTAAGGAAACAGGAGAGATTTAGAACTAGAACTTGAATCAAATCCTTCATCTACAAGTTCTAGTCCTGACTTCCTCTTCTACAAGGCATTCAAAATTTTTCTTCTGTCTACAACATGTTTTCTATCCTATGTAGTGGAAAACATTTCATGTTTCAAATCAAAAGCAGTATCAGTTTCATTAATAATTTAAAATAAGAGGAATTACTGTAGACAACCAAAGAGTCAACATCAATCAAACATAAAATACAGTTTATTTCCAATCATTAGCTTAATTCACATGCAAATTGATTTATACGAATAACAAGCACACTGCATTCAGAACAGCTTGGTTAGCTTTTGGCCTTAGCAGTATTTCTCTACAGCTGAAGCTACACTGGTTAGTATAATCTGTTTTCATTACGGAAATGTGGATAGGTATTAAAGACATCAGAGACTTTTCACAAAGAAATACTAATGTACTCAGTACCCTCTCTACTGCACTCATCTACATGAAACATTTCATGCGTAAATCCAATGCTTGACAACCATAGCTCTTCAGAGTACAGTAGTAAAGAGAAAATATTTGGAAATAAAACAAATGTAAAAATGTAACACAGTAACTAGCAAATAACACAAGATTACAGTAGCACAGGAGTATTATCCTGTACTACTTCAAGCTGAAATACTGAAGCTTCAAACAATTCTCACGTTTTATCACTAACACAGAACTCCAATACACAAAGTATATAAGCAGGGGGGAAAACTGCTTTGCAAGAGGTAGAAAAGGTTTGATAAATCTTTAGGCACTATTCTTAGCAATCTTTTAAAAGCCATCAGAAAGTTACAAAGTAATGACGACCATTGTGCGGTATTTGTACAACTCTGTTTATTTTTATCCTTTGGAATAAAAGCGTATTTCATGCACTCTCATAATCTTTTTCTTCCTATATTGTTTGAAAACTACTCTTCTCCTATATCATATGTGATTACAGAAGTTTTACAGGCTCTCAGGAAGTCTTATCACCAGCAATTATTATGTACTAACGCCTTTTTTTGAGAGAGAGAAGTAAGGAAATACAGTTACTGTTTGCATGGGTTCGTGTATCAAAAAACAGAGTAACACTGTCAAAATCCATAAAAATATTATTAGTTCTTTTGGTTTACTCCCACCTCAATCAAAACCAGAATGCTTTTAGAAGTGAACTTTTTCTTTTTTTAAAAGACAAGTTTTCACAATTGTATGCTGTACAGTGGTTATACTCCAATTTTCACAAATCAAAATATCAAGATCACTACATCTACCATCAGACATTCATAGATAAATCTTAGTGTCTGTTCAAATAGATGCCTTCTTTGACCTGAAGTACATAAGGCATTACTGGTAACAAGTTTTTATTCAAGATTTGCTTTATTCCTGTCACAGCATCTCTTTTTTTCCCCCCTCATTTTACTTTTTGTCTTGGTCTTTTTCTGCATCCAGAAGCGCTGAACGAATTCCTAGCTTCTTCAGCTCTTCTACAAGATCTCCATTCTGATGCATCTGGAGCAGTATATCACAGCCACCAACAAATTCACCATTGAGGTACACTTGTGGAATAGTAGGCCAGTTAGAGTAGTTCTTTATTCCTGCATAAGAATAAAAATTTTAATTTTTTTTTTAAAAAAGCATTAAAGGTTTTCTCCCCTCTCTAAACAGAAAGGTATTTTAAACTGAATTAATTGCTTCCACCAGACTGATATTTTAATTTCCTTACCACTGAGGTAAAAATTTATCTATAGAGCAGAAACATTACCAAGAAAAACTACGTTATGTTTGGTTCTCACTTCAACTCAAAGGTGTGGGTTGAAAGATACAGAGTTGGCTTCCATACTGAGTTTTTAATCAATTAAAAAAATGAGAAGTATTGAAAAACACTGAGAACTTTTTCATTCAGTTATCCTTTATATTTCCCAAATGGACTTTAAAATATTTTATCTTCTTACCGAATTGATATTGATATAGTTATACTTAGTACTGCAATTTCAATTACAAGATACATGCACCCCTCCAGAAGCCTCATGAATTTCAAATTGCTTTATCTTTCAGTGCCAGACCTTACAGCCCTTGGGAGGGGCTGTAAGTCTCTTTTAAAGTACCCATTAAACAAAAAGTGGTTGAAACACTATTAAGTACAGGATTAAGAGTGCATAGCACATTTGTCTGTAAGACCATTCAAAAATATTAACTGATTGGCTGATATTAACTGCAAATTTTAATTCAGTATAAGACATCACACACAAAAATTATACAGATATATTATTATTATCTAATTTGCCACTTTTTAAATGACCCTTCACACAAAGTCATTATTCCTCTAGCAAAGAAAATAGTTTAAAATACTCTATCTGTGTGCTCTTCTACCAGGCACACCAGCATTTGCTTAGATAACAAGCTTTAAATTCAACATTTTATACATTTCCAGCATGAAATGCCTGGAATTCTTCTACCAAAAGTACAAAAAAAGCTCTTATAGGAAATTTAAACCTACAGACAACAGTGGTGCCTTTTCAGATCATCAGAGCCAATTCACCATGGAAGTCAGTCTTCTAAACAAGCACATGAGAGCTTTAGCACAGGTGGTCAAAGATATAACAGCAAATATTATACCTGTATAGCAGAAAATGCCAGGGAATTTGCTTTCCTCTTAAAAAATATTTCTATCTCTAAAGATAAAACCCAAAATATTTAAAGTAAAAAAAAAACAACAAAAACATAAACAAATTATGTTTACTGGAAGTTAAGACACTTTCTTTTTTATTAAATATGCACAGGTGCATAAATACACAATGGGATTATGATTTTAAATGAATAAAAGATGAAAGAGAGTTAATAATTCCCCTTTAAACAAATACTACTAGTGTGTTTTTAAAAAATCCACTGAAGTAACAACCGGCCAGAAAAAAATTGTGACAAAGAATTCCTCGTCATGATGTACATCAGCTAAGAAACTTTACTTTGGCTTGTGATTTTGTGTATGGATAACCAATGCTTCAAAAGTAAAAAATAGCAATTTTAGGCTAGAAAACAAGGCCAAAGATGATCTAACAATCTCCAACAGTATCACCTGTAACTTCTTTCTCAGCATTTAGTTAAAATCTGTCAATTGCTTAGACTAAGTTTTGATGTGAATTTGTGTTTAACAGTACTTTAGAACTCCTTGTCCTTTGAACACTCAAAAGGAGTCTGTCTCTTAACCTGCAACAGCTGCAATGAAAAACTGAGTCCCAATGGCAAGGAATACTTAAGGATAATCCTACTCCAAGGAGCCACTGCAGACAAAGAGTAGGGTTTGTTTTTAAGATACTACTATACATCAGTCGAGAACCAAAGGCTTTGTACAGTGGTTGGACTCAAGCTTAATGGTCTTTTCCAACTGAAATGATTCCATGGTAATAAACCTACTGTCAATAAGCATTGCATGGAAATATTTACATCAATCACTCTCAGAAATATTTTCTTCGAGGACTATGCAACTTCAGATAAAAATATGAACACAAACCAAGGTGCTCTACATGCTGCATTTCATGTATTGGACAAGCTGCTTTAAATGGCTTCATGTATGAGGGCCAAATGAGATTACAAACCGAGCATTTCCTGAAATGGTTAACCAACTCCTAGCTTCATAGAACACTTACTGACAGTGTTCCAGTACTGTTAAAGCAAATTAACCTGCTCTAGCCTTTGGCAGTACAGACACCCAAGGGATGTCCTTTCCCCTCTCTGCAGGTCAACATTTCTCACTGCATTTCAGAAGCTGCAGCTTCTGCTCTGAAGCACTGCTGGCTTTTTAATATCACACTCCATAGATCAAGCTTACAGTCTGACAGCTGAGCTAGCACACCTTAAGGTGGGTGCGATACTAGAATCACTGTAAACTACTATGGGAAGGAGTACCTAGTACACTCTCACCCCATTTCCGCAGGTTGTTACCAGCATTAGAACTAATCAACAGTGAGCTACATCAAAGAACTCACTCAACCAACCACTTTCATTCCTTACCACACTTTCTCCAGAAAAGCAACATGTTCTCGTGGATATCATTAGTACTGGTGCAAGCATGACTGAGGCAAAGCTAGCCTAAGGGTGAGAGGAACTATCAAGACTATTCCTTTGCTTAGGTAACAAAAAGCAATGAGAAAATAATCTGAGTGAACTACCACAGCAGTTAAAAACAGTTCAAACCACCATTTTTCCATTACATAGCCTCAAGCTTCTCTGCCATCTTAGTTACCTGAAGCAGCCTAGTGCTGTCCATCAGCTGAGAGCAGGATTACTTGTGAGAAACTTGAATAACCATGGAGTCCAAGAGTGTCAAGGTCTCTTAAACCAGCTTTAATAAGAAAGAATGTGTGTCAGGGAAGCATACCCTGAACTCAGGTTCAGATAAATCACATGAAGTACCAAGAACTATTTAGTTTCACAGATCTGAGTGTGCTTTCACATGAAGAGACAAGTAGAGAGGGAGCTGGTTTTGTTTCACAGTGGACACCAATCAGCAGTTCAAACATGGCTGAACCACCATGGTTGAACAGATGTATTGAATATTTTCATACGTAAAGGCTCAGCATTCCCTCAAAAACCCCACATGCAAGGAGTGCAGATTGCATTCACCAAGAGGGCTTAGAAAAGTATCACATGCTGTGTACTAACTTCTCACCACCTGAGGCCAGCTCCAGGAAACCAAGAGGACCTCAGGCAGACCCAGCTAAATCATGCATCCTATAGAACTATACCTTCCAACAGCCCTGCTTTCTGCTCTGTCACAGTGTGCCATCCACAGAAACAGAGACATATTGCCTTTTCAGGGTGCAGCAGGTAATATAGTTGAAGCAATAAGACAGCGCCCTGACCTTTAAATTGATGGTGGCATTCCCCAACTCTTTGAGGCTCTATATCTGGTGCTGGCTCTGACACTCCACAGTACAACAAGCTAGCTCCATTCACACCCGCAGCAATCCAGTTAATAAATCAAGCTGGGTCTCTGTACAGTCAGACAAGTGCTAAAGCTAAAGCACAGAAGGAAAGAGAACAACTTCCTGTAGCACCTGAGATCCAGCAAGATATTATGCAAGCACATGCTCTGTTACTGCATTCAGCATGATTTAAGCAAACAGTTTGGATCTAATCCCTAATTTCAATTTAAAGTTCAGGTAACCAGGAGGGCAGTAGCCTCTCACATCACCTAGCACAAGCCAGAATTCATGTAGAGAAAACAATTGCATGTGCTCTGATCAGAGATGTTCCTGTTACATGGGACAAAACCACTATATATGCCCTTGGTCAGGTCCCCAGGGATTAAAACTGACAAACACGTTGCCTATTCAACGTGGGCTCACAAAAGCTCTCTCAGACAAAAGTACAATGGCTTGACTTCAAGGTTTTGTTTCCTCCTTTTTATTTTGTAAGCTTGTTCTAACAAATCATGTAATGAATAAATTCAGTTATGTAAATAGAGTTTAGAAAACTACCATAACTTGCTTATCTGCCGAAGGCAGTACATTTACTTGAACAAAACCAACATTCATTAACCAAAAAAAGTCATCACACCCAAATTACAGTGTTTAAACTTTTATAGCATACCAACTATGATACCTGTGAACTGAAAAGCATGCAATGGGACAAAATAATATGCCTTTCAGCTACAACATAATGAAAAATTGAATTATATGATACCAGAAACAAGACAAAAGTCACCAGACACATGCCAGTGTGTGCACTTAAAGGTCATTTTTTTCACACTCTGGCCTTGCACCTGCAAGGCCAAGTAGTACTGCTTGTTTTAAAACTTTCTCAAACAACCACGTAAAACCTCAACGGTCAGATATACACACGGAGAAAAGCCTGGTTTTCTACAGCTGGCAATCCTAAATAAAATTATATCATAGCTCTCACCATTCAAGCAGTATTGATGAAACTATTACTAAATATTTCTCGTGCAAATGACTAGAATAATTTTGTAGCTTATCAAAAGAAACTGAGCAGGCAGCACAAGCAGAGAATTAAGTGGTCCAAGCCTGTGCCATTCGTGAAGCTTCACCGTGCTGTTCAGAGGAACATACTAACTAGATAAGGAAGTATTTCAGGGGCTTCTAAATACGGCTTTGTAGATATTAATTTAGGCAAGGCAGCGTGGCACAAAAAGCCCACTCTACATGAGCTACACTGTAAGGGTAGCTGCCTTCTGCAGATACTCAAAACACTCTGGACACAGTAAGGGTCCCAGAACCCGAACAGGAACACAGAGAACGAGTAACCATCTCTGTGATATGTTTCAAATTTCACAACCACCTAAAACCTCAGAACTAGGCCTGTTTATAAAACTTTACCAAAAACCTCAAGAAAGCAAGCTAAATTAAATTCCACGTGTGACAAGTAAGCGTGGGCTGCCACACTGAGCTTGGCGCGGGGAACGCCAACGACTCTCCGGTAGGTGAGAGGCATGAAGAGAACTCCGGACTCCAGGCAGGGTTACACATGCCGGAGCTTCCCACGGGCCGGGAGACCTTCCGACACGGTTGTGTCTCTACCGAGTAATAACAGCGTTTCAGAGAGGCCCGGGAACTGTTTGTGTTATATGCAAACTCCAGCCGCGGAAGAGGCGGCGCTCGCAGGCAACCCCCTGCAACCGCTGCGCCCGGCCCCAACCCCAGCCCGGCCGCTGACCTTGGCGGAGGTCGGGGTCCTGTAGGACGTCATGGGCATTGTAGTCCTCCACACCGTGCAGACGCAAGATCTGCACGACGGCGCTGCTGAAGCCGCAGAGGGGCTGCGCTGGGCTGCCCTTCATGAACACCACCACCGGGTGTGCCCGCACCAGCCGTTCCACCGCCTCCCGCGACCCTGAGCCGCTGCCACCACCTTCAGCGCCGCCCTCTTCGGCGCCGCCGGTGGTTGCCTGGCTCAGCGGCCGCCCGGCTGGACCCCGTACGGCAGCAACGCCCAACCGCCAGGCCGCCCACACAACCCGGCTCATGCTGCCCCGACTGTCCACAGTTAAGCCTTCGCCGCGCTCCGCCAGCAACGACCCAGTGCTCACCACCTATTGGCGAAAAGCAAGAAGGGTCATGGCGGAGTTTCTCCTCAACATAGGCGTAGTTATCTGTCAATCAGTGTCAACAGCCAGTAGCCTGGTCACACCCAGATACACTAAGGCTACTCTGCCTTCCTATTCGCGGAGAGAACTGCACTCCTGCAGTCGCTTTGGAGAGAACACCTATCAATGTAACGCGTCTTAGTTAATCCCCGCCCACTCCACAGCCGCGATTGGTCAGGCTTCCCTGGGTGCCGCGTTCTTCTCGGGATGCCCTGGAGGTGCGTGATCAACCCGTAGTCCCTTCCGCTTCCGGGTTACAGCGGTGCTCGGCGTGCCTCAGCTGCCCTCAGCCTAACGGGCAACGAAGGGATGGATTTGCTGTTCGCAGCCCTGCCGCACGTATCCCTTCCCCGCTTCTTCTGCTGCCTCCGCCGGGCGGCTAGGGTGCAGGCCGAGTTGCGCGGCGGAAAAGGGACGGCAGTACGGCAGGGAGACCCACCGGCTGGCCGTCGCGATGCTCGGCTGCACCCTTCGGGCCTGCTGTATGGGCAGGGCCCGGGCGCTTCGCAGAGTCGTGAATGTGGTGCGCTAGGAGTCTTTGGTGGAGCTAGGAACTGTACTTACGCCGCCTCTCCCCAGAGCGGGGTTCGGGTTTTATCCTGCGGGTCTTTTGGAGGTGGAGGTAGTGGTAGGGCTTCCTGAGGCTGGGGACGCGGCTTGGGAGGTAAAACTGTTTAAAAGATAAATTAAATCCTGGGGGAACGGGGCTGCTCTGGCGTGTCGGCTGCCTGTTCAGGGAGAAACTGCGGTGATGAAGCATACAAACGCGTGCGAGTTGCAGTCGTGGAAGTGCCCTCAGAAGAAGAGTGCCGTTGAGTCGGCACCGTTTTACACCATAGACGAACAGAAGAGGCAGCGGAAGCGTTATGTGGGCAGTTGACGAAGTACTGGATGGGTCTCTTGCTTGGTAGCTTTGACTGTGCTTGGTGGAATGAAGCAGGCGGTTAATAGTCGCTGAGAAACTCGCTTCTTTGCATGCTTTGTTTTAATGCTAGGAGAGGAGATCAGATTAACCGGTAGCTTTGTACATCCCAATTCGTCACTGGAACAACTGGCGGGGGTGACTGCGAGGTGGACAGATGTGAGGAAGATTAGGCTGGCAGATTGCCTGTGAGAAAGGGTTGGTTCAGTTGCTGCTGAAAGACGTCCAGAACTGCCCAGCGTGTCAGCCAGAGAAGCGCTGATTTTGGAGTAAGTCCTGGAAACGTCTGTGTGCGCAGCCAACTTTTTGCTCCTGGGCAGATGCTGGATTCTTTCTAGGAACTTGGAGAAAAGCGTAGATGTCTCCTATGGTGGCCAAGTCCATCTTGTAAGTAGAAGAAAATGTTTTTAAAATTTCCCTCTGTATTGAACGACAGTCTTTCACAAATAAAGTGTATTTCTGAGTTTTAATTTACATTACAGCTCTGACATCTGGAGTCTTGGTATGTTAATGGCAGTTTGTATTGCTTGCATTTTTAAGGAAAAGTTTTTTTGGTTTTTTCCCACACACACAATTGCGCTTACGTGAGAGCTTTACAAACAAGACCAGCTTGTCTTCAGCATCCAGAAAACTATTTGCTAGTTCTTAAGGGGGTTTTTTTGTGGAATTCAACAGATGCTTGAGTAGCAGCTTGGGTTTTTAATTTTCTATGAAATCACCTGCAGGCAATAATTGTATTCCCTTTTATTTAATTAGAACACATTCCGAAGGAAATTGTGGCAAACTTGTAGTTTGTCATCCCATGTGACTATCTTACTGGGGAAAAAAAGTGTGTTGTTGCAGTATTTGAAAGTATATGTAGTTAATCAGTAGGTTGTGTTTTCAACAAAGCAGTGATGCTGAGGAAGACAAAAATGTTACAGCATACTGTGGTTTCAATGTTGTGATTAACATAGTGCAAGGTTGTGCAATACGAAGAAAAAAAAACAGCATCCATTTCTTGATAGATAATCAGTTTGGCAAAGCAAAAACATGTTTTTCTATTTGCTGAACTGGTAAAATATGCAGACTGAGGCTTAACAACCATTAAGTGTGGTAGCCCAAAAAATTTGGCTATGGATGGGATTTTGTAGTGTTCACTTTCCTGATTTTCATTCTCACTATTTCAGCAAGGATATGATTCATTAGAAATTGTAAGTGAAATAAGGACATCAAACCAAAGTATGTAAAAATGCATGTGAGGATGTGCTTTTTCCACAGTTGTAGTTTAATCCTCTGTAGTCCAAGAGATGCCCTTGGTTGGTAGTACTCTGGGCATACCAGGCTTGCAGAGAGAGCATCTGTGTGAGGAAGCCGAGGCATACCTGTAAGAGATGCAGCAGCTACATGCGCAATATTCCTCTAACAGTTACAATTCTGTTGCCACGGAGATAATGACTTATCCCATGTCATTATTGATCTACCAACAGTAAGAGCAATTCTGCAGTCTGATATTGGTTAGCAAATGCAGCGACATCTGCTGAACACTGAAAAACTGCTATAAATGTTAGCTTCACTGAACTCTGTAATACTGGGTTAAATAAAAATACCTATATTTATAGTTCATCACTGTAGTTTTGAGAGATACTATTAAGCTAAACAGAGTGCTTTCTAATACAATACTTTGTATTGTAAAATGCTTTGGGATTATGCAGTATGCAGCATTCTATTAGTGGATAAACAACTTTTCCCTACGTAGAGCCCATGTACACTCTAGAACAAAAAGATGTATTACTTGGTCCAGTTTTCCTCAGTCTAAGCAAAACTTCTTATATTTTGCAGATAATTATTTAAATCATCTGGGCAGAAGAAATATTAAGGCGACTCCCATAAGGCTCCTGAAATTTTGCTGATGCTCCTTTTAGAAGACTTACATCCTGTTGGAAACAATAGTAAAAACCCTAGCATTCAAACTGCAGAGCTCATATGCTCATAGGCAGTTGCAAATCAGGTTACTTGCAGGCATTCTGCTGCTGAACAGAATTACTACTTAGGAATTTGTGGTTTGAGGTTCTTATACAAGGCACAAGAAGGTATAATTTAAGAAACAGTTTTTGTCTTGGTTTGTGCAAATTGAAGGGCTAAATTAGCTGGTGAGAAACATTTCAGCTTATCTGAACAGGACACCTTGTTGTGTCCAAGTAAGATATTTGTATGTCTTTCTGACATGTGATTACTTCCTGGAAGGGAAATTCATTCTTAAGCCTTAAAAGCTGAGCTCTACTTAGGCCATTTTGTTTTCTCTTGAAGCTTTTTAGTGGGATGTTTTGAGCTCCATCTGTTCTGCATGCCAGATAAATACTTTCAGCATACCATCAAGGCAATATCTTGTATCACCAACATATCTTCATTAAAAATTACTACAATTTGTGTGGATTGCCTAAACTGAGAACACTGAAGAAATACCTTTGAAAAGTTCTTGATTGTTTTGAAGATGTGGAACCTTGAAAAAGTGCAACAAGCAGCAGAAATGCATAAGCACTAGGAGAACTTTGTGGTTGTAGAAACTTGGGTTCCATGGGAAATGAGTACAGTTCAGGTTCCAAAATGTCAGATTTCCTGGTTTAGTCTAACCTGGAGACCTGTAAGTATGTTCTTAAGGATTTAAGTATTTAAAATAATGTTTATAGATTTAGAGCTCATTCTCAAGAAAATGTTTGCATTAGCTTTAAAATAGAACAGTCCATTTCATAAATGAGAGGTGAAGAACATGTATGAAGTGACCAAAGTCAGTTTAACTGATGGGTGATCTATTTGATCCAAAGCAGTTTTTTCAGCTTATTTCATGAAAGGATGCCTTTGGCAGACAGGATGTGCTTACAATAAAAGGAGCCCTGTCTGAACCCCACACTAAACAAACAGAGTTGAAGATCAAGTTCACATTTGAATGTGGACCTTTAAATGACACACTGTAGACATCAAAGTTGTCTCTTTGCAGTTGTAGTCTGCTTTGTGAATTATGATGCTGTCCTGGAGCAAGGAGATTTAATATGGTATTTGTGATTGAGTGGTAGAATTATTCTTTGTGATAAGCAAGCTTCCTGCAACTGTTCTGCCTGACCAGCTTGTGGTAGATCCTTGTTCCTTACTTGCAGATGGTAGTCGTGCTTGAATGTTGCAGTATTGCAGAGGAAGCATAATATATTTAATTTATATGCAGAGCTGAGGAAAGTTACCTCTAATGAGACCACCCCTTGCCTCCCTTCATGAAGGGCTTAAGAATGCTATGAGTCTTTCATGGACCTGAAAAAAGACTGATCTGCTAAATACAAAGACACTGTTACTGGATCAAGTCTTGAGCTATATAGAGCAAGGGACTGGACACATGTCCTGTTCTTTGCTTCATGTGCATTCACATTGGACCAATAGATGGTAATATGTATGAGTTGTAATTTCCTTCAAAGTAGCGAAAGTGTTTTCTGGTCATTTGTAACTGTAGGAAAGTCACAGGGCACTCTGCTTGTAAGACAGATTTTTGTGCCCCCGTTTAAGTTCTACTGACATACTCTGGGTATGGGTGTGATAACAGTTCTTTCACTGGCTTAGCTCGTTTTAGGAACGTGCAGTTGTGCCAAGGAAAGCTCTGATTGGTATGTACTTGGTGTCCACGAGGTGGCTCTGGATCCCAGAGTTAGTTACTTTGCTAAAATGGAAGGCTACGTTAACTGAATGCTTATTGCCTCTGGAAGGATTACACCAGCTCTTGTTCAGCACTTTTTAATTCCCTTAGCTATTCTATATAAAACTTAAGAAAATACCTTAGTTCCTTTTTTTTTTTTTTTTTTTTTTTTTTTTTTTTT
>VWZI01020305.1:675067-802972 GCA_013396835.1 Psilopogon haemacephalus | reverse complement strand
CAATAATTTGCCTCAGCTTTAATAAACAGTGCTGGCCATTTGATCTCTGTGGCAGAAGACAGTACTAAGCATGTGTCATCACACAAGCTTCATTTGTAACATTTCTCCAATTAAAAGTTAAAGATTTTTGCGTACATCAATGTATTTGTAATGTAGGTGGAATTGTTATGGAGAATCATTAATTATAAAGGTTTGTAATTTTTAAAATCTTAGTAGGTTTGAACTTGCTACTACAGTATTTCAGTAAAGATTTTATTTTTTTCATCATGCAGTGCTTAGTCTTCTTTTTTTTCTTTAGTTTTTTTTTCAATGAGTGTGTGTACAGTTTTAAATAGAGGCTGTCTTGGACATAGAGACAAATGATAGTCATTCTAATTCTTGGAGCAGTAAGTGGAGGGAGGTATTCTGAGAATTCTGGAGGGCAGACTTTGGCCTGTTTCTGAGCCTGGTCAAGAATATCCCTTGAGAGGCAATGTGGAAGGGCAAAGGAATCCAGGAAGGCTGGACATTCTTGAAGAAGGAAATCTTAAAGATGCAGGAGTGGACAGTCCTTACATGTTCGGTAATGAGCCTGTGGGGAGCAATATTGGCCTGGCTAAATGGAAACCTTTGCTGGGACTCAGGGCAAAAATAAAAAAAAAAAGTTTACCGTCTTTGGAAAAAGGGACAGGAAATATGAGGAAGAGGATAAGGATATCACTAAATTACACAAAGAGAAAGCCCAGCTAGAACTCAATCTGGCCATTGTTGTAAAAGATAAAAATTGTTTTTACAAATCATCAACAAAAGGAGGGCCAAGAAAAATTGCCAGCCTTTATTGGGTATGAGGAGGGAGGGAAAACAATGCTGCAAAAGATGAGGAAAAGTCTGTAGTACCTAATACTTTCTTTACCTCAGTCTTTAATAGTTAGACCAGTTATTCTCAGGCTGTTCAACCATGGGAGCTGGAAAACAGGCACGGAGCTGAGAAAAGCCCCTGTAATCCAAGAGAAAACAGTGTCCTGTTACTCCATCTAGATGCTCGTAAGTCTGTGGGGCGAGATGAGATCTGCTGAAGGATGCTGAAAGAGCTGGTAGAAGAGCTTGCCAAGCTACTTTCCATTACTTATCAGCAGTCCTGGCTAACTGAGGAGGTCTCAGTTGACTGAAAATTAGCAAATGTGGTGTCTGTGCCCAAGGACTGGAAGGTGAATATGGGGAGCCACAGCCCTGTAAGTCTTGCCTTGGTGCCAAGGATAGTTACTAAGCAGATTGCCTTTCAGTGTTACCACGGGACAAAGGACTGGGGGTTGCTGGTTGAGAGTCTGATGAATATGAGCCTGGGTGGCCAAGAAGGCCAGCAGGGTCCTGGCCTGTGTCAGAAATCATGGTGCCAGCAGGACTAGAGAGGTAATTGTCTCCCTGTACTTGGCACTGGTGAGGCTGTATCTTGTATATTTGTCACGGGACTGGGTTAATCAAACACAGTATCCCGTGGGAGGAGGGGAGGAACGATACCCTCCTCACCTGTTCTTTGGGTTTCGATCGGCAGAAAAAGACACGGATATTGCTTAAACGTCAGGTATAAACGTTTAACAACCAGGACAGGGGAAAACAGAGAGCTTACACGCGAGACAAATCCCGATCGCGTCTATGAGCATCCGCGGAAACGCGAGGCAAAGGGGGGAAACACGCCCCTTCCCGAACCGAGGGGGGGGAAAACCGCGGAAGGAGGGAGACCGATTTAAGGAAAACAGAAGGAGGGATTAGAAATAGGGAGAAAGGGTCAGCCTTGCCGCCTAGGAGAGCTGCGAGTTGCCTGCTGCCTGCTGCCGTGCACGTGGCTGGGGCTTCTCCCAGTTGCTGCGTGGGTGGCGGTGAACGAACGAGAGCGGGAAGAAGAGCGAGAAAAATGGCTGCTGACCCATTTAAGTACCCTGCAGGGCGAACGAAGCTGTCCATCAGGCGTCCAACATTTCCCGGCCGGCCAATTGATTCGAGGTTCGACGTATATGGGCATCTCGAGGTTCCCACCCTGAGTCCCAAGGCCACCTGGGATGCCCCACCCTTCACCCCCTACCAAACCTTTTAACAGTAGAGGGAGGAGAGAGCCCAGGAATTGGATTAATTTCTGGGGTGCTCCGTCATTCTATGCCGGGACAATATTGACTTAAAATATTGAGGTGCGGGAGCCTGTCCAAATCAGGGTTACAAAGCTGGTGAAGAGAGAATAGTCAACTTTTAAATGTATTGTGAAGGTGAGATTTCCCCTCAAAATAGGGGATGTTTCAATGAGAAACCAAGTAAATTCAACGTTTGAGACAGCAAATTGTACACAGATTAGAAACTTATTTCCTGTGTAGCTGTTAGCCTTGCTATGCCTAAATGTTACAAATTGCAGAAAATAACCCTCAAGTCACCTCAGGAAGAGAGGGTGCATAGAACGTTAACAGTGTAGGACTTCATAGCCTGATAGTGAATATCATCCTGGGTGTCCTGGGGTTCTGCTTCTACTCTGTTTGTGCCTTTGACTTGTTCTGTGGTCTGCTGTTCTCTTGACAGTTTTGCTCAAAGAACGTGTTTTTAAAACAATTATCTTGGTCGTCAGATACATTGTCTTATTTTTTTTCCCCCTACATACTACCAGTATTTCAAGAGTGTCCTTTTAATAAAACCACCATAAGGACTTTTGCTACTGTAGATGCATCAGGAGAACTTTACCAGTGTAGTTAACTGTACAATGATCTCTATTGTTTTGCTGTGCTAGCTAGCTGTGAAGTGGTATTGTCTCCAAAGTTCCAGTGTGATACTTTTTATCAATTTCTAACATACTAGTGCCTCTCTTTTGGGCATGAAATGTTCTTGTGAAGCTTTCAGACTTGAAGATGTGTAGACAACAGTCTAAAAATAAACAAGCAGATCTTGCAAGAACCTCCAAAGAAATTAGGTAGAAGAAATAATGGTGCTTGGGAAAGCTGCTGCTTTGCTCTTGAGACCTAAACTGTTTGACAGCAACATGAAGGATGGATGTTATGAATGTCTTGATAGAGCTGGCAGACTCCAGTATCAGTTGTTCCTGAAGCATGTGTTCCGACATGGTGTGAAGCAAGTGGTGTTCACATGAAGAATCCTCATGTCTAGTGTGTGACGCTCACAGTCTGTTTCGCTCATAAATAAATGGAGCAGTGCCTCAGCTGCTTTATAATGGCATAACTGGCGTAATGTGCTGGACTTGTGTTGGATTTTGTCTGATTGCCTTGCTTCTTTTCAGTGTCAGGCTTGCCTCTACCCACTGTAGACACTGCAGAGATGTGAGTCTTCTTCAGCAGTATCTTAAACCTTACAGAAAACCTGAAACAGGTTTCCTCTGTTCCTAACTGCATGTGCTTACTGCAGTTCTGGGGGTGATACTGGCAGCAGGAAGTCCAGATTTAAATATCCCATGTGCTAAAGGCTCCTATGCTCAGAAGGGTAGATGGTTTACAACAGCTGATTTAATGAATATTCTTGACACTTCATGTATTTCATTGTGCAAACTCATTTGGCTGCAGTCACCCAATGATATTTGCTAAGTTCTAGTTTGAGACAATATTCTAAATTTAGAAGCTAATGAATAAGAAGCACTATCACTTTTATTCTGTTTACATGGAAACATTGTAGTACCACAAAAAAAAACCCAAAAAACTCTGTCTTGTAGAATCTGTGCTTAAATCTCAAGTGTTCTTGCAGTGTTAAAATACTTGATTCTACCTAGAAGTTGGAAGTCACTAATATTAAGTGTTTAACGATAGAGGGATATTTGGACCAGTGGTGTCAACTGATACTGTAGCACAAGGTCCTGGAAGCAGTCAGTCTGTGCTCAGGATGTGGAACTGAATTAGACTTAGACAAAAGGTAAATTCCAAAATATGGGGAGAAGGTGAAGTACTAAGTTAAAGTCTGCATGAGTACAGGGCGGGAAGTTTACCTGGTTCATTGGTGTGCGATCCTTGCCCTAGTACTCTTGAAGATAAGGTGCTTTGACATTGGCATTTAGAGTTTATGGCTCCTCATTCCTTACCAGCTGAAGAGGGAGCTTTACTTATAGCACCACCACCCACAGAAGCTTTCTGTCAAGCGATGTGCAACTTCTAGTAGCTATAAAACAACACAGAAAAACCCTGAGAAGCCTAGTGTTGAAACTTCTCATGCCAAAGACACGTGTCACTCATAAGCTGCATACAAATGTTACTCTGCCAACAAATGCTGTTCCTCCCACCCCAAGACTACCATGTGACTCATTATTTGAATTACAATTTTATACTGCTGTACCCAAGCAAACATAAAGGGAAACATCTTATTATCTTGTAATACTTGCTTGTCATCAGTTATGAGCATGAATAAATGGGTGTGTTTCACTAGTGAGAGAGTAGCTACCCTACAGCATTGTAAGTGCTTCTCTGTTGCCCCAAAGATGTTGTGCAGGTCCTCCCATTGAATACACCATACAAACGCTATTTTTACATTTGCAGTATTTTATGGTTTCCACCCAGTCTCTTGGGTATTCTGCTCATGACAGGAAATGTCTGAAAATGCTTTGTATTCACTGACAAGTACTCACGGTTTGGTTTAGAGGCTGAGCCAACTGCTTTCTGAAACTTCTCTACCCTGCTTGCAGTCATTCTAACCTCTTCTTTGTTGTTTAGGTGTGGTGTGTGGGCAACATTATATTGTTTGGATAATGCACTGCATGCTCGTTTACTTAATGTCTGCTGTTTGCCTATGTACAGTGGTTTTTCTAACTCAGCATGTGCAAAGCTGTTTAAGGTAGTACAATCAAAGCCATAGAAGCCTCCATATAGGGAATGCAGAAGAGGAACTTGATGCAAGCAATTTTTGGATACAGTGATCCATTGTCTAACAACAGCAAGCTTTCTAAATACAAGGCGTTGCTTTTATTTCTGACTTAGAAGGTCTATGTTTACACAGTTGTAATTTCATAAGGAATTAATTGCTGAGAGTGAGGGTTTATCTTATACTTACTGATGTCTGAGTGAGTTTTCCTGATGCAAATTCACAAATAACATTTTTCTGTTCTCTGTCATCTACCTATTCCAGACACATTCCTTTAGAGTTCAACACTCTGGGTTGAATCAAGTTCCTCACACTTCCAAAGGTCATTACGAGATAAAACTATGAATTACTATGAGGCAAGAGCAGTTGCACAGGCATAGACTCAGTTTTACACACTGGTGATAACTTTCCTCCAAGTAAGTGTAGTCGGTCAGAATTCTACTGGTGAATAAATTACATGGTCCAAGTTAGATGATAGGCTTGTCTACAAATACAGGGAGTTTGCAGCCCTCAGTTTCCCTCTCACTAACAACTTAAAAAGAGGAAAAGAGGGTTATCAGGAGTAGCCAATGTTGATTTACTGAGGGGAAGATTTTGCTTGATTAACCTGATAGCGTTCTCTGGTAATATGACCAAATTGGTAAACAAAGAGCTGTGGATGTCGTACACCTTGACTTCAGCAAGGCTTTTGACACTGTCTCCCACAATTTCCTCATAGATAAGCTCAGGAGATGTGGCATAGATGGCTGGTGTGTGAAGTGGATTTAAAACTGGCTCAGCAACAGAATTCAGAGAGTTGTCATCAGTGGCACAGAATGACGTTGGAAGCTAGTAGCCAGTGGTGTTCCTCAGGGATCAGTACTGGGGCCAGTTTTGTTCAATATCTTTATCAATGACCTGGATGAAGATGTTGGGTGCACCCTCAGCAAGTTTGCTGATGATACAAAACTGGGGCAGGGTGGCCAACACCCTGTCAAGCTGTGCTGCCATCCAATGATATCTGGACAGGCTGGAGTGCTGGACAAAGGCTAACTATATGAAGTTCAAAAAGGAATAACAACAGGCACCAGTACATGCTGGGGGCTGCTCTGCTGGAAAGCAGCTCCGTGTAGAAAGATCGTGGAGTGCTGGTGGACAGCAAGTTCTGCATGGGCCAGCAACGTGCCCTTGTGGCCAAGAAAGTAAATGGCATCCTGGGGTGCATCAGTGTAAGTGTGTCCAGCAGTTTCAGGGAGGCTCTTCTGCCCCTCTGCTCTGCCCTGATGAGACCACACTTGGAATACTGTGTACAAATTTGGGCTTTCCAGTTCAAGAGAGACAGGAATTGGGCTAGACAGAGTCCAGCAGTGAGCCATGAGGATGACTGGGTGACTTGAGCATCTCCCCTACAAAGAGACTGAGAAACCTGGGGCTGTTTAGTCTGAAGGAGAGAAGAGATCATATCAATGCATACAAATATCTGAGGGATGTCAAGTGGATGGGGCCAATCTCTTTTCACTAGTCAGCAGCAATAAGACAAGGAGCAATGGCTACAAATGGGAACATAGAAGGTTTCACCTCAGCATGAGCAGAAACTACAGTGAGGGTTACAGAGCACTGGAACAGGCTGGCCAGTGAGGTTGTGGAGTCTCGTTCTCTGGAGACTTTCAGAATGTGCCTAGATGTATTCCTTTGTGAACTATCCTAGGTGATCCTGCCTTGGCAGGGACCTTGGACTTGATGTTTTCTGGAGGTCCCTTCCAACCTCTGAAGTTCTGTGATTCTGTGTTTCTCACCCTGAATTTTGCCACAGTATGACCCACCCTGGGCATTTGGAGCTTCAAGGTCAGAACCAGCTATAAAAATTCTGACAAAGCTTCCATTTACCTTTTCCATTGCAGGTAAAAGATGGTCATTTGTCATGGGGTTTGGGACCAATTTAAATACAGAGCCATTCCAGTTAAGGTTGTGATGGCATATGGGTGGCAAATCACCTTGACTACCTAGATGAGGGAAAAAATGAGCCCATGAAGGCTCTCCTGGCTGATGGCAACCAGGACCACTACTGATGTGAGCCAGCCTGATGAAAGGTGAAAGATTAAAATAAAAGACACGTAATATAAGACCAAGCTTTGGGAAGGGAAGAGGTAGAAGTGCTCTGCAGAAAGCAGCAAAGTGACGAAACAGTGAGAAGGAAAGAAACACAGAGATCCTCTTGGGCATGTGCCCGGAGATACAACTTGTGGTGTCCTTTAGGTGAACTTCACTCATTATCATGTCAAAATCACACCTCCAGAATTTAAGTTACTCATTGTGAAGTGAAAAACCCTACCTTGCCAAGCATGCACAGTACATCCAGAATACACTGTACTTTTAAATTGAGGCAAAGGAAGAATCATCCCATGGTTATCAAATAGGAGTGTTTATGTATCCTGGGTAGTATAAATATACAGTTTGGCTGTAACTAGTTGTGCTAGTTTTGCAAATTATCCCCTAGCACCCTTTTCTGCACAGAAGTGAAATAAAACAAGTTTCACAAACTTGGGACAAGCCTACCTCACCTGGCTATAAAAGTGGAGAGCGGTCATCCTCTGCCTCTCGAAGACTCCCAAGAGCTCACCCTCTCATCGCTTCTGAACTATGTATCTCGAGGCTCGTGGCAGCAGTACTGTCACATGTGGTCAGAGATCTTTATCACAGATCACCTGTGTTTCTGTTCATTACAGAAGGAACCACGCAAGTTCCCAGCAGCAGATGGCAGCAATATAACCTCTGCCAAAGAGTACGAGTTTGTGCCTTACAAAATACTGAACTACTTCACATGCCCACTGAGTTTGTTTACATTGTATTATTGTCCAGATATGAAGAAAGTCTTTCCCTCGTCCCTCCCTGTAGCACAGTGTGGCTTTCATGTGATTATAACTTACAGACGCCCAGATGGAGTGGAAGATGTTGATGACTGGCTTCTCTCATTGGGCTACAGAACTGATGCCATGGTTAGCAACATACCACCACTGCTGCTCGTTTTGTTTATGTTTTTTCCAGAATAACCTCAGTATACATTGTAGAGGTTTTGCTTGGATAGATTACAAAGAATCACCTTAGTCAGACCACAGTGCAGACGGGGGTTGGTTCCTTAAGTTCGTAGTTGTTTGTTTGGGGTTTATTTTCTTCGAAATGGACACTCCATGGATCCATGTGAATTGCTGCTTGTGTTAACTGCGATGAGCTGACGCGGTTTCATTTACAGAAAACTACTGAAATGCAGGCCGCCTTCTTGCTCTCTGGGCACTCAAAAGAACCGTGAAGGAACTTGCCCGCCCACGATTTGGCATGGATCGGTCGGGGCTACTCGCACATTTAAAGATCGTCTGTGGTTTGTATCCCAACTCACAGTCTCTGGTGACTTACAGCTTCAGCTCCCCCAGAACATGATACTGTGCGAAACTCAGCTTTTCCTCTTCACGAGTATTTACTCTGCTAAAAATAGCGGAGTGCCGGTGCTCATCTGGTGCCTGTGGCACGGCCTGTCGCCGCGCAAGGACAGCGCGCCGGCCTGCTCCGCCGGCCCAAGCCCGCCTCATCCCGGCTCCAGACTGGGACGGAGCCTGCCGGGCAGTAGCGGCGCAGAGGCTTCTCTCGCGGTGGCTCCTCGCAGGGCGGGACGGCGGCGCCGGCCGCAGTCCGGGTTACATAACGCCAACCGCCGGGCCCGGCCGCGGCAGCGAGGGCGGGTCCTCCGCGCCGGCTCCTGAAGCCCCTGGAGCGCTCGGTGCAGGGCGGCCCCGCTAAGGGTGAATGACCGCCCGAGTGAGTGAGCTGCCGCAGTGCGGGGTCGGGGCTGTGGGGGAGAGGAAGAGGGAGGAGAGGCACCGCAGCCCGTTGGGCTGCCGACGAGGGAAGTGGCGGCGGGTGTTGCGGCGGTGAGTGGGACGCCAGCCCGCGGGAAGGAGCCTTCGGCGCTGCCTAGAACCCTGCTCAGGGCTGGTTGCAGGTGCTCGGGGCAGCTGCGGGGCAACTGAAGGAAGGAAGAACAGTGAGGCGGCTGTGTAGAACCGCGGCGTCTCGTCCTGCCCCGTCCCGTCCCGCGGGTGAGCGAGGGCGGCGCAGTGTAGGGGAGGCTCGGCTCACTGACAGCCCGCCCGGCACCCAGACCCGCCTCCTGTTGCAGGACGCTGCCCCCTAGCCCCGGCCCGCGCCCCTCCGGCTTCAGCATCGGCGAGGCGCGGTGAAACGCTGCCAAGGGGACGGGCGCCCGGTCCCCGCTCGGTACGACCGCCGCCTTCCTGGCAGCCGCTGCGCCATGGCTCGTTCCCCAGCTGTCCGCCCCGGTGCCTTCCCCTGCCGCGCACATTTGTGGTGTCGCCGTACGGTGTAACGGTTGCAACGGATAGAGCGGAGAGCTGCGGAGCCGGAGCGGAGGCAGGGCTTATCCTGGCCAAGGTATCTCCCAAGGTAGTGTGTGAGAGAGCTCCCTGCAAACCTCCCTGAACAATATAAGCTAAACGGGTAAAACGTTTTATTTAACCTCATTTTAAAAACCTCATCTGTGAATGAGTACCGGCCTGCTGGAAGCGTTCAGCTGCTTTCTGTAACTTTTCCTTCCCAGGCTGCTGCCAAAGCCGGTGGCTCAGCGTTACTGTCAAATTTCTTCAATGCAAGGACTCTACTGCAATTTGCAAACTCCTTATTTCTGGGCTCCTTCCCCACTTCTTTCTCCTTTAAACCTATTACCTATATCCTAGCTTGGCTTTGATTCCCCTTAAGCAAGCCTGACCTTGTCTCTGTTTTTCTTCCAAAACTGTTAGAAGGTCTCCCAGTTTTTCTGTAAGACTGCTACCCTTGTTTTTAGATTGTGTGACTTATGTATATAAACGCCCTCAAACAATGTGTAGTAACACCTTGGTTTCTCATATGCTTGTTCCTACCATCTCTATTACTCCCAGATCATTATTAGTTTGGCCTGCATGAATTCAGGTCTTAGTCCAGGAAATTTTTATTCCTAGAAATAGGTCTATTTGAACAGGTTAACAGACTCAAATCTTACAGAGTTATATGATGATTAATTGTGAAAGTGATGGTTGCAAGACACTGCTTTCTCTGCAAGTTCAGCAGAGCAAGATGCCTGGCTTCTTTGCCTCAAATCTAAGCCTGGCCATTATTGAAAAAGACTGTCACAGGAGTACTTTTACCAGCCCCTTGCTGCTACATGTGGATGTTACTTTTAGGCCCTTGGCATGCTGCTTGCCATTTGAAAATCTTTGTACACAGTGGTTGTTTCCTGGGGAAAGAATTTTAAAAATGCAGCAGAACTTTAAAAGCTGATAGGTTCAGTTCATGTGTTTTTCTTGTTTTTCTAAAAATGAATCAAATCTGTGGGTTGTTGAAATGCACATCAGCTTGGCAAAGCTTCTGTGGTTGCCAAGTGTGTGAGCCAGTTGGATCTCAAGGAAATGTAACTTGCCACAGTCAGTCCCATGGCGACTTTTATTTTAATGAGAAGCAAACATCTTTTGGTGAGTCATGAGGCATTGTGTCCTACAAACTAGCTGTCAGGAAGTGGAGTCTGACAAAGCTGGTGGGCTCTCCACAAAACCAGTTTTCCCCTACACTCGGTGCTGTTCTTTGTGAATCACCAGATCCAGAATCCTCTCAAATTCCCATGGAAGGCAGAATCAGCTAACATTTGGGGTGTGGTACTGTGATGCCTGCCTCTCTTCTTGTATTCCTTCTTTTGATAGTTCCTTCAGCCATGTATTTCACTGCTCCTCCTTTCCATCCTATCCTGGTCAAGGTTTTTAACTGTCCTTCCAAGTCCATTCCTGGTGTGTCCATCTTCTCCATAACCTTAATGCACTGACCTCACTGAAAAGTGCATCTAGTTTTTTTCTTTTCTTTTTAAGCCCCTCCAGTTATCTGTGGCTCCCAAATCATGCTCAAAACTTCTGCATACAATTGTGGATGCTTGGCTTCAGCATATGGCTGTACCTGCTGCATCCACAAGATATTGAAGAACAGATACTGCCTGAGGGAGTACTCCAAACCTAGCATCTGGATTGCAGCTTCAAGCAGATAACTAGTTTTCATCTTTTTGCATTGCTTCTTTTGGGAACAAGGTTTATGCCATCCCTTAATATCTGTGCTCATATGCGTCTTGGTAGTTGTCCCTTATATAGTGTTTTATTTCCATTTCCCACTTTCAACCAAGTGCAACATAAGGAGAACAGCTCCAAAGTAATTAGGTTCTCACAAATTTTGTAGACCAACAGGGGAAAACAAGTCTAGAGTTAAACACTTGCTGGTTTGCTCCAGTTTTAGTTTGGTGACCAAGTGCTATACTCATATGTGGCTGCCTCCATTTGACAATAAGGTATTTAGTGTAAATGAAGTTGTAAAGAGAAAAGGAGAAGGATTTTCTGGGTGTATGTCCCTGAACTGGCATCTCCCTTATAGCTTCAAAGAAGATAACTGATTTGATATGTCATATTTTGAACACAGAAACAGAAGATCTTAATACACTTCAGTGTAAATATTTAATCAACCAAGGAACACAATTCTGTAGAAGATCTGATTTTCCTGAGATGTGCTGATCACAAAGTAATTTTTTTTAATGTGTCTGCATCTCCAGGGTACAGCTGTCTTTGTTCTGCCAGGCACATATTTGCCCAAGTACATCAAGTACAGAAGGGCTATGATCTCAGCTAGTGTCTTTAGATCTGTTTTATTTTGACAAAATTGGCCAACAGTTTCAAGACTTACTGAACATTATCATATAAGCAGAATTCCCTTGAACACAAGAGAAAGTGATGAACACTCATCCTGACTCAGAGTAAGGTATTCCTTGATGTGACTGGCAGGTTTAGTTGGTTTAGTTTTAACTGTTAATACTTTTAAACTGTAGGTGGGGTTTTGTGGCACAGCTATTACCTGTCCTGGCAAATTTGTTCTGCAATATATGCAGGTATGCAATGATGCCCTTAGAAAGGGTCCCTTTTTGGGTACTGTATTGTATGTGTTCACTTAAGCATTGTGGGCTAAGTGTGAATCCTGGCAGTTCAGGTACATGAAAAGAAAAGGCCACTTGGGAACAGGAAAAACTCCTGAATTCCAGAGATGTTAACAGAGGCTGTAAATGCCAAGGGAGCCTCTTATGTGGCACAGTAACTTGAAGACAAAGGTGTTCGGGCACCTGAGATCAACAAGAATAAATACCATATTCCTAGACATTTCTTTGAGGCTAAGTAAAAACTTCCCCACTGTCTTTGGAGTGAAGGTAGTGCAATACTTTTATTCTTCAAGGAAATTCTCTCTTAGGTTACTGCTTATTGATGGGCAGTAATGTCTCAGGTCTTCAGGGACTTTTTGATCATGTGGGTCTATTCTGCACACAACAGAATGGTAAGATTTGTACCTTTAGTAAATATTAAGAAAAAATGTTATGAAATAGCACAAGAAAAAAAAGAAAACTCAGTGTTTGAGCATCAAAACTCAGCCTGATACTGATTAGCGATAGACGCTAAACTACACATCCTTGAATTTTACTGAAAATGTGGACTGAAATATAATTTTGTGGGCTGTAGCTGATATTGGCATATGCATGGTACAATTTTTCTGTTAATAATTCTTCCATGAGTAGTTGCAATATTGTTGATGCTTTAAATACAATTTTGCTGTTTTATTTGAAAATTTACTTTCCTTGTTTGTTCTGTAGTGTTTCACTGTTTAAGGAGTAACAGTCAGAATTTCCAGGAAATACTATCTTTTGAAATTAAAGTGGAGATGTGTTTATAAGGATCTCTCCATACATACTCTTCTCTAGAACTGGAGCTTCAGGTTGGTCTTTGCCTTCCTGGCTTGTTTCTGGTCCTTGCAACATCCTGACTTGCAGCTGAATAAAGGCAAGACAAACAGTAAATATGCTTGTAATGTAAGGCATCGCTGTTGTATTTGCTGCTTTGTAGACTCTGAGTAGCATGAACTGTTGCTTATCATGCTATGTCCTTGTACTGCTAATAAATTGAATCACAGGGTAGTATTGCCTGTAGCAGAAAAAAATGAGTCAGAGCTGTGAGGCCTGGAGTGCTGAACTATCTAAAGTGGCCTTGCCTCAATAGTGAAATAAAGAATGGTAGCTCTGAGAGAGGGAAGCATTCTCATTGGCACCATATCAGGTTAATAAACAATCTTTTATGTCTCTGACTATCAGTGCACACAGGTAAATTGTGTTCCAAGGAAAAATGCACTGATTTTAAAGATCACATGGACTCCATTTCCCATTGGCAGAACTGACTTGTTATGCCTTTGTTGGTACAAGCATCTTTCTTATGTTACGCTTAAGCAGAAGACCCAGATTTGATATTAAGTCCTTCATATCAAGCAGTTTCAATGGAATTTATGCTTTGACCTGTCTGGATGTGTTCCTGTGTGACCTGCACTAGATTATGGTCTTACTCTGGCAGGAGGGTTGGACTTCATGATCTCTGGAGTTCCCTTGTAACACCTAACATCCTGTGGTCCTGTGACTGTTGCAGGCTGAGGATTAAGTGGCACCTAAATCAGCCTTAGGATCTTACTGAACAGGTTCATGAAGTGACATACTGGAAGAAATTGAGGAAGATACCAAAAAATTAAGGAGAACCATGAGATTCTAATACACTATCAAGCTTTTGCTTGCTTGTTTGGTTCTCAATTAGTGTTTGTTTAGTGGTATTAAAAAGTGACATAATTGCTACAGTTGTATTATGCAGAAAGCCTTTTCAGAAATTTGACAGTAATACTTGGAACGACAGGATGAATGAAAGGCCTATTTGGGATAGTTTATGCTGGGAGTCTTTACTGTTTTACTTAGTAGATGCAATGCCTGTCACCAGGGAAGCCTAGAAACACTTTACATAAGGCTACATGCTGTTCCCCTTGCAAGGAAAGATGATAATGATAATTCAAGAATAGAAGATTTCAGTTGGAAGGAACCTGCAGTGATCATCTAGTCCAATTTACAGGCCAACACAAGGCTGACTAAAAGTTAAAACATGTTGTTAAGTGTATTGTCCACCATTAGAGCTTACTAATAGGCTGGGGGCATTGACTACCTGTCTAAGAAACCTGTTCCTGTTTGGCCACCATCTTGATAAAGAAATGCTTCCTAATGTCCAGTTTAAACATCCCCTGGTACAGCTTTAAACTATTCCTACATGTCCTGTGACAACAGGACCCTGGGGCAAGTAGCTCAGCACCTCCCCCTCTACTTTCCTTCCTCAGGAAGCTGTAGAGAGTTGAGGTTGCCCCTCAGTCTCCTTTTCTCCACGCTAGACAAATCCAGAGTCTTCAGCTGCTCCTCACAGGACATTCCTTCCCGCATAGGACATCCCTGTCACCAGCTTTTCTGGTCTTCTCTGGACTCATTCAAGGATCTTCACATCCTTCTTAAACTGTGGAACTCAGAACCGCACACAGTTCTGAAGGTGAGGCTGTACCAATGCCAAATATAACAGGATAAGAGAAATAATACAGTGGGATTATGGAAAAACACTATTGGTTTTAGGAGAAGAGCAGGCAAACACATAAAAACTTTTGAGTTCCTTTAAGGCAGGTGGATATTCTATATTGTTGAGGAAAGTGAGGCACAGTGATACTGTGGTGCTCTCCCTGGTAATGCAGGAATTTGTTGGCAGTCAGGAACTGTGACGGAAGTCTGACTGGTAGCCTAATTTGCAGGCTTCCTATCCCAGGCACATTTCTCTTGCTGTTGGAGACTAACAGCACCTTGTAACCTCTTTCAGTGTTGTGCCTTTTGGTACTAAGTAACAGAATATTCAGGAAGTTGTTATCTTTGATGGAGTTCTTCAAGGCTCCTTGAAAGGATTTGGTTTTCAAGAAGGAGTGTACCCATAAGCACTGTTTTCATCCAGACAGGCTTATATAACCAGAGTTCTTCTGAATTCTCCTGAAACTGTTTGCATAGCTTTGCTGAGTAAACACCATAGTCATCAAGGTCTTAATCCACAACACCCAAACAATGCAGAAATTGAGTGCATATCGTTGAGCACATGGTCATCCTCCTCATGCGCTAGACTGACTCAGAAGAGCTGTGTTCTCTGCCACAGGTTTACTCTGATGTTGAAGGAGCATGTACAGAGATTTAAAATGGGACCAGTTGAGTGCTTCATCTGTTGTTGAGTCTGGCACTGTCTGTTGAAGGCTATGTTTGAAAGCTAGATGCTGCTAAAAGCATCAGTGTCTCCATCTGTGAAACAGGAACACTAACATTTCATTTCATAGGGTACATTTGATGTTTGCAGCAACTGTATTGTAGGTACTAGGTTGGAGGTTGTCATGGATGAGCATAAACCATTTGAAGTGCATCTGGATTCTTGGATTTATTTTAAAAACAACAAGATTGGAACTTTTACTCTGCAAGGTTATCATACACATCATACTGATTAAACTACTCATTCAACCTGACTGACATAACAGCAATTAAAAAAAAAAAAAAGCTGTGAAGAAAGTGTGGAGGTTACTATTACCTGTGTTTTCTTTCCATCTTACACAGAAGTGATTTAAAGTGCTTGCATGTGTTTTCCTGCCCTTAATATAAGGCAATCGTAACAGAAAAACATGTTGCAACTGACTGAGGAGTAGTTTTAAGAAGTGTAACAGCTGGTCTTTATCCAGGCTTTGAACCATGTTTTTGGTAAAGCTTGAAGTCCAGGGAGGCTGAAGGTTGAAAGTGTACAGACACTGATGTACCCTCTGCATTTTCATAGTATGGTTTGTGTTGTAAGGGAACTTAAAGACCATCTAGTCTCAAATTTCCTGCCATGGGCAGGCACACCTTTCGCTAGACCAGGTTGCTTGAAGCCCCATCCAGCTTGGCTTTGAAAACTTCTACAGATGGGGCATCCACAGCTTTACTGGGCAGCCTGTTCCAGTGCTTCACCACCCTCACAGTGAAGAACTTATTCCTTACATTCAATGTAAACCTACTCTGCTCTGTTTAAAGCTACTACAGCTTGTCCTGCCAATAGATGCCCTTGTAAAAAGACCCTTTCCAGCTTTCCTTTAGGCCCCCATTAGGTACTGGAAGGCCACAATGAGGTTTTCCCTGAGCCTTCTCTTTTTCAGGCTGAACAACCCAAACTTTCTCAGCCTGTCTTCACAGGAGAGCTGCTCCAGCTCTCTCTGTCTTTGTGGCCCTTCTCTTCACTTGCTCCAACAAATCTATGTCTTTCACTGTTAGACAGAAAGGCAGGGTCATATGAGGAAGTTGACTCCTGCCTTAAAGAGTCTGTGAGTAAATAAAAGAAACCAGTCTTGGGGCTGTCAGTTCTTCCTCAGGCTGTGCATTTCATTTAACTTAGATGACTGATTTTTTCTCTCATGCAAAAATCTCTTTGCATGAGTGCTCTTGAGTCTCTGTGAGAATGTGGTAGTGTCTATATGAATGGCTATATGAATGGCAGATGACAGTGGGTGACAAATGTGGGTGATGTTTCTTATATAAGTTAGCAGAATTGATCAGTAGCTGTAGCAGATTAAGCACAGGTTTTGTGTACGTAGCTAATAAGGCTCACTCAGTAAACATCAGAGAAGTGCTTGG
Organism: Psilopogon haemacephalus; assembly: GCA_013396835.1. Lineage (NCBI taxonomy): Eukaryota > Metazoa > Chordata > Aves > Piciformes > Megalaimidae > Psilopogon > Psilopogon haemacephalus. The sequence continues at coordinate 786,585 of VWZI01020305.1, read as the reverse complement.
TTTAATTTAGATTTCCAGATAAAGAGAGTACCCAAGGAAGAGTTTTCTTGTTACCTTGTCTTTTAAGTCCACAGGAGTCAGGGTAGAAATCTTGGCTCTGTGACAGTATTGCCCTTGGCTTCACCAAAGCTTGGAATTTTCTCTTATGTTCTCAGCTTATAGACCTGCTGACTCCATTAGTTATCCTATCAGAGGCTGTATGCTGTTAATGTGAGATACCAATCTGTGGAAAATCTCATCAGTCTAAGAGAAAGGAAAAAATTCCAAGCATCTCTGTTTTGGTTTAATGTTGTGGTATTTTATTTTTTAATATATAATCTTTACATTTTTCTCTTACAGAACTTTAACCCCTCTCCTCACATCCTTGTTCCCTAGTTACTGCTTAATTTTCTAGATACATTTTCAGTGTAGAATAAATGTATTTACTGAGATCTTCTCAAATACAACCCCAAGTATGACTGTTTGTCTTCTGAAATACTCAGCTGGAAGGTGATGCTTTTGGCACCAAGCGCTTGGTCCAGAACTAAAGATCCTTGTCAGAAAAATGCCCCTGTTGTGGAGATCCCTAAAATGATTGTTCTTTGCCCTTGAGAGAAGCTCATGGCCAAATGTAGAATCGATAAATTAATAATTATGGAGACAAAGAAGAAGGAAGAAAGAATGGTGGCAAAGAGAGAGTTACTTCAAGGAAGCAAGGGAGCACGAGCTTATCCCTGGCATTCCCTGGCAGCTGCCTGCACGCTATGTTGTGTGAGGCAGTCACAACTGTGCTACCTCCAGCTGTCTACAGTATGGCTAGCTCCTCATCAGCTCACTTTCCTGTCCTGCCTGCAACATCACATACCTCCTCCACTGCTGTTAAAGACATGTAGGAACATTTTCTGTCCATTTTCAATTTACTCTTTCTTCAGATGCTCCCTTAGAGGCATCTCTTGTACATGATACTTGTGTAGCAGAACCACTTGGTGGAAGTTACCTAGGGGGCGCTTGGGATGGAGCTACCAGCAACCCTAAAGATACTCTTGCCTTTAGCATTACTTTTATTTCTCCCCTCAGCTGTTTGCTTGTCTAACTACTGTGTAATGTAAGAATATGGAGGAGAGCTGGTATTCTCATTCTGGTTTGCAGTCAGGTAGCATTTGCTGTCTGATGGAAGAGCTGAAGGTGTTAACCAAAAAAACAAACCAAAACCCATTTTTGCAAGTAATCACCTGAGTGAATTTAATCCCAATACATTAAATATCACAGCCTTTTTGTTTGAATTGCTTTGTTTTTTTAGAGCCCAGTTAGTGCTGAATAGTTTTAGTTAGTCAGCGCCAAGGAATTTACCTGGATGTTAGCAGGCTGCTTCTGCTCTCGTGTATAATTGTTGTCTATAGTGTGCCCTTCCCCATGTCATCTATGACTCTGGTATTTGTGGCATGCTTTATGATTATTGCTACTAGCAGTTCACGCCTTAGTTTGGAGTTTTGCAAGGGTGTTTTTTTTTTTTTTTTTTTTTTTTTTTTTTCTTTTCCTCAGTTAATCAACTATACCAGTAGCTAACTCTTCTTTTAGTCTTGCTCAGATCAGATCTGACATTTTTCAGGGTTTGGTTTTGTGCATGGGTTGGGCTTTTGGTTTTGTTTGTTTGTTTTAATGCTAACTGCTAAAGTACTTATTTTTTTTTCTCTCTTGTTGAATGGGACAGAACTTAATGACTACTTTAGCCTGATCTTTCACATGCTCAGCTTACAGGTGGGACAACTGAATTATTAGGCTGTGTTTAATGATTGGGTTCTATGTAGTGATTCATCATTTTCACAGCATGAAATTGTACCAGAGAGACTGAGAACCTGATGCCTGTCTGTGCCACCCCTGCCAGTGCCTCCAGGCCCAGTACTCAGGACAACCTGAATGCTTGTTATAGACATTCCTTTTCTGAAAAGTCCTTTCACAGCAATTCCAAACGAGATTCTTTGGCGAGTAGCAATTTCATGGTCTGTGCCTTTATAGCAATGTTTTTCTAATTAATAATTAAAATGTAGTTGGAAATATGATCTTTTCCACAAGGTGGAAATTTTGATTCTCATACATCACCAAGCTGCATTTCATTTGTTAATGAGAGCAGCTTCCACCTCTGGCAAGCCTATGATACCAGCCTCCACTAACATTTCACCTGACTACTTTCATGCCTTTATTGCTCAGTCTATCCCTCACATGCAGTCTTTCTGCATCATGACCATCTCTCAAATTCCTCCTTAAAACTCTTTAGCTGAAACACCTGTGGAAATTTGACCGTGGTTAGGCAGCTGCTTATTCTGCCTGTGGTGGCTTTTCATGCTAACTAATATTGCCTCTACTCATGTGTGTGTCCCTTCTGTCTGTATCTGTATTCTGCTGCTTTTCTTCTGCTTCATCAGTAACTTCAGTGAATTGGGAATGCAACCACTGCTCTACTTGCGAGCTTACTCAGCTGTATAACACTGTCATAATGGTCTTCTTGGAAGAAAAGTTTTTTTTATATTGCAACTTTGCTTACCAGAGGGGTTTCACAGCTCTTTGTCAGAGCTCAGACAGTGCTTTATTATTAACCCTTGTAAGCCTACTAGAGTAACAGCTTCTGTCTTCTAAACAGCTAGTGGTCTGGTACACCATTGTCTGTTCAAAGATGCAAACAATTAGTGGGCAATGAAACAAGTCCATCCAAATATCATTTGAGTACAATAGGTTAATCGTTAGGACAGTGTAGTCATTTAACTCCATGCACTGCATTGAGTTTACAGAAATATTTTTCCTTTGTAGTGCCGACTGTAAGGTAATCTCAGATTGTCCAACTGATTTCATTACTGATATAGTTGAATCCATATTTGAACAGAGATGTCAGGCTAAGGGGCAGGCTATTTAAATGCTTTCCATTACCACAACAGACATGATAGTTTGCATGAAGAGTGGGGAAAAACATTATTCCAGTCCCTGCTAAAACTGAAAATAGTGTTCTTTGTATGGGAAAGAAGGGAATGGCAAGTCAGATGTGGGAACATTCCAAATATTTTTCTGAAGAAAAATTTCCTTTTTAAAATACAGAAAAATGCAGAATCAAATCTGGTGTAAAGGGAATTAAATTCAAGTGGTCATCTAGGATTTATGTATTTAAAATATGTTCTGATAGTGTTAGAAACTTACTGAAAATTCTTTGGGGAATGTTACTTTTCTGACTGTTAGTTTGATGCTTGCATTGCTGTTTTCAGGTTGTAGCTGTCTGTACTCACCAGGATAGCTGCTCCTTTGCTTTCTAAATTAGTCATTCAAAGCAACCACTTCTTACCATGTTTTGGAAGCTGCTGTGTACTGTTGATAACAGCCATATGTGCTGTGCTTCCTCAGTTCTAGTAGTTTCCGTCTTTTTTTTTCCTCCCCACAAGACTATGGCAAATGTACACTCACTATGGAATTTATCACTGAAGAGAAAATAGGGGGGAAGTGTGTAAAAGGAGTTCATTTATAGGCATTTCAAATTCCACTGTCCAAACAGCAACACAATCTTAAAACAACCCTGATTTGATTTTCAGATAAATTGACTGCTCTCCAGTTAGCATTCCCCCAAACTTCATATATTTTAATCTGCACATCTGATGTACTTTGAGGCGTTTTATTTCTAAAGATGATTAATGTTAGCAAAAGGTAGTAAGACAGTTGGAAAATAGCTGGTATATCAGTTCCCTCTCTAGAGCTACTGACATAGTCGCTAATGCCTAAGACATTCCTCCTCTTCTGTCCCTTGCTTTTTTTCCACCATGGGTGGCAAAATTCTGTGTTTGGTTGGCGGCATTGGGGTCACCATTTCATATGGCAGTCACAGCATAGCTAAGGCTACTGGTCTTCAGTTAATCCTCTGTATTAGCTGTGTTAGCTTGATCAACAGTTTCTATTCCATTGTTGTTCTTCCATCTAAATATTCACTTCATCTTTATTCCTCTCTTCATTTTTCCTCATGTTATTCACTAATGCTGCCTGATTCTGAGATGGGTGGAGGAATTCGTGGATTTATTCCAGTTTGTAACTTCTAACTTAGAAGTAGAATGCGAACCAACATTCTTCATGTTTTATTTTTACTGATTTATCTACCTTTCCTTCTTTACTTTTATTATAATCCTAGAAGTGCTCCTCAGTGTAGTACAAATTATGGTACACACCAACTGTAAAACTAGAGAGATTGTGACCACATGGACTTGCCTTGAATTTACATTATCTTTACTATAAGTGGGATATGGTTTGATCCTAGAGTATATTAACTATATTTATCCCATTAGGATCATTCAAATAGCAGTAGGTAAGTAGACCAAACCAGCATGTTTCATCAAATGTCTAATAGCAGATGTACCCAGTGAATTCATAACTGAGGGAGAATGCCTCTTTCTATTTTTCCAGTAGTTTGGGGAAATCAGCAGTGGAGCATTCAACATGTGCTGCATCCTGAGAGACAGCTAATGCCTATGAAGAATATTCCATTCGACCAAAAGGCAGTGGCATTGCCTGTAAATATCTGATTTCCTCTTTCTCACATTGCATAGTTGTAATTGAGACCTGGCTCTAGATTAGTGTGTCAATCTGTGAAGGGCATCTCCCGCTAGAAATGAGTAAAAAAGAAACAGAAGATAAAGTGGGCAGAAAAGAAAATGATAATGTTAAGCTTAAACTAATGATTTCTAAAAGTCTTGGCTCTACACACATGTACCTGTCTGCACTTCTACTTCTAGCTAATTTTCATGCTGCATATTCTGGAGTAACTCCTGTTCAGAAAACATCTGTCAGGCATAATAATTCCAAGCATTAATCCTTACAGGAATTAACCAGCTTGTTAGCTGATGACCTGAATGAGATAGTTTCTGGGGATTATTGCTATTTAAATCTTACCTACCTTTCAAACAGTGGCAGCATGTTGTGCTGGTTTTCTTTATGTTTTTGTTTTGTTTTGTTTTTTTCTGGGCTGGTATGTCTTTAGATTGCCATCTCCTTTTTCACTTCTACTATGCAGTAGAAGGCAGAGGGGAAATCCTGTGCTGCCTTCGATGTGAGTAAGGAGGAAGCCACCAGTTTCTCTTCATGTCAGGCTTGCTCATGCTGCAGCTGTACAGAACTGCTGTCATAATGCCCATCAGAGGCCAGGCTGCATTGTGCTTGCTGCACTGGAAAATCATTAGAGAACTTTGATGAAATTGCCACAGACTTTTACTTGCTTTTTTTTCCAGAATTCCCAGGATTTTGGTAAGGCTTTTTCAAAGTTTGTTGCTTTTACTTCGTAGTGAAGTGAGATTGAGCATATACGTATCTTTTGACTTCCAAAAAGTTTTAAACTCATTTCATGCTTTTCATTAGATCTACCTGAGAGACAGAGGTGTCTAAGATACTAGCTTCCTTGAAATTTCTGGGATTTGAATTATAATGAAAAGGAGATATAGAAAAGAGCAGCTTGTTGGGGGAGAGCAAAGATCAAGGGCTCTTGCACCACTTGGCTGGTGACAGGCACAAAGACCATCCTGTACATGTGCTTGTCTGGGGAACTCCTGCGTGTAAGGCAGGGAAGAAGTAGGGATATTTTTGCTTCTACAGTTCTCACCACAAGAGTTGGAGATAAGGGCAGACAGTGAAGATAACAGAGTGTCTGTTGGGAGTGTTGCTACACTAAAGGCGTGATAACCAGCTTTTTTTACAGCCCCAAAATGCTCACTAAATTGGAACTGCTGAGATCCTTTCCCTGAAGGTTGTTAAATAAGAAAAGTTTAAGGTTCAGTATGTGACTGTTGAAACATGACCTAGGTGTATGCAATAAATTAAAGCAATGAAATATTATTTTTTAAGTAAGGAGTGTAGTTGTGCTTATTGAGCCTAAACATGATCACTGGAGGCTGTGCTGTGTTGTGGTTTAGCAATGATGCTCTATCACAGTTTCAGATGCATTTTCCTCCATGAAGATGATACTTTTAGCAAGGTCTCTGCCGAGCCATGATCTATGATTTCAAAGGGGAAGTAGCAGGGTAAAAGAAATGCTTTTGAAATATGACATATGGCTACTGAGGAAGATTTTTGTTTATATTAGACAAAAGTTAAGTTTGTGCCATGATGTATATTACTCCTTGTCAAACAATAATATATTACTTGAATTATAAGAATCCTTCTCTCAAGTGTTAGGAAATCATTAGTGCTAAGACACATCTTCAGGAGACGTTTGTCAAACACACCAGCGTGTGTGTACGTGTGCAAATCCTCAGCTGATAAACCCCCCTGTTGCTATATGCATACCTCTATGTCAGCTTCCCATCAGCAGGCAGCCCCAGAGATATGTCCTGTAATATTCAGGGTGGATTTTCAGAGTTTTAAAGAAGGTCCCACTGGGGTCTAAATAGCACTGAACTTACTCATATTTTCATATGTTCACAGGGAAAAAAAAAAAAAAGAGGGAAAAAAAGAGTTTTGGTTTCTTTTAGTACTCTATTTCTAAAAGTAATTAAAAGTAGATGATGTAAGAGTGAGAAGAATAACCTTCGGGTTTACTCTTACTGCTCAGCACAGTAATTATCTGTGATCACAGCTTTAAATAACTCTGGTCCTCCTCACTGGAGGGTGGCCTGCTGAAAACGTGACTTACAGCTGGGTCCTGCCACCACTTCACTGTTTATTTTAGTTTTGTTTAAACTCAGATGGAGTAAGCTCAAATCCCCTTTAGGTTTATAAACTATAGGATTTCAGTCTTCAGTGAGGCTAAAAAGACTGCTACAAAGGTGGTGCTGCTTCAGATCGGAAGCAAAATCATCCCTGTTGTGAAATCCTGGGCTATCACAGTGCTGGAGTTGTGACCATGCTGGTCTCTTTACAGAACTGAAAGCCACTCTTCCTCCAACCACTGCTAAGAGGAATCTTTGCAACTGAAAGCAGAGATGTAATCTTGCTCTTTAACCCACAGTGCCTGGCAAGCACGCACAGTGGGAGGGTGACAAAGACGAAGAAACTGCAGTAGTTCAGGCAAAAATGAGTCATGAGAAAGCAGCCTGTTTTAGTAATTTCCAGAAACGTTTACAGCCACTTTAAAATTAATTTGTGTCCACCATTTTGCAGTGGTCTACTTTGCTTCTGAGCTTGAGGGTGAAATTGCTGGCAGTTCCAATAGTGTATTTTGTTTGGGACACAGGCAGGCCTTGTTCACATGTGGATTTGTCTGAACACAAAGCGGTACTGGATTGCAGTATCAAGCCCGGCATTATCAGCTTAAGCAAATATTCTTTTAAATTATGTCCAGAGTGCTGGCTGTTTACTTCTAGCTGTAGTTACTAAACAGATGTTCCTACTGCATACAAATTGAAATCCGATAAATTTTCCACAATCCTGTGCTTTGATCCCATGAAAGTAATTCATATTTTAATCAAGAACTTTGATATTTAAAACTAGTGCTCTCCTACTTGCTAACTACTTTTTCTTTGCTTCCAATGAGTCTTATTTTCACTATATAAATACCTCATTAGCATCATCCTGGTGATAATCTTTGGAAAGATATCTGAGAAATCTTGCATTTTAGGGAGTTAGTCCTTCAGCTGTTTTTCTAACAGGGACGAAAGATACTGTGCCCTTAGAGCATACTTGTGAAGTACCTGGAAGTGGATTTATTTTTAACAGATATTTCAATAAATACTTGTTTTAGAAGATTTATTAGTTTAAAAGTTGTGTGCTTACTGTTCCCGAGTTGCACACAATTGCTCACTAAGATACAGAGGGATGTGACTGATGGTAGTGGGATTCCTGGAGAAGGCAAGTTGTCCCACCTCTGGCATGGATCCTTGCTTGGAAGTGCCCCTCTCTCTGACTGACTCTCCAGGGAATCACAGGGAGTCTAGCTCAAGGTGTCCCAAGTTTCAGTGCAATGAATCTTCTCTCCTGGTGTGAGACACACTTGAGTCTCAGGGTGTTTGCAGACCCATGCTGGAACAGGTCTTTAGTATCTCTTTCAGAGAATTGCTGTCTTCAAGGAGTGGGTGGAGGACAAGGGTGGTGAAACCACCACAGCTTGCCCAGAACACAGGAAATGCAGCTCCATTCTCTTTCTGCCTCTTCTTCCTTCCACCACTCTGTCCCCCTGAGTAAATACTGACACCTTGCTACCGTGGATGAACCCTCTACAATGTGTCATCTGTAATCTCTTTGGGACAGAGGTATTATCCTTTCACCTGTAGAATACTTCTGCTCACCACAGGGTGCTGTGAAAGCATGCGCTTCGTACATGGATTAACAGTGATTATGAAGGTGGCCCTCAGGAGTTACCGTTTGACAAACTGCACACAAATAAGAGCCACTGCCAGCCAGCCAGGAAAGAGACAATTTCTTACAGAGTTGTGATGCTCCACCAAAATTAAGCAGCAGAGCTAGGTTATTAAGAATCACAAGAAAGAGTTATTTCGGAATAGCCTACACAGCAAAACTAATTTACAGAATGTATTTGGCAAATATATAGAAATAACCACAGCTTTGAGAAGATGAGATTGTCTGTACAATATATGGACAATATGAGATTGCCCAAGCACAATATATGACCAGTAAAAGAGGAATGATTTATCAGATAGATTATTCACTCTGAGTTGTTCACTGATCTCTAGCCAAGAGGCAGATACCACAGAGGTTTATTAGCCAGTATATCAACGCTGTGACTGGCATCCAGTACTGAGGGATCATACAGTCTGTGGAGGACAAGTGGGAGATAATTATATACATAAATTCTAGCCTCCAGAGACTATGAGATTAATGCTGTTGGGTTGCAGTGTTTTTTGTTGTTGTTGTTGTCTGACTGATCACAAAACTCATAGGGAGCTGAGCAAAGCTGAAACCTAGCCTACTTTTAGCAGCTGCAAAGATGTAGATTCCTGGTTAGTTCTCAGGTACCTTGCAGGGGCAATTTCTGAAGATACCCTGGATCTGAAAAGTCACTGCTGAATTTGAAGAGCAGAAGTGTTTGACCTGTGTTTTCCCTGATTAAAGCCTGCAAATGATGTCTTGGAAAAGGAAGCTTCTTGTCTTTAAGTTCAAAGTCACTGAACAAAGATAAGCATCTCCATAGAGCCCCTTGAAGTGTTACAGTACAGTAGAAAAGGCTGAAAATCATTCTCTGCAGTGTTTATTAACTGAAATACCTGTTTAGTTCTTGTCCTTTCAAGTATTTCCTTATTGCCCAGAGGCAAGAAACAGAGTGCCTTTGAACCTGAGATGTTATCTGTGAAAGGGATAGAGATAGCCTTCCTCTCTAGGGGGACTGAATGGGTAAGTGTTTTAACGATTGGTTAACACCTCAATGTGGGGATTGAAGATCAAAATCTAAACCAGACTCTGCCTTCTTGGTGGTAAAAAGGAATCCTAGACCAAATTGTTCAAAACTCCAGCCAACCTAGCCTTGCATTTTGCTTACTTAAACCGTGATAAATCTGCTTGCCTTTTAAAGTAACCTGAAAATACAGAAGTGCGTGTGGAGTGTATGGAGTGAGAGAGATCTGTAATTAAGAGTCCTCACCTACCTATACTTTTAACTTCCAAATGGCTTGAAGACTGAAATAAAAAGATTAAAATCGTTGACACTGATTGACACTCTTGACACTAAAAGGGAAGATAGCCCCAGGACCCAGCTCTGCCTTACTTGCAAATGCGGATTCCATTCAGATACAGAACTGTTTTAAATTTCAATGTTAGTGGATTATTTTTTTTTTAGGAAATTACTTTCCAGACTTGAGAACTGTATTTTTTTTACATAGGAGTTCTAGAAAGCAGAAGGATACCCCATCTGCACTGAGTCTTACCAAAGTCTGAAATTAATTTTTAAACAAATGATTGGAAAAAAAAAGGTGATTTTTTTTTTTAGTTTACCTGTGCAGAGTATGTATATAAAATAGATACAAAAGTGTCAGGTATGATCTTTGTGGCTGCAGAATTAATTGTTTTGTAAGGGAAAGGAAATAGTTAGGCTGTGTGTGAGTGCTATATGCACTCATCGTTTTAGCATTCCTTGGTTGAAGGAGACGCTTGTAACAGCAGGGTATGGAAGTGTTAATTTAAAAAAAAAATCTATTCTCTTCCTCATTAATTAGGGCAAGCAATCACTGGCTGTCATAAACATTCACTGTAAATAACACAGGAAAAGTCTATGTTGGAAGATGGCCAAGGTGAGACAATTAATGTTTTGGATGTCTAAAAAGATTATACTGAAAATAACTACACCTCTTTTATTTGAGACCTTGAGGGCTTCTGCTCCTACTCAGGCAGTGTGTTGGTTTGAGCAGAAGGTTAGGGTTTAAAAAGGTGGGGGGGCAGGTCACTGCAAACCCACTACAGGCAGTTTAACTCAGCTCTTCATGAGTGGGTACCTTGGAGGCTTTCAGTCCCTCAGCTGGTAAAGCATAAACTATTAGTAATGTGATTCAACATAGTTCTTCCTGGTGTAGACTGAAAATACTCAGTTTTGGAAAGACAATGGTAAGTGCTTTGCTTGTATGAGATCTGTGCTACTGACTGACCCTCCGTTCCAGACTGAATCAAACATGACAGACCTTCCAGCTGTGCTCCTTCTCAGAGTTCTCTTTACATTATCCAGGGAAGCTGAAAAGTTATTAAACTATCCCAGATACAATTCCCAGAACCAAAATTGCTTCTCCACTCATGCATTTGTATAAAATTTGACACAGTCCAGTGAGTTGTTGTTTTTGTATTTTTTTTTTAAATCTTTTTTTTCATTCAGTCCCAGAACCAAATGGAAAGGGTTATGAAAAGTTTGAATTATTTAAATAATTGGAAAATAGTCTACCCAATGGTGTGTGATTTGAATTTCCTGGAATGGTTTTGTGCTTTTATTTTTGTAAGAACTAAGTTCTGGAAACTAGTCAAGTAATACATGCATATAGGAATCCAGGACATATTGAAACGATTTACAAGTCTGTGTACTATAAATGTAAGGTTTAAAAGAATGTAAAATGGGTGTGGTTGTGAGAAATGTTCCAAGAAGGTTGTTTGTGGAGTTTTTTTAATTAAAAAAAAAAAAGTAGCGTGACTTGGCAGAGATAAAACAGTACGTTAGGAAACGTTGCAAAATAATAGGATAATCCTAACAAAAAGACACTGCACTTGCAAAATAACTTTAAAAGCTCCCAGTAGTGTATTATAAATATTAAATAAAGTAAATCTTGCAGTACCCTAGTGAAGAGCTATTAGATGCACTGGAAAGATTACTAAAGTAGCTGTTCTTAAGGATGAAGCACTCAAAGAAACTTGACTCTGAGTTCTGGCTGGTTTACATTGAAGATGATGTGTGGCTTTCACTATGTCAAGATCTGCCACAGAAACCAGGACTCTACACATCCCTTAATGGCACTGCTGCCATACAGTCTTCAAGAGCTATAATGCAGAGCAGTCATATAATTAAATTATCCACTCTTTCAGCAGGGCATCTCTAAGACCACAGTTGGTACAAGGCTGCCCCTATCTCTTCAGGCCAGGCCAACACATCTGAGGAGCTGAGTTTCTGTATTCAAAACAGGAGCAAAACAAATTTTATAAGCAAAACCCAGCTTGCTGTTGTTTTGGATGCATGAGGAGCTAACCAAGGGCATATGGGTCAGGGCTAAAGGGACAGATGACTTTATAATGAGGGTTTACTATAGGCTGCCTGGCTTGCAAGACCAATCATACGAGGCCTTCTTTAGACAGATAGGAGCAGTCTGATGTTCATAAGCCCTGGTCTTCATGGGGGACTTCAGATTCTCTAATACCTGTTGGAGGGGCAGCACAGCAGGGCACAAGAAAGCCAGGAAGTTTCTGGAATATATTGATGGTAACTTTCTTCTCCAAGTGAGGACCCAGCAAAGAGAGGTGCTGTGCTGGATCTTGTTCTAACCAACAAAGAAGGGCTGGTGGGTAATGTAGAGCTCGGGGCAGCTGGCTGGTGGGTAATGTAGAGCTCAGGGGCAGCTTTGCCTGCAGTGACCTGGACATTGTGTCCGAGTCCATGCAAAATGTACTCATTATGGAGCAAGGTGTAGGACTTACTTGGTCAAAGACAGGCAGTGACATTATGCAGGCAGGTGGAGTAGCAGTAGTTCACTTCCTTTGCAAACTGGTAATCTTAATATCGAAATAGCATTTTGTGGCTTTCTGTGTCGGCTGCTTACGTGGAACGCCTGTGTGTGGAGTGGGGTTCTGTGCATCTGTGGGTTTTGGACAGAAAATCCTTGTGCTCCGAGAAGGGCATTGCATTAAACCATACAAGAGTTCTGGGTTTACCTTTTAAGGTTGTTTGAAGGTTGAAAAAACGTGTGGTTTTGCAGTTGTTTTGTGTACGTGGTTTGAGGGAGGGCGCCCAGGCAAGCAGGGAGTTTTACTTTAGTAATCTTATTTTGGCGGGCTGGAGTCATTAGGCAGGGGAGGGGCAGAGCGGGGAGGACTCGGAGCTGCGCCGTCGGGGGCTGGCCGGAGCTGGTTCGTGGGTGGGAGGGGAAATTCACACAAGGAAGCTCAGAGCGCAAGGATGGGTGGGCAGCAGCAGCCCTGTATTTGATAACCATGTATGTAACGAGGATATAAAAGCATAGTGCCAGAAATAACGAGGCAGACACAGTTGGTGGAGCTCTCCTTCTGTGTCTCTCAGCTGGACTAAAGGATGCTTGCTCTCTGAGAATTTAAAGTCTCGTAGAATTTTCTCTAATAACTGAATTTTATGGTATCAAGGGCAGAACGTGAGTGAGGTTTCTTCAAGTTAGATGACAATAGGTTTTCCACTGCTGCTTTAACCACATCTGATTCCCCTCTATTTTTTTACTGGAAATGCAACTAGTATATGGTGATGTTCTGTATTGGCTACTTCATGACTGGAGTGCTGAAGCCAATTTTAAATATGATATGGATGCTGCCAGTGATGGAAACCTTTCCTAGGAAATTTGTTCCACTTCTCATTAGAGTGTATCCAGCAAAAACACTGTGAGCTTTTGTTTCACAATACTGTAACTGGAGTTGTCCACAACTTGCACTCTTGCATTCAGAAAAGATTTGCTTACAACCGTGTGCATGTAATAAGGACATTTTTAGGGGACAGTCCCTCTACAGCTGCCAGGAATGTTAATGTGAAAATGAGCTGATCAGTCAGCTGTAAAAAAGATGTGTGCTTTTTTAGGAGAGTTCAATTATTGTAGTTCAGAAACATTAGTTCTGGACCAGTCATAGTTGGAGAAGGGCACAGCTATCTAGCAATCCACTGAGAATAACATCACTACTTTAGCTAGATTCATCATCCTTAGGACTTCTGTGATGCAAGTCAATGACCTTAGCTCTAATTACATATCCTGTCATTTTTTTTTATATATATTTTAGAGAGGGAGTAGCTGCCCTGCACCATACCACCCTCACTAAATCCAGTACATCCTGTTCTGTTCTTTAATCTTTTAAGGTGGGGTCACACTTTTAAAAAGTGCCCTCTAGTTCAGAGAGTTACAACTTTGGATTCTACCCTGTCTGACATTTCTGGTTTGTCTTTTTGTGGAGACCTGACCCATCCTTCGCTCCAGTCATCTCCGTGGGTAGTGCAGCAGTTGGTATGTAGGTTCAGTTTTTTCACTCTGTTTTGGGACCTGTTGAGTGTAAAGTCTGATGAAGGCTGAGAAACAACAATTTTGACCATTTATGTTGCCAGACATCAGTCGTGCACACCAACATTTTGTTTCCTCTGATCTAATGTGGGAGAAAATGCAACGAGAGCTGCATGGGAGAACACCTAATATTTCATTAATCCTTTTGCCTCATGAACAGGAACATTATCAGGATGTTGGGAAGCTTTCTTCCAGTGGACCAAAGAAGGATGACTCCCCCTTTGTAAAGAATAAGTTGCTGAGAGTTAAAATTGCAAAGCACCACTGGTTCAGCATTGCCAAGAGCCATGGTCTGCCTCTTACACCAAGCACTTTTCTTCCACATGAATTATTTCATGGATCTGAATTCTATACAACAAACTTGGGTTCAGTAATTAAGCCTCAAATTTTGCTCTGCAAAAATATTTCAGTGATGAATAACAAAGAGGAAAAATATTTTAATTTACAAGAGACACTGCTTGGCTAGCAGTAGTTGTAGGATGTGGTCCAAAACCATTTAATGTCTGTGGCTGTCTTTTTGTTCACTTCAGCAGAGCTATCTACAGAGGTCCTTATTATGATTCGTCCTTATTATGATTCATCCCTATTAGTCAAGTTTAGTACAGCAGTGCCTAAGGGTGAGCATAGGATGGCTCTCCTTTTATTATACAGGCACAAAAGAGACCATCTGAGAAGCAGAGAGCTTATGCTCTAAGCAGAGAAGATACAAGACCACGTCAACATCCACCATCAACCAACGGTCACACCCTCCTGCTCATTTGGAAGGGGCAACAAGTGGGTGAGAGGGAAAAATTAAAAGCTTGAAGCGTGGTATGAACTAAGAGGTGGCAAAAGAAGAAATCCATCAGTGTTGATATTCACATGCAATGATTCATGAGCAGTTTGTTTGTCAGTCTCTGGCCACTTCCCAGCCTATCCAATATTCACTGCATGTGAATTCAGATAAACTCTCCATAGTCTTAGCAGAACAAGTTAATTGTAAAGGGTTTATATACCTCTAAGTTAAGCATACTCTGAAGTGCTGTGCTGGTCTTGTGTCAGGCGCCCAGTATATGAGCCTGGATAGACATAGGGAGAATTTTGTACTGAGTAGGCTCTGGGAAGAAACAGGAAGTGTTTGTGATTAGTGTAGCCAATCTGGAATACACCACAAAGACCAGGTTAATCTAATTTGAAAACTTTGAATTAAACCTGTTTACTGTAAGGGAGCCTCCCATAATTCCCCACCTTCTTTTGGTTTCCTAGGATCTTTTCATCTGGGAAAGCTGTAGTGTGAATGTGTTCTCTGCTCAACTGAATTGTGATAGGACTAAATTTTTGAGTATTATCATTAAATCGAAAGCCACAATATAATTACACTTTCTCCCTTGCTCCTTTAGAATGCTCTGCCTGCATTCCTGTTCAGGTCTTATCAAAACCTACTTGTTTCCCTGTCTGTTATCCTTCCAGCTTCTTCGAATGCAATGACTCAACAGCTACAGGATGAATTTGACAGTAGCGTGGAAAATGCAGAAGCTTGGATGAAGGCCATCCAAGAGAGACTGAGAATCAATGACAACACCAAAGGACCTCGATCTGCCCTAGAAGCCAGACTGAGAGAGACTGAGGTAAGGGAAGAGTGATGCAGCAGTTCAGCGGTAGCTTCCACCACCCTCTTGTTACCACAGTTACTGCTCTGAGTTCTGGAGTTTTTCATTAGGAAACTGTCACCTTCCCTTTCTTGCAGGAATATTGGTCCTGTGTGGATGCGCTTAGGTCAATATTCCTTCTCATTTCACCATCTGCAAATATTTACCAGTTGTGTAGAAAAAGAGTATGGCAATTTGATATCACAGGTATCCAAGCTTTTCAAATTGATTTTGAAGACTAGTAGCAGGTTTGGCAGGTTAAAATGTTTACAGTCTCCTATGAGCATGCTCTAACCTGAAACGACTGAGTCACTGCTTGCAATTGCCATATTGTGGTTTGCAGAAGTCCAGCACATAGTATGAGAGAGCCAGATCATGTTAGTGTTCCATGTTCTCCTAGAAAGTACAGTAGGCTTTCGTAGAATAATCTTCTTGTCCTTTTCCATAAACCACGATGATAAGAGGGTTTACAATTCCCCTTTATAATCTGTCTAATGAAAAATATGTGTTTTTTTTTTCCATAGTCCAATGACTTGTATAACTCTTATAGAGATTCCATTGCAGTTTGTGTCTGTTCTCTTACTGTAATTTCACATTCATTAACTTCAGTTTCATTAGATGTTATCTTGTTCTTGTAATCTCAAAGAATTAAACACTCCTGTTTGTCCCATCTCTACCATTCACAATTAGAGGGAGTGGTGGTATTTATATGATTAACATTGAAACTAGCTTTATACTTGTATTACCTGTAATCCCAACCAGTTTGTTCTTTGAATGGCCACATATTTCTCACCATTTATCACAAGTCTTTGGTTTCATGTATATATTCATATTTGGATAGCTTCTTCTAAAGTTTAAACCCAAAGAGCTTATATGGATGATGGGTTAGTTTACATGATGGTACCATGATGCCTTCAGCCTTTTTCCTAACTGTAGCTCACTGGAGGCTGGATCTTGCCTCTGTCATAATACAGAGATTGTTCATGGAGTGATGGCTAGACTTGCATGTCAGTCTTGAAAAGCTGATGATATATACAGTCCCAAAAAGCATGCAGGGAACTTGAGTAGGGAGGGGGCAGTTCAACAGAGGTGCATTAATGGCAGAGATAACAAGATGTAAGGTTTAAAGGTTTGTGGTGATGTAATACAGCCTGAAGACTGTTGACTTCTGTGGGCTTTTGAGGAAGTCTGCAATATGCAAAAAAATTGTTAGAAGATTTTTTTTCAATTCAGACTTTGATAATATATCATTCTAAAGAATAATAAGCTTCTGTTCTTTCTTCCTGTGTGTATCTTATCCACCTCCCTCATTCTGCCTCCTTTTTTGATCTGGCTTCACAGTCCAGCTCCATGAAGGTCCAGTCCAGTTCTCATGACGTGCTCACCACTTCATCTTCTGGCTGTTTTCAAATCTAGCAATCATTTTTCAGTTCGTTTTTTGCATCTGGGTTTATTTCATGCTTCCTTCCCGTGGTTTATTTTTTGTTAATTTGTTAATGAAAATGTCAGCCAAAGATTGCAATCATTTAAAAAACAGATTGGAAAAAGAAAAGTCCCTGTGCTGCTCTCTTTCTCTCTCTCTGCCTGTTGTTTGGTTTCGCTTGGAAACATGCAATGTCAGACTTAGAATAGAGCTTTATTCTTAATTTTTTTTCTGTAAAATGATAGCTATGGTTTTTCTTTCTCTGCTCCACCCTTTGCCCTGCTTTCCTGGATTCTTTTAATCATACTTTCCATAGTAGATGGTTTGGCCAAACACCTGTTTGTACATCACACACAGATGTGCTGTGTATGTGCCAAGAGAAGAATCTTTTCCCAGAACATGAGATGGGAAATCCAGATGCCTGTGATTTGGTCTCACCTTTGCAGTAGCTGACAGGATTTTTTTTTAACAAGTGCCGTAGGTCTAATCGTGGAACCTCTTAGTGTTATTCTTCCAGAAGCCTTCTTCTTTAAACTTGAAAGCCTGCTGTTTGCCAGAAGTTTGTGAAAGTACACCAAGGAGAGCTGATCAGATGGTATCAGAAGTTTGGATAAAGTGATGCTGAAAACTGGCATCCAAACTAGGGCACAATTAACCTGTTACAGTGTACAGAACATGTGCTCATTTTCCATCCCTGGTTAGAGAAAGAGATGTTACTTAAAATTAGATAGCTTAACTTTCTGTTATTCCAGTTTCTGTAAGATGCACATATTCACCAGTTCACCATAGTTTAGGTCAAAGTAAAATTTGGTAGCAGGCAGAAAATTCTACTAGTTAATTTCTCTTGGCTTGTTTTCTGAGCCCACTTTTATTTGCAAGAGGAATCTTTTATGATATACTTTGTGATTTCTTATAGTAGAACTTAAAATGGATACGTTGAAGTGTACACTGTGGAGATTGCCTCTGCACTCTTTGGCAGGTGGGGGAAGAACAGCTGACATGTTCATGTGCTATAACTTTATAAAAGCCACACATGCTTGATCAAATATGATCCTAGTTTTCTAGCCAACTTGAATATTTTTCAAGTATTACATGGTCTGCAATTAAATTCAGTCCTTTAGGATGTTTATGTATAAAAAAGTGTGAAGAAGAATTTGTATTTTCCTTTCAGGAGAAGCTTTGCAGCAGGGACTTCATGACTCTTGGGTAAAAATGAAGTTTACATTTCATCAGTTGTACTTGCTTTCTTTTCATGCTTTCCTTGTAATTTGTTTTTCTCATAGAAAATACGTGCACTGGAACCAGAAGGCAACTTGAAAATGGACTTGGTTCTTGTGAAGGCAGATGCTGCTCTCCACAGCATCGGAGAGGATAAGAAGCATGAGATACTATCTAAACTGAAAGATATTAAAAACTTGTGGGAAGAGACAGCCATATACATTACTCACTGTCACAGGTGAGACAAACATATTCTTTGCACAAGACTGCTGTTTGATCTGTTGAGGCAGCTGTCTTCACCTACTACCTTCATGAAGTGCTTCCTGCCTCTCTGCCACCTGTGTTGTAGGTAGCAGTCACTGCTTAAACCAGTCCTATAAATGTGTCAGGACCTGTGTGAGTCAGTGGGGTCTCCATTCTGTCTTCTTTCTCAGCCCAGACTACCTCATGGTCTGGAATGGTGGGTTTGGCCAGGCACAGGGACCTTGTACAGTATATTTCCAGAGCCAAGAGTACCTGAAAAGTGAATCCAGACCTTTTGAAGCCAGAGCAGCTAAAATGGCTGAGACCCTTGTCTTTTGCTCTGAGGGCCTTTTGAGCTTGCCAGTCTCCATTGTTTCCATCATAATTTATTCTAACTCATCTGTCTTGCTCTCCCCAACAGCCGTATTGAGTGGGTCTGGCTGCACTGGAGTGAATACCTGAAAGCTCAAGATGAGTTTTACAGGTGGATTCACAACATGACAGTCACCTTGGAGCCAGACATCGAATTACAACTTGGCTTAAAAGAGAAGCAGTGGCAGCTGAGCCATGCTCAGGTTCTCCTGAATGACGTCTTAAATCAGTCAGTCCTGCTGGAAATGCTGCTAGAGGAAGCCACTTCCTTGTTCAGCAGGATAGGTGACCCCAGTGTGGATGAGGACATGCAAAAGAAAATGAGGATGGAATATGAAGAAATCAGGCAAGAAGCTGAGGTACACCTATACAGCGCGGGAGGTGTTCTGATTTCACCCATACACAGTATTGTTTGCTATCTGCTTCTTCAGTGATAGGGCTTACCTAGTAGGACTGCAGAAAGAAACAAGCTGAGGACATTCCTTCAGTCAATGGACTGTTTGCCAGAGTTATCACATGCCAGGATAGGATGTTAATGGGGATGCTGTTACACCGTGCTTCATGGCATGTTGTTGTAAAGTAACCACAAGCTGCTTTCAGTGACCTAGTGAGTATTGATTTAGCTTGTTTCTGTATGATTTGAATTGTACCTTAGTTTTCAGCACATTAGCAAACCTTGGGTAACCAGATGCAACCAGTGTCAGAGCCAGGGAATATTACTTGCATATAGCATATGTTGAAAGGAGTAGGAATAATTCAGATCCAGAGCTGTACTCCATGCCTGCAGAACTGAGAAACATGGAGGTGGGAGTCAGCTGTGGCCCAACACTGAGCTCAGCTAGCCAGTACATTGCCTGATGGCAACCTTCTAGCTTGAACAGTTGTTAAACAGGCTGGCATAAGATGTCCAAGGGCCAGTGGTTTCCTTTGACTCTTACTGGATAAAAAAAATCAGATAAAGCTTGTATTTGTCACTTCTGGAACTTAAGGAAAGACAGGACTGGACCATAGTGGCATGGCTGAGGGGCAGACATCTGAAGGTGGACAAAATAATTCCATTTCTTACTAGCCTATATCAATAGAAATAAAGGGATATTTGAAATATGTGTAGACACATCTACCCCAAGTATATAGAGATTAAATTTTTTTTTTTTTTTTCTCACAGCAGCTTCCAGGAGTTCCGTAGGTCAGAATTACCTACTGCAAATGGAAATCCTTTTCATTAGATTGGCTCTGCTAGCTGCTTTTGTCACAATGTTATCTACTATTTTTTGTTCTCACACCTACACCTCAGGACAGAACTGGAGCCTGACAGTAGAGGCTCTCCCTCCCTGGGTTGTATTGTATAAAGTTAACTTCAGATCACACTGGAATAATGTTGGGATGCTTATTCCATTACTCTGCTTGCTCTACATATACTTATTTTGTTTAAAAACCCACACTGCAAAACAATGAAAAAAACTCTGAGAGGGCACCTTTCATTAGCATGAAATTCAGATATTTTTTATCTATAAAGAAAAAAATCATGTTAATAAGTCTCTCCAAAAAACTGGAATATATTTGAAAACTCTGTAACTGCAGCTTCCATAGAGAGGCTGTAAAGCTGCCAACAGCCTTCAGCCACAATGTTATTTATTTTTAAAGGTAGATATCTTTGTTAAAAGCCACCTAGGCTTACAAATAAGAAAGGGAGTTCAGGGGTTGTCTATCTTGATTGCCATTTAAAATTCTCGTTCCCTCCTTTCCGACCAAATTTTTTATTTGGTTTTGAAGCAGGGAGCAGTCATTAGCTAGTTTAGTAAAGCAGTTCTTTCAAGCATTTCATTTGAATACTCAAAGCCAGAATGTGACTCTCTGAGATTGGTTTTATGTGGTGTAATTTCTCCAACTGACTTGGATACATGCTAGTGTAAATGAGATCGGGAAGTGGCTCATAGTACTTAGACAAAACATGTCTTTATGTCTCCAGCTAACCGAAATGCTAGAAAAAGGTTTTCTTTGGCACTGGTTACAAATACCACATTTCTTAGAAGGATGTAGTGAGAGAATCCAGCTAATAAATCCCTCTATCAGTAGGTATGGAACAAAGAAGGGAGTTGAGAAGCCTTGGACTTTACAGCTGAAGTAAATACAGGATTCACTAGCTAATGCCAAGGTTACAGGCATCTTGGGAATCACATTGAAAAGTATTATGCTAGTTAGAGAAACCTGTCACCTCCTCAGCAGGAGGGATGGATGAATGAATGAAAAAGATGTAGGAGTTGTAAAAGGTTTGCTCCAGACCCTCACATGATGAGAGGCCAGGCTAAATGTGACTTCCAGATGCCAGCTGAATGCCTGAGCTGCCTCACAGAGAAGGCTTGCTGGTGTTTGTAGATTACACTCGTGTTTGAAGAGCATTTTTAGATCCCATACAGTTGTCCAGCTCTATCAGAAGGCAAGCTCTTGGACAGTGTTTCTTAAATTATTTGCCTATGACATTGCTTCTGTGGTATGAGCAAATGGTGACTTGTTTGGATTTTTTACTGGCAGCATGTTCTTATCATTCCCAAATTTTAAAATGCAGAATTTTCTTTTAATTACAGTGACAGGAATGATTTCAGATGTATCACCCATTTGCTACGTGCTTTCCTTTGCATAGTGAAATAACAATATGCAGCAGTAGATGGTTGTTGGATGTAGCATAAATAATTACTGAAGATGGTAAGAAAAGTTATGAAATACAGTGTGTTGAATAGGCAATTATTTCAGATATGTCTGAGCACATCAAATAAATTCCAGTCTATGTTGTCGCTGTTAACTGAAACTTAAATATTTATAATGCTAACCCTCATGTACCCTAGAGCTAAGACTAAAAGCACCAGGAATGGCTACAGGAGCTTTCTGTACTCTCCTTGAGATGTCACAGCAGGATTTAAAGCAGAAACTTCTTTTGTATGCTCTAGATTGCTTTCCAGAGGAGGCTTGTTTGCCTTTGCTGACTGTAAAGGGAGCTTAGGAGAGAGTTTCTTATGCCTCTGTCTACCCACCTTGAGTACACAGGGCTGGGCATATCCTGGCGAGATACATCTCTTCCTCTTCAGCCCATGGAAAATCCATTCTTTTCCTGTTGGTGCTCTCAGTCTTTGCAGGGCCATGTCTTTGCTTAATGTCTCCACATATTAAGCAAGTGCATGGAGAGATTAACACTGTCCTGCTCCCGAAACAGCTACCCTAACAGAAGCAATCAATACTGTATTTTCCATCATTAGAAAGTTTTCCTGCCAAACATCTTGGTGGGATCAAGGGGGGAATCTCAGCCAGCTCTATGTAAGAATTTTCTTTGGTGGCTAGCAGAATTTGTCCAAATCCATGTTATCTCTTCCTTGAGCCCAAGGACCAGCAGGAGTATCTAAATTGTGTGATCATTTGATTTGGCTGAGTAACTGGACAAGGGGTGGGTCATTCTGACTTCTTTTTCACCCTCTGTGTATTAGCATTGACTTTAGAAATGGCTCTGCTATTGCTCCTTTTGGAGCTTCTGTCAATGCAACGAATTAGGCAGATTCCCTTCATTCAGTAAGCTTGTGCTGACTTGGTTTACTTCAATTTTGGTCCATTTACACCACTGTAAGATTGTGTTCTTCAGGTCCCTAACCTGAGGTCAAGTTGTGAGCAATTTAACCTGTATGTACCTCTGCAGATGTGAGTATTTGGTAAACAAGTGAGATGTTATGGATACATCTCAGCCACAGAAGTCTGCAATCACAATTCCGCGTTTTTGTTCTCATCCAACCCTATGTTTGCATAGGTGGTCCAAGGGGCAACAGGTACAAGCTGGAGCATAGAATGTTCCATGTGAATATAAGGAAGAACTCTTCACTGTGGGGGTGACAGAACACTGGGACAGGCTGCCCAGAGAGGTTGTGGAATCTCCTTCTCTGGAGACATTCAAAACCCACCTGGATGTGATCCTGCTCTGGCAGGGGATTTGGGCTAGATGAGCTTTAGAGGTCCCTTCCAGCCCCTAGCAATTGTGATTCTCTGTGTGAAGGTCCTGCCCTGGGATAGCATTTCATCCTCCATGGGAAGTAACTGTCCCTTAGCTTTCATTCTTTTGTCCTAAGGCAAGTCAGGTATCATTAGGGCAATCACTTCATTTGCACAAATCAGGAGTGGTAGTGTTGAAAACAGACTGGTGTGGTACTGCTGGGAGAGTGGTGGCTTTGTACTGTGCTGTAGGCAGACCTTTCCCAAAGGTGAAGGGCAAAGTCCCTGGGAGGTCACCACCCCACAGCATGTGGGTGATTCAGTGGTGAATGATGCTCATGCCATGTTTCTGTTGCCCTAGCTAGAGAAAGGCTGGCAGGACCGTAGTGGCCCAATGCTGCATCAGGCTGGTTGGTGGGTACAAGGACATGTCCAGGAGCCTCACACAGATGAGGGAAATGCAGAGGGGGCTTGAAACTCTGCTCACCATTGCAGCTATCTCCTTGCTCTCTGTGGAGAGCAGGAGGGTTGAAGCTCTGCTCAAAGATATGGGATGTATTTCACAAGACAAACTCATCCCATTGTCTGTGACACCAAAGCCTAAGGGTGCTGCAGTCAATACATGGATTGCACAAGGAACATTTTTTTTTTCCTAATATAACCATAGGGTACCTCAGTTGCGCTGCATGCCTGCTGGTGAAGGGCAAGAAAAAAATTAGTCAATTTTTTGTAGGAAATAATGTTTCAGTTAGACAGCATACTAGTGAAACAACAGAGCCCGTGGTCTGTGTAAAATTCTCTTCAGCAGGGCCTAAAATTTAGCTGCCAAACAAAGGCAATCTGAGCAAACGCAGTTGCCTTGTTTGAGGGGTGCCAGACTCAATCAGCAGGGTTCAAACTCATGATTTGCAGACCACTCTAAATTCAAGGACTGTTGGTTGTAGGGTGTACACACATAACTCAGAAAATGAACCATGCTTCCTGTAAGCATGAATTTGCTTTCAGGGCCTGTGACAGCACCACAAGGTACTGTGCTAAATGAATATGAAAGTTCTTGGCTACATGATTGAAGGTGATGGTCACTTTTTATACAGCCTGCTTAAATAATGAGCACTTTAAAACCATTTGCCTGCCTCTTGCACAGTCTCTGTTGCTCTCATTTTGAGAGATAAAGTCAGTCTGTAGTGTGCTCATCTTTATTTTTAACCAGCGTGGGAAACATAGCTATGTGTCTCCCAAAGCAAAAACTAGAAACAGACTTCTGTTTCTTTTCTTCTTCTAATGAGACAATAGGGATTTTTGGAAAGAAAAGGCTAGCAATTCACCTGAGACAACCTTGCAGTTTTTCTTCTCGCAGACTAGCCATTGAGAACCTGCACCATGACTCAAGATGGAGACAAGCCTTTATGTACTTCTGTGTTCTGATTCTTGAGATGAACTGTGAATTCCTATGGAGGTCAAGTGCTGTTGGGGCTCATGGAGGGAGACTCTTGTTTATAAGTTCTGGATTACAGTGTAAGGGAGGTGGGAGGGAAGCCAGATAAGCACTGTCCTCACAGCTTCTGATGTCTCTTGTTACAGAGCAGAGTGAAACTGCTTGAAAAGATAACTGAGGAACATGAGCAGTACAGCGCCAATGTCAGCCAGTTTCAATCGTGGCTGAGCGGTGTGACAGAAAGATTAAACTGCTGCATCAGAGAAGAAAGCAAGTCTTCAGCAGAGGACAAGTTGAAGGCACTGAAGGTCCTTAAACAATATAATTCTAACAGGGAAATGGGATTGTGTGTTCTTTATGCCTGTACATGTTGTTCAAACCACACAAAGGGTGTACTTGAGAAAAGAATTAAACAAAATAAGGTGGTGATTTTAACACAAGCTGGGGAGGAAGAGTTATAGCAGATCCTAAAACTGTAAGTACTTGTGGTTCTCCTATCTATAGCATGAGTCACAAGCTGGTCTGGTTTGTTTTTCTAAAAGCCTCATCTCCTAGTTATGTGATTCTTTGAGAATCTTGCCCATTAAGCTTGTTTAAATGAATGATATTCGGTAAACATGATTCAAATAGAGTTTCACAGGCTCTATTTGAGTTTAGAGTTAGTGATAAAAATAAAAGTGTCGAGGATAGTAGCCAATATTTTGTGCCACTGCTTAAACTATTTAGCTTTAAATCTCTCTGAGATACTGATTATTAGTATTTCTTGGTGCTCGTAGCTCCCATTTTCATTGCCAGGCATCTCAGGTGACAAGCATTTATGAAAGTCAAGCCAGTATTTTCAGAATCACGGCAGATAGCATTACACAGAAGGCATTTGAATGACCAACCCTGGATTCAGGTCACCTGAAAAAAAGACATACTTTGAAATAAAAAGTGAAGAACAAAGTATGTACAACCAGGAGAGGTGGTCTTTTCTTCCTACTGCTTTCAGCTTTTCCCCCAACTTGCCATTCTTGCAGCTAATCTTTATTTAACTTCTTTCTGCAGGAAATTGCCAAAAACATTCGGAGAGGTGGAAAGAAATGGAAGCACCTTGAGAACCAATGTGCAGAGGTGATTTTAAATACTTCCCCACTTGGAGCTGAAAGAATGAAGGATGAACTTGAAGAGCTAAGAAAAGCTTTGGAGAAGTTGAAACTATTGAGTAGTGAGGAGGAGGAGAGATTGCTCAATATCCAGCAGTCAGAAAGTGCCTATGAGTCCCAAGCCAGCCAATTAAAGGCAGACATCCAGGAGTTGAGAAAAGATCTTCAGAGACTAGAAAATGATCTGGACTCTGCAGAAGGAGAAAAGACTGAAGATGGGTTTGTAACGTTGTGGAGAAAATTCAATGTAAGTTTTTAACTTTCATATGCCTAAAACCAGCAGGATCAAGTGCAGTCATACACTGAACATACATAGTCACATTCAGCAGGTTCCTGTCCCATTGGTTAAAGATGATGAAGAAAGAGTATGAGTGTGTCTGAAACAGACTGAGGAAAATGTGAACAGCAATGATGGAATCAGCTATTCTAACCTTTATCTTACTCTGTGCAGAGGGACTGGGATTAGAGGATATGCTGGAGTTTGTGTCAGGAGTTCAGAGCAACCATATGCAAAAAGGGCACAGCACAGGGCAAAGAACACAGTTTGCTCTACTTAAAAAGCAGGAAAATAATGCCTCACTGTGCATACAAGTACATGTATTTCTAGGGTATTTGGTGAGACCATTTCTGTATTATATCCATTTATGTAAGGTGGATGTCTCTGTTCCTTTACTGGCAGAGACATGTTCATTCCTAAGAAGGCCCAAATTTTGTAATGATCCACTGTTCACACCAAAGTCAATCTGTTGCACAAATGAGTGCAAAATATTTGTCACAGGTAAAATAGGTAAGAATCTTTACCACTCATTTCCTCTTGAGGGCTGGTTTTGCATTTGTTATCTCTTCTCAAAGTGAATTCATTGCTATTTGTATGTCTGGAACTTAGCAGGACTAGCTGGAGAAAGTCTATGCAAAAAGGATACACAAAATACAGACTGGTTCAATGCAGATACATTTGCATGGAGGATTTTCTTTTGTTTTTGTTTCCCTACATCACCCTAGAATTACCATTCCATATATGTTTTTGAGAAATATCTGTTCACGCAAACAGATGCAGTTAAGGCTGACCTAAAAGTGCAGCTCATGTTAATGCATCACTGCAATCACCAAACTGAAACTGGACCTGTTTGTTAATTCCTCTGTCCAAACAGTGAACCCTGCAAATCAGATAAAGAGGCTAGGCAGTGTGAGGAGAGGAGAGAGAGTCTGCAGGAACGGAACTGTTATTGAAAATATTTTCTGCCACAGCAAAGTCCATATTCCTTACAGCTAGGAAAAAAGGCAGAAGGGACTAAGTGAATACCCTGAGAGACAGCTCTGTATTTTATGTTCCAGGCATTACATAAGGTGTGATCTGTTCATTATTTTTATGATTAAGGCAACAAGAGCAGCTCTGTCTGCAGAAGAGTCCAAGATTGAAAGGCTGAAGGCTCAGCTTAAGGAGCTTCTACGATTTTCCCGGGATGTGCAGCCACTTGCTGAGAGTGTTGTGTCCGCAATACAGCAGTATCAAAGGTAGTGGGAAG
Source organism: Psilopogon haemacephalus (assembly GCA_013396835.1). Lineage (NCBI taxonomy): Eukaryota > Metazoa > Chordata > Aves > Piciformes > Megalaimidae > Psilopogon > Psilopogon haemacephalus. Next base: position 759,983 of record VWZI01020305.1, on the reverse strand, counting down.
TCTGCTCCTGCTGGATGGGTGGTGGTGGGGATTTTTTCTCAGGCATTGAAGGGACTGACAAAGGCCTAAGAAAAAAGTGGCATGCCATCCAATTGTAGCTGATGGATAGAAAAGCAAGGCTTTTGCTAATTACATCCACCTCCACATGTCAGCAAACCTGTAATTTCAGCCATTTGCTAGGAGGTGTAGGGCTGCTGGCCATTTTCAAGCAGTAATCTTGGATCATTAACATAGTATATGGTTTGAAGAAAATTAGATTGTTGGCAGCTGATTTGATCTTCTTAGCATTTTATAATAATAATTTATGTATTTTGCTTGCCTTTCATGACAGCAACTAGAAAATCAGGCCAGGAGCTCTAGTAGTAAACGGTTCAGATGAATTACAGCCCTCCCTTATTCAGTTTGTTGTGGTGACTCATCAGCCTTAGCAATTATTTGGCAGAGCTTATTCTTCTCCTGGCGGCTGAAATGCACGATTCCTGTTTTCAACTTGCCTTGGGTTGGAAACTCTGAAGTTTAGCCTCTCCCTTAGGCCTCAGCATTTCCGTTTCCAGGCTGCCTGGAATCAGGAAGTGAAGAAAGTGCAGCAAATTTTGCAAACTAGAAGAAAGGATCTTTTTTATTAAGGAAGAAGAAAGGTCAGTTTTTTCACTGTATCCGAGCTTATTTTCCTCTGTCCGGTGCACAGTGTGCTGTTCTGCTGGAAGGGCTATAGGTCGTTATGGGAAAGGATTTCAATTTAAGAACTAAGAAGTAAACAGTGTTGAAACAGAGGAGGCAGGGGATTTGCCTCTGTATAGAAAATGGCAGCTGCTCTTTTGCCAGCTTCTCTCCGAAGCTTCTTTGCAAAGTCTGGCAGCTTCACTCTGAGCCTGGCACGGGCAGCAGGGCAAATGGCAAAGGACACGTAATGTCAGAACTTGCTATTTGTGGAGCTTTTGGCCTCTGCAAGCTTGCCTTTGTTTAGCTCCGTAATGTCCCGGTGACACAGGTAAGATTCTTGTTTCTGTTTTTATAGAAAGCCAGTGTTAGTCTTGATTGGCATTGCTCTTGCCGGCTTCCCTTGTGAATTTGCAGGATACTGTTCCTCTATGAACAGGTAATTTGGGCTGCATTCTGACATGTCAAATAGGATTCTGCAAACATGGAGCTCAGGAGAGCTGAGGAAAACAGGAGGCAGCTTCATGGAATGTAGCACTGCTAGGCCTTGTTACGCAGCTTTGTTTTGTCTTAGCCTTTGTAAGAGAAGCCTTGGTATTTAATGAATGCTGATGTAAAAAAAAAATTCCCCCGAAGATATGTATACGTACACAGCTGTGCATGTATGTGTATACATACCTATCTAAATACAAAACTTTTATCAGAATCTCTTACATGTTAATGTAAATATAAGTGGTTCTGCAAGAAATGGTTCTGAAAGAAATTTTTATTTTCTTCTTTTTGTGCATAACATATAGTGATCAAAGATTTCTTAATGTAACTTTTTAAAGAAGAAAGGCATGGTAATATAAAAAAAATACAGGCAACTGCAGTTAAATTCTAGATAGTCTTGGCTTGTTTCTCCCATCAGTCAGTGAGACTGCTCCAATAATATGATTTGTTAAATTGTGCTATTGATATAAGCTGAGAAGGGTCACATATATGGGAGGACTGCTGGCAGCTAGAAAAGCAAAGGAATTTCTGATACTCAGTTGCACAAGAGACAAATGTGTCTCCTGGTGTCTAAATAAAGTTTTGTCCGATGCCTCTGACTGACAGAGCAGCTGTCAGTAGACAGCACTAGGCTCAGACAGGAAAAAAAGACTGAGGCTTTTGTATTGCAATAGCTTACACATGAGTATTGTGTTAAGTCATGCCTTGATGAATAGGATATTTAGACCTGGATTTCTTAGTAATCCTTGTCTTGGATGTCGTATTATCCTTGCAGTGTTAGAAGCAAGACATCTAAAATGACTACTGATACAGAAACCCGGCTGAGAAGACTATTCCAAAATCCCTTGCAAGATTTTGAACAGTGGAAGCCATCAGTCCATATGCTCCTGGAGACTCCAGAGCCAGCGCTGGCTCACATTGAGGTAGCAAGCCTGTTACTGGATTCAGAAACAGATACTTGATTTGTTTGTCCAAGCTATGTCAGCAGCTGCCTCTGCATACAGCTGCCAGACAGCAGCAGCTGGAAGGGCCTTTCCAGTATGGCAGGAAACCCCACAGTATGGAGGTCAATACTTAGCTCTAGCTGTAGCAGCATGTCTTATGTAATTTCTGCCCTTCATTTGGTAAACTGGAGTTGTCAACTGAGTTTACTGCTGAATTAAAGTGCTAGGTATCTATAACAATTGTGATAATACTGTTTAGCTTTAGCCCAGATCTCCCTGAATGGGAAGTCTGTGGACTCTCAAGAAGTATATAGTAATACAGTCATGGGGTTATAATGCATTTCTGCATGTGCCTATCAAGGTATATTTGTTACTATGTCATCCCTGTGACCTCCAGTATAAATATATCTGTGAACAAGGATGGAGTTTATCCTCAGGATGGGCATTCAAGCTGTCCTTTCTGTTGGTTGTTTAGGCCTCTCCTCTGCACAGACAACTCTTTCCATAGTACAGCATTCCTCTATTTCTGTTCACAAAATGGATGCAGACCTGGTGCCTCTAACATTATCAGGAAGACTTTTCCTTTAACTGGGCACTGTCCAGGTACCTTCTGTCACCCTTTGTAAGCCCAGCATGCTGTATTTACCTGACTTTGTCATACTGCCTTGGTTGTGTGACTTGTGTGAGAACAGTATGGTTACATGATTTTTTTTTTATATATATAATGTCATTGGAAGAATTTTTCTCCTTTAGGCTGCTTTAACTTTAAGCTCCCAGTTCAAAGAGAAGTTCATGACTTTGCAGCTGAAGAAAGATTTGTTAAACAATGTCCTTGGTGAGAAACAAGCAAAGTCTTTCTTTCAAGAATTAGCTGAAGCTTCAAATGAGAGAGAAATTCTGCACAGAAGTTTGCTGCAAAGCAAGAACAAACTCCAGGTGAGTTGGGTTGATGAAATATTAAAATAAATTTATGGTCTGTTGCATACGGTAGCCTGATGTTTGTTTGACAAAAGATAATGCCTAGGGATATGTGTTGAATGCTGGATCATTTTTCTTCTTCCTTCACCTAGAACTTGATATTGCAACATAAGGACTTTGATGCTGGTTTTGCAGCTTTGCAGAAGAAATTATCTGCCATAAAAGCCAAATTAGATCTAGAAAAGGAACCACGGGCTGACCTCCTGGGTAGAAAGACACAACTCCAGAGACTTCAGGTACATTGCAGAAATGTTTGACCATGATATCCTCAGTAAATTGTGGTCATGTTATTTGTATTTTAATAGCATTAGGTATTCAGCTCCTTATCTCCTTCACTGTGTATTAGATAATTTAGTTTGGTCCTGTTTATAGCATGGAGTAGATGAAATTGAAGCAATGAGCTGAAGAACTGGCAAACTGTACATGAGGGAAGGAACAAGCAGCAGGAAGTTGTTGGTGCCACACCTTGGGACAGTTTTATTACAAAAGAGAACGTATCTTGATACTTTCCACTAGGACTGAGGCTGCATAAGATAACCTGAGCCAATCTATCTGACTCCAAATGAAGGCGATTCCCATTACCCCACCTCTTTCTGTGTCTCCGTCTTCTTGTTCTTTACCTTGTCACGGTTTGACACATCCTGGATTTACTCCATGGACAAATGCAGCTGGCCAAGATAAGAAAAAAACCCAATCAACAGATTTTCTATTTAATTAGTGTTCTGAAATGATTCAGCAAAGGGTCTGATTGCAATAGGTATCTACTGAAGGCATGCAGTGAGTCTGCGTAGCTGGAAAAGGGGAGAAAAGAACAGGAAGGGAAGAGAAGAGTGGCTGTGGTTCTCCCTTTCAGCCATAGTAAGCTATGATGATACAGCTACACAGTGTCACCTCACTGGTGATTGTTCCTTTACTTTTTTCCCCTCATGCTATCAAATGAAACTATGTTTAGTGTATGTTTTGTGGAGGTCCATGCCACACATGGAATCTGTTTTTTTGTTTGTTTTTTTGGTTTTTGTTTTTTTTTTAATCTGCAGATGATCCAAGATGATTTGGCAGAGCTTGCAATTCAAATGGAGGAGGTAGAGAAGCTTGTTCAGTCAAATACCACACGCAGGCATGAAATGAATCAACTTGCATCTGACTCTCAGGCCCTGAAGAGATCATTGGAGGTAACAGAAGAAAGAGTTTCAAATTTCTTAGGAATTGCCAGTTGTAATTATTTAAAAGCATTTTTTAAAAAGTCTTTGAGCATATGAGAATATGTGCTTTGAGTGACAGATACTTTCATTTCAGGAGAAGAAGGTACTGAATGCTTAAGCCTTTCATAACTCCTCTAGAATTCTCTGATCATCTGTAATGTGATTTTCCTTTGGGATAGGACAACAGCCACACAAGCTTTACATCTGTAGACATTATTTCTGGAGCAGGCCTGAGATTTCTGACCAAAAAACATCATAGTTTTATTATCATGCAGGTGCTTGGATTTCTTCACAGATTCCTACATAGTGTTTTTATTACCCCAAAAAAAAAAGTTTTGATGCAGCTTTGTGACCTAAGAATTAATGAGGAAAAGGTGTTGCATAATTACTTGTTTTGACCTGAAGTATTTTGTAACTTGCAAACATAGCTATAAAATGACCTTCCAAAGAAGCCTCAGAAGAACTTCAGTTACACAGGTCAGCATAGAAATACATATGATAAAGTATTACCCTAATACACACTGTGGAATTCCAATTTCAATCTCAATAAATCCCATTTAATGCTCAACTGGATTTTTATCAAAAGTCTGTACAATCATCTCTGATTGAAGGACTATAGGTTGTATTTAGTATTGACTGGGGAACAAAAAATCCCAGCGTATTCTTTGTTCTGTTTCAGCTGAAAAGAGAGCTATTCTAGTGCTTAATACCCCACCGTGTGGTTGAATTTAGGCCTGCAGGAACTCATAGGTGCCACTGGTGCTAAAGGATGTTTTTTTTTGCCTCATGAACAGCTCTTTTAAAACTTTTTGCCAGTAGTAAACATGTTCAGTAATGAAACTGCCTTTTGTCTGTGTTTAGTTACTGACTTCTGTCATTTCTAGATGATGACACAGCAGAGTGAAGAGCATATTCAGAAGCACTGGACATATAACAACAAACTCTCTGATCTCCAGCAGTGGATCACAGTAAGCATGGAGAAGATGGTCTCCTACCAGGGTGCTGGTGGGGAGCAGAACGTTGAAGGCAGGGTGGCAGGCCTTGAGGTGAGAAGAGTATCTTGGCGTAAAATGTGAATTATTCACTTTACAGCATACAGACATTAAGGGTGGAGGGTTTCTAAGTGAGGATTTGCTCACTGGGGAAAGTAATGATGGTTTGTTCTTCCTGTTGGTTGCTGCTGCTTTCCTGCTTTGGCCTGTGCTTTGGGATGTGGAGTTATTTAAGAGACAGAAATCATGAAAAAAGGTTAGAAACTGTTGAGGTAGATACAGTATTATCAAAGTATAGGTAGTCTGTAAAAGAGCTTTTCCTGCCATAGTGATCTCTCTGGACAAAACCTACCTTTGCTTTTATGTACTCATCAATACATCAAACATTATTACCCTGTTAGCCAATTTTGTATTGTGTTAAACTGAGCTGTTCCATGCCTACTAGTTTTCCCTGTGTAGCAGTGTTTTGCCTGCTAGATTCACTCTGATAGGTTAACTTTAGCTGGCAGCTTTTTTTCATGCAGTAAACTAAGATACCTCATAGAATCGTAGAATTGTCAGGGCTGGAAGGGACCCCAGGGATCATCTAGATCTAACCCACCCTGCCATGGGCAGGGACACCTAGCACTAGATCAGGTTGCTCAGAGCCCCATCCAGCCTGACCTTAAAAACTTCCAGGGATGAGGCTTCTACCACCTTCCTGGGAAACCTGTTCCAGTGAAGTGTCTCACCATCCTTACAGTGAAGAACTACTTCCTAACATCCAATCTGAATCTAACCACTTCTAGTTCTGTGCTATACCCCCCTGGTACTATCACTACCTGACATTCTAAAAATTCCCTCACCAGCTTTCTTGTAGGCCCCCTTCAGATACTGGAATGCCACAATAAGGTCTTCTTGGAGTCTTCTTTCCAGACCAAACAGCCCCTAACTCTCTGAGTCTGTCTCCACAGAAGAGGTTCTGAAGCCCTCATGTGAAGGCCGCAAAAGGGGTGCATTGACAGCTTGTGCTCTTGCAGCTTTGCCATCAGCTCTTTGAACTGTATTGACTCTTTGCAAGGATCCATAGTATATTCCCCGCCTCTACGTGTCTTCTAGCTAATGCCAACAGAACCAGCTTAGTCCTGGACTGAACATGGCTTTCAGTCTGGCATAGTCTCTACTTTACTCAGGATACCTAGAAGTAACTGTAAGGGCTGTACATTTCAGAGATGGCTAGCTGAATTTCCAGATAAGGAGATCCAGTTGCACCTTGTGGAAGCTCATGGCCAACTGGTCATGGAGAATTCTTCCCCAGAGGAGACTGCCCATGTCCAGGCAGAGCTGGATCAGCTGAAGAAGTCATGGAGGACACTGAAAGAAATGACAGCTGGGTAAGTGTTCATGTGCTTGATGCTTTATGCTTTGTGATGTGATTATGAACAGCTATGTTATAATACTAGGAGCAAGGTGAGATTTTATCTAATTATTTGTAAGCAGGAAATCATTACTTTCAATAAAACAATCTTAGAGAATCTGGGGACCAGGCATGTCCATGAAGCTTGGAGTACTCATGCTTGGAGTAGGCACTGTCTCCTTAGGACCTCGCTCTACCAGGCTGTATCAGAGGAAGCAGGACACAGATTGGGTGGATTCTGTTGTTCCACTGAACTATCCTGTTCTGCTTGCTGTCTGATTTGGAGATACCTCCAAGGAGACATTATCTGGACTAGGAGTTTTCCCTTTTGCGAACCTGAAAGAGAACTCAAATCCTCTCTTAGTTGGCCAACGTGGACTTCATTTATTTTGCCCTTGCTGTGCAGTGTCAAACTGCTGCTCATATTTGCTAGTCTGTATTAAAATTCAATACTGTACTACATGTGTGAGTGTATTTATACATAGCGTCAGAATAGGCTAAAAATATGCCATTACCAGACTGAAAAGTATATTGTCAAGGTAGTATTTTTTGGGGAAGAAACCTCACTCTCTTGAATAAGAGAAAATAAAACACTTGAATATGTTAGAACTAGAGGACTTGTGCTGTTTTGAGGCACTCCTGTCTTGATATAATTATCTTAAAAGTATGTTGGAAATAACTTTAGTAATAATAGTAACAGTATAAAAACAAAAATAGTCCCTTTTCACCAGAGGTGTCCCCCATAGCTCTGGTTAAAATGTGTTATTATTAGATGTTTCACTGTGCCAATGTCTCTGGTTTTGAAGTCTTCTCAAAAAGCAGCAGTTAAACAGACCGCTGGCAGATAAGAAGAAGATAACGTCTGTGGACAGCAGATGGACATCTGGATCCGCCTTCCACCTTTTAGATGCAGATCCCAACCATAAGAAGGTGAGAAGGGAACTCGATATCTGCTAACATTTCAGCTTCACAAGAACAATTTTATTGGCTTTCTCTGATATTGTGGCTTACAAAATTGGACGTTAAGGCCTTCCAGTCAGGCCTTCAGCAAAAAGGTTTGATGTAACAGTAAGGGCTTTTTTGTTCCTACCATTCTGTAACCTAGGAGAGAACGGGAGAAGGACAAAATACAAGCAGCCATGTGAAGCTCCTACATGAATTTGAGGAGTGGCTACAAGGAGAGAACACCAAACTGACCAAAATTAATGCTGCAACTTCATCATCCACAGAGGAAATTAAAGCACGCCAGAGCAAATTGGAGGTTAGTTTTAAGGAGTTGAAGGAGAAGGCAAAGATTGCAGTGAGTACAAATTACTTCATAATTTTAAAAAGTCAGAAACAGCAAAAAATAACAGCAACAAAAATCACACAACCAATAAGAAAAATAACACAAAACTTCCACAAAACAAAACCTCAAACACTACCCTCTCTGCTTTAGAAGACTCTAGAGTAGATGAAGGTCAGGAATTTAGGATAAGTATTTCATCCTTTCTACTAAGAAAGGTCTACCAAATCTGGAGTGGTAGAAGGAAATGGAGCAGCCCAGCATCTAGCTGTTGGACTGGATGTTTCCAGCGTGGTATGGCAAAGGTGTTCTTTAAAGGAAAGATGTTTAAAATCAGTGTCTAGAGTTTGGCCTCACTCTTTCTGTTGAATATAGCCAGATGCAATGACAGTGGGTGCTGTAGGTTAAATAGTAATATCCAAGGTAAGAGGAGCCCTGCAAATGAGTGGACCCTTTTATGTAATTTCAGGCAAAAAAAAAAAAAAAAGCAGTAACAAAAAGAAAGAGTCTTCCAGAGTACCTAGTAGTTTGACTTAGTACCACTCTTTTTTAGATGCTAGGTATATGAAGTGAGGGCTTCTTGAATTTTGACTTCCTGCTGACCTTGTCTTTGCCTGCAGGAGCTGCAGTCTCATGTGCCCAGTGGTCAGAGTCTCTTTGACAACCTTTTACGTCTCCATTCTGTCATTGGAAATTCTGAAGATCTGGAGGACCTGCGTTACCGATGGATGCTCTACAAATCTAAACTGAAAGAGACCATGAGTTCACTGGTAGGTGACAGCACTCAATTCACATTTGTTCATCTCTGCCATTGATCTTATAGGTTGCTTCACATTGCTAGTAAAAATTCAAAAGTATGTGTTCATGTCTGCTTAATTAAAATCTCCCTAAGTAAATGTCATTAGAGACAGGACAAGCATAGCTCTTTATTTATAAATATAAGCGCAAATATTCTTGTATTAAAATTAAGAATTGTCTGTTAACTTTCTCCTTTGTAAGCAATGCTCAGAGTATTGCTTAAAATGGAAGGTTCAAAACATAACAGCAGTTGGGGATGGTGTGTGTGAATATTTTGGATACAGACCTAGTTCCAGGAATATGGATTTCTAGTTTTTGATCCTTTCTCCTTAGAACATTCTCTGCTGTGTGGGGTTTTTTTTGTTTATTTGTTTTGTTTGTTTGATCGTTTTGGTTTGATTTTTTTTTTTAACAGTTTGTGTGGTAAGAATATGCTGTTCATTATTTGTGTCTACTGCTCTGAGACACTGATCAGAATAGCCACTGACTGAAAAATTAGCAATGCACAGAAGGGCCTAGTCCTTTTGGAAGTTGTCTTAATGAGCAAAGGATTTGGAATAAAATAAAGAGAAGGTCTTTTAATTAAAAACCCCCAAACTTATAAAGATGGCACCAAATAGCTACATATTAGACATGCTAAGAATGGCAGAATTCATCTTTGTGTATAAAATATTGTAGGGCATGCTGGAGATACTCTGATGTTATTAGTGTAAACGTACAGAATTAAGGTTTTTCTGTTTTAACTACTTACATATGTTCAAGATACCATAATTGGAGGATTACACTTTGCACGTGTGCTTTTGTTATTTTCTCTATGCAAATGCTTTGGAAGGTATCTGAACTTGAACACCTAAAGTTTGAGGCACCTCAGGCTTTTCTATTTTGGGAAACCTTGACTTCATATCCAAAGCTATTTAGAATACAAATCCTTTGAAGTACGTAGAAGGTAAGCATGACCTCTATTAATAATAAAGAGCATGTTTCTAAGAAACATTTGCCATTGATTGTAATGATTTATGCTTTGTTAACCAAAACCTTGTGTAAGCATAAATAGAGTCAATAGGTGTCAGCAAAGCCAAAGCTATTACTGGGAGTCTGCTTGTCTGATTCAAGTGGTCAAAAACATGAGGACGTTTCAGCTTTCTGTCTAATGTGTATTAAAAAGCTTATCAAAAAGATCTCTTGCTGGTTCATTCTCTCCAGATGATGATGAATTTAAAAGAAGCATCCCCTGTGAAGTAAATACTCATTTATGTGTGTTCAGCTCTCCACTGAGATCTGAAGTTCATGATTCTCATTACTTTTTTCAAACTTATTTATTTATTATTCTAAACAGAGTCCTGGAACGTTGGAAGAACCAGAGGGATTAAAAAAGGTATAACACTTTCCTATCATTAAACTACAAATATCTGATGAGATACTTTGCAGATAATTATTTTAATTCAATTTTTTCTGAGGATTCCCAAGATTGATTTATTTATGAAGAGGATCTATTAAATTAGAAGTTTGGCTTTTTTTTCAGGTTGACATGCTAGATAAACTTAAATTTAAAAAAATACTAAGAAAAGAGTGCAGATCTAAAGGCTTAGAGTTCAGGTGCCTGGAATAATTTTGAAAATGGGACCTCCGATTCCTTAGACATTTCTGAAATAATTGCTTTGGGTCATTCATCCCACCTTCTTTCTAATGCAAAGAAAGAAAAAAAAAGAGAAAGTCAAGAAGTTCATCTAATGTTATTAGACTAATCCTTATTCTAAGCGGCAAAATCCCTTCTGTGAAGGATTTTCTTTTGGAAGTGATGACATAAGAAATTGAAGCACCAGAGGAGATAAGGAGAAGCTTAAAGAAAACAAAGTGCTGCCAGCTTCTTATTAAACTCAAGCAGCATTTATGATCCTGTTTTCATAAAGTCAGCAAATTTTTCTGTTGACCTGAGTGTTGCTAAACTGCGTGTCACAGTTTGCTTTGTTGCTAAACAGCTTCTGCTTAGTATTGTCATTTTACCTTCTCTTTGTTTTCAGAAGGAAAAGAGTAAGACTTTGTCTGACGCAAAACAGATTGAATGAGTAATGTGTTAGAGGACTGTAATCATATAATTGTTTGAGCTACATCAAACCCTTGACTTCTGTTGCAGCATCTCTGTAGAAGAGACCCAATATTTAAAGAGTGCAATACAGTGCACTTCTACTATAACCAGGAATCAAGATTTTCCTCATTACAGTGAGATTTCCTTTGATACTCAAATGTGGAATAGCATCACCAATATTTTCCCCTAGCAAAACACTGGCCAATTTAAGGCAGTTTTCACTCATCCCCTGAATAACTTCAACTATAGCTTAGCCTTCCTGAAAACACTGAGTTTCTCTTTTCTCTCCGGTACAGCATTAAATGTGCAGTACTGTCCATTGACTAAGGTCATCAGGGTCAGTCTGGTGTACTTGGTGTAGAGGCAGACAAACGTTTAGTAGTGCTTTTCCTTAGAAGAAGCCTAAAGGGATATTCCAGAAGAAGACTTACGTCTTCAGTCAATTTTCAAGGATTCTGGAATAACATAATGGCAGGCAGCAAACGTTTGTCAATTAGGCCTACAGCAAGAGTGCAAATAACCCCACAAAACATTCTATGAGTTTTCAACAGCTACTGAACACAAACAAAGAGAAAGAGCCTGGCGTGGGAGGGAACAAAAAACTGAAATAACTCATAAGCATTACGGAAATGGCTCCCATTGCACCAAGTGATTTGCAGTTTCCCTTCAGCCAGGGTTGTAGTAACTCACACCTTGCTCACTTTACTGTGATTTTGCTGACTTTAGAGCATTCATTTCGTATTTAAACAGCCTCACTACAATGAGGATCCAAGTACAGAGCTGTCTTTTTTTTTTTTTTTAATTCAGGCTAAGGCTTTTATCAGGATGTGAGTCTGTGTTACCATAAGATGGCTGAGCATGACTCAAGAGAAACAGAAAATAATGTTGATCTTTCTTGGGTGCATCGCTGTTTAGCCTGAGAAGAGAGTAAGAGCAAACCAATTGCAGAACTTGTGGCTTTGAATTTTATTTTAAATTCAGATTTAACACCTAAAATATGTCTAGAAATGAAAGTAAGATTAGGCAAAATGTGTGTTTTGTATATTTTGGATATATTTTCAAAACCGTGATGAAGGAAACCAACTACCCTGAGAGTATGGCTGATAAATGGGAGTTAGTATCTGCAAAAAATATATAAAGTTGGGTGCTGTATCACTTGCAATATCCAGTAAGTCTTCATGTGATGGGATTAGATTGTCTAGTTTGTCAGCTCCTTTATGCATTTGAGTCACACAAAATCAGTAGAGGTGGCAGGATTTAATCTGGTTTTGAACCAACCTCTGCTTTCTGCAGTGTAAGGTCCCTAGTAACTCCTTCTCTCTCCTGTTTTGAGCTGTGCATATTTTGCAGCAGCAGCAGCACATCAGCCTGGAGAAGGGTAACACCCAGTTGTGGCCAGTATTATTCCATTGCCTTCTGTTTTTTTCCATTTCTAGCTTGCAGGGCAAGAATAGAGCCTGCTCCGTGTATATTAATGTGCTTTTTTTTCTAATCATTCATTCTTTGCTGAGGACATGCCCCTAGCTACTGGTCCCCTTAGGAACAGTATGGGCTAATGATTGTTATGTGAGTGACTTCTTGTTGATTAACAAAAAACAGTTGCAGGAAATTGCACTGGCTGCAGTGAATTTTTAGCAGGTGCCAGTGACAGGACAATGTAGATGGATTTTTCTGCAGGGCATCTAGCACACCCAAGGATATAATCAAGCAAATGCTTAGTAACAACTGTGGTCAAGGTTACTTTCAAAGGTTGGCTCCCAGCTACCTGAAAATATTTCATGAGCATTCTTAGCATAAATAGGAAGTCAAAGGCTCATTATTTACAGGTCTAGGTGGCACTGTTTAATTTATTTTCTCAAGTGCACAGAGTAATTACAATTCCTAGCTAAACAAATTATTCTGGTGTTATTGTTTGTACAAACAAAATAATTAGGATTCATTACATCAGTGGTCAGCTAATTGCTTCCTTTGAGATTCTGCTAAGGGTAATCTCCTGTTACACACAGACAGAAGTAATGTGTAATTTAATCTTATTTAGAGACACCATTGATCTGGAGTCAATCAAATTAATGCAGTCACTCAGGAAACTGCAACACAAGAGCTGCCATAGCTCTCTTAGAAGAAAGCAGTGGTGTACTCTGCTCTGCCCAAATGCAGATATGATAGGAAATCTTCATGGCAGAAAGTCACATTACAGAAATGCACAGCATTGTGTATACTTGCCAGGGTTAGTAGTGCCCATATATTGAAAGTGCCTGACCCATCTGTTTTCCTGAAGTCCTGTTGTTAGCCACTTGAAATCTTCTATACAGTTACAGTCTTAGTAAAGTGGAAAAGACTCCTTAAACCTCAGTTTTCAGTATCTCTTTTATAGATACAGAGAATGTCTCTAGTTTTTTTCATCATTACATCTTATGAACTTGTGCCTAGCTGGTTTAGGAGTTATATTGTGGCCTAACTACAACAAGCAGGGCATCTTACTATTCAAAATTAGCAGACAGACTTATTTTCCATCAGCACTGTTTTCTCAGAAAGGAAACAAAGGGGGAAAGAAAAGGCTGAAAAACCGTGTCTGTCTCTTTCTAACTCTGACCCACTATTGAGTATGCTGTGGCAAACAGCATCATCCCCTTCCTTCTCCGGCATGTCCACAAGCTTCCATGTGCGTCGCCACACCTGTAAAACTGCCTTCCTGCCTGCTCTTCTGTAGGTTTTGTGCTGTTTAGCACTCTATATTGCAGCTTTCCCCAGTGTTAGAAAGCAAGAAGGTTTGTTTTGGTTTGTTGGGTTTTTTTTTTTTATTTCCTTCCCCCCTTCCCCCCCATCTTTTCTCTTTCTTTTATCTGGTTTTAACCATTTCTGTGCTTTACCAGTGCTGTCCCTCTACAGCAGTGCTGGTGCAAGATGGAGAATACATCTTGCCAGAATACCTGATTCTTACCATCTGTTGTTTCTGTGGTACTAGCTAGGTATGTAATTGGTGGTCCCTCTTTGCTTTTGTTGAAAAGGCATCTCCTTTAGTGAAGCAGCAAAGTATTTTGCAGATTTTTACCAAGAAGATAACTTAGAATGATTGTCTCAGCAGACACAATTTTACCTCCTGACTGAAAGATGAGAGATTTATTAACCAATAGCTGAAAGAAACCAATTTCCATTGAAAGAGTTTTTAACACTATTGTAAAAAGCATGGTAGAAGAAAAAATCCTTGTAATCAATACCTTAGATTACATGTGTATTATTTTTTAGAGGAAGCTATCAGATTTTTTAATCATTTAAATGTAAATATATATGAGAATTATGTGTAGGGACTGCTGAGGTGTAAGACAATGCTAATCTTGAGAGATGTCACTGGTAAAGCAGCTAGAAATATACATTGTTGATGTGATAAACCATTTTTTATGTCAATATTTCCTGCAGGTTCCAGAACATGTTGTATTTATTTCACTTTTTGTTCTTTCTATGCATAATTTGTTTATTTCAAATTACAAGTCTGAGTGAAAGTTGGAAATTGTGAGAAGTTGTTCTGCTTCTCCGCTCTCTCAAATAAATGTACAATACTGATGTCTTCTACTGAATTTCAGACACAGTGACTGAAAAGTCACCTAGCACTAGCTGTTGCTAACTCTTCTTCTAAAAGTGGTACAGCATTGCTTGTAACTACAAAATGTATTTACTGGGATAAACTGTATTGCTTACCAGTATTTAAAATAGGGGAAGTATTCTTGCATCTTTATTTGAATTCAGTTACAATCAGTGAGTAATGCAGCCCCTCACTGCCCCCATAGTAGGATGTGGGGGGTAATTGGAAGAGTAAAAATGAGAAAACTTGTAGGTTGAGTAAGTAAAAGGGAAAAAAAAGTAAAAACAAATTAAAAAAGTAAATCCAGGAATAAATCCAGTGGCTCACCACCAGCAAACTGATGCCCAAACAGTCTCCAAGCAATGGCAGCCCTGGTGAAACTCATGCCATCCCAACCCTCACTTACCCTAGCCTTTATTGCTGAACATAATGCCATATAGTATGGAATATCCCTTTGGTCAGATAGAATCAGCTGTGTCCTCTCCCAAGTTCTTGTGCACTCTCAGCCTACACACTGGTCGGTTGGTGTGAGGAGCTGAAAAGGCCCTGACCTTGTGTAAGCATTGCTGAGTGCGTTATGAGTGTGTTACCAACACTGCTTTCATCAGGAGTCCAAAACATAGACCTTTTCTGCCTGCATAGGCCTGGAGAATTAGAGATCAGCACAACTTTAACAGATCTGGCCTTGTCCTGTGGCATACTTCTCCTAAAAACATAATGCACTCAGAAGTTGACCTTTGTAGATCCATATGTGTCTGTTTGTAGCATAGTACTTGGTTCAAAGAGACTTTGCAGAAGTTCTGGAGTACTGCCATACTGGCTGCTGAAAGCACAGATACAAACTGATGGCTTTTCCTTGTTTTCTCTTTCTTTTAAATGAAGCCTTCATGAAAGAGTCTAGTTTATCATCCAGCCATGTTGAGGTACTCCAGAATCTTCCTTAAGGCAGAAAACTTATATTATTATTTATTTATTTCTGTACATACACTTAAGCTTTTCAGAGCTGAGAAGAAAGTTAAGTTTGTAAAGTCAAGTAGTCTAGAGGTGGGAAATGTCTGAGCTAAAATTTCTTGTGTGACCTCAGTTAACCTCCCTTCAACATGTTCATTCTGGTAGCTCTTTGTGAGATGGAGAACAAGCAGCACAGAACTCAAATGGGTCCCAACCATCCTTACTCATTCCTCACTGCTGGTTGCCTAACCTGGTCAGTGTTTGCACTTAGGAAAGTACAGTAGTGAAACCAGTGGCTCACTGTCCTTTTACAAAGACCACATCACCTCTGATCAACAGTATCTAGCTTGCTCTTTCTGTGGTAGTACATGGGCTTTGGCCAAGAGCATGTTGGATGCTCAGTTCTATGGCAACTGAGCATAGGACAGTATGCTGAGCATAGGACAGCAGCCAACTGTCCTAAATTATTTCCCTCACCAGCTGTGATTTGCAATATGTTGCTTATCATTGAGATGGATACTCCTGGTTGAGAACTGATGCTCAACTCCAAACTATCTCACATTGAGGTGCAAGTACAATTCTATTTGGTTTGAGAGAGCCTGTGCTCCCTCTGGAACTGGTTTCTTGCTGACGTTAACCTGCCTCTGTGAGTAACAGCTGAGTTAGTATCCAGTGGGATCTCAAATGGCCAGAACACAGCACCTCTCAGAAGCAAAATCAGTGGATAAACCAACTGCTTTACCAAAAAAAGTGGTAGTGCTTGATAATGGCATGCTGTATGGTAAAAATGCTATTGCAGCTTTCCTCCAACTCTGTTTATTTTTAGAGGAATAATGAAATTGTTATCACCTATGGAGATGACCTTTTCCAAGGCCTATCTATTCTTAGTAAGATGTACTTCCTCTATTTTTCTTGCTACAGTTTAAGCCCATTATGTTGTTATCTTCATATTGTGGAATTAGGCCTGAATTCATCCCATCTAAGTGTTTAACTCAGGGATTTACAAAATCATGCATAGTGCTGAGAGTGTAGATGGGGGTTGACTCTCTTCTACAAGAAGTAATTAGGAGCCAGGTTCAAAGCTATCATAAGGAATTTGCTCTTCACACCAAATTCCTGTGAAACTTCTTGCTAGAGGATATTGAGGACTTCGTATAGTTTGTGTAGGTTCAAAGGGAAACTAGAGGTGTGTCTGGAAGGAAGATTCATCCATTGACTGTTAAGTAGATGGGCAAGCTACATCAGACTACCTGAACTGAAAGCAATTGAAGGCTGAGAATAGTAAGAAAATATTTATGGTTGCCTTAGTACCTACACAGCTGTGTCTTTTGCTGCTGAGTATAGGGTACTTGAGTTGGGTACAGCACTGGCATGAAGCAGTGTGACTGCCTTTGTCCATGGGGAGAGCAGGAGTTTTCAGGCAGTAGTGCATTTCCCAGGATAGTCTCTCAGTGAAGTGCCCAAAGGTTAGAGGAATGAATCTAGACAAAATCTTTTTTTTCTCTGCAGGATCAGTGATTGAGTGGTGCAAGTATGATTTTTGTCAGGCATGCTGGTGACATATAAGCAGCAGCAAAAACCCACTAATGAGCGTGGTATAAGATGTTATATTCCTCTACTCCCTCAAATAGCTAGATTAACTATGTGTTTTCATATATCCTGGAATGTGGTCAATGGCAAACCAGGGAGTGCACTGATCTTTAGTAAAACACTTCAGCAATTTACACAGGAATATTATGTGTAGCAAGTTCTAAAGTGTTTTTCTGCTGTATCACATCCAAGTCATTTTTCACAGTGCATTTGGTCAGGAGTTATTAACTGCAAACAGATTTAAGTGCTGAGGACTCTCTAGATCTAAACCAATGCTTGTCATTCAAATGCCTCAATGTGAATCAAGCACAAATGTGAATGTTCACAGCCAGTGCAGTTCATTTAGTAACAAGCATGCATTTAGCATTACACAAAACACAGCCTTCTACCCCTTGACAGTCCTTGCTTGTCCTGCTATTTTGAGGGAGAATGTTTATCCTTGATGGTGAACTTTAGAGGTATATTTTCTTTTTAAATATCAACCTATTCCTTTTCCATGTGTGTTTCAAAAATGTCTCTGACACTTTGGCTCGATACCCAGGTATTCCAGCTGTTATTCTAAGATGGTGGAAATTAAAGTTCTGTTGACTTCACTGGAGCTTTGCCAGTTTTCATCAGAGGAAGATTTGATTTCAGAATATGTTGTGCAGCCTAAACCTGACACACACACTGCAGATGCTGTGGGTGCTGGGTAGTAGTTGCATTGATGCAAATAGCTGGAGTCATTGAGGAAGGGGAATTCCACTGTGTAGCAACAGTTGTGCTTCCCACCTTTAATTTCAGATTGAAATTAAATGTTCAAACCATTTGCAAAGGTGGAGCTGTCTCTATCTGTCCTTTTCTAACCCAGAATGATGTGCTAAATGGTTAGGAGTGTGGTCCTGACTCCAGGTAGACTTATACAGCCTTGATCACTCTGAACCCAGGAGAGCAGAGGTTTGAACCTTGGCCTTCTGAATTCCCTGTTGGTGCCATAATCTCAAATCACTACAGCCTGAAAGCTTCTCCTCACAGCATAGGCCTGTAAAAAAAAAGCTTTGGCTCTAGTCTTAGTAAAATTGAAATTCTTCTTTTTTCACAGTTGAAGAATGAGTTAGTGCCCAAAATCTTCCATGCTTTTTCCACCTGTATCATCTCTTCTATTAGAAGTTACTGTGTAATACCTGTAGTACTACTACCTCAAAATAATTTAAAAAACAATCTTATCGCCAATTGTTCCAGCATGCATAAAGCAACAGAGCTAATGCAAGTTTTGTGAGCGCAAGAACACCAGAACATGAGCATATAAGTAATGAATCCATTTGTAAAGGTGTCTACTGAGCTCTATGAATAAGTAGTTCTCGATTTGACTTTATTTAGTTGTCTCTGTACTTAATCCTGTTGTAGACAGTGAAGTTAATGGTAAATCTCCTATGGCTTTCAGTATGTGCAGGTTAGGGCCCTCATATATTAAGGGCTTATCATTGCAAATTTGCTGAAAGAACCAAACCCTCACAGCTCTTGTGTGTCTCATCTTCAGTCCTGCAGAGACATCATAATGCCATGCTTGTGGTAGCAGAGTCATTCCCATGGCAACATATGGAGTCAGAAATAGAAGATTCTGACATTACTGTGTGATAAAACAAAGAAGCTGGGCAGCAAATACAAGTTCATCAAACACAAATGCCTACAGACCCATCATGCAGGTGGGAAAGGAGGAGTAGATAAAGACAAAATATTTCTCCTTCTCTGAAGTTCTGTCCCCAGGTAAATATCCCTGTACCAATTTCTCTAATGCTGGAATCTGCTATGCTTAGCCTGAAGATGTTACCCTGCAGAAAGCTCCCAGGAGAGCAAGCATTAGGTTAATAAAACCATTTCACATTCATTCTTTCTTGAGGATAAGCTTTGTAAAACAATGCTATTTTATAGCTCCTTCCAGTAGTTCTACAAAAAAAAAAAAAAAGGCACTTAATATTTCAGTCTCGTCCAACTTCTTAGGCTTGCATTAAGAGTCGTCGTTTCAGAGATCAGGGCAGTCAGTGACCTGCTCTGGATCAAATGCTGTAAAAGAATTGAAGTAGGAAAAACACCAGTGACTAATTTGCCATGTAGTTGTCTTAGGAAGCCAGTGGCAAAACAGAGTGACAATAAGACACCTGCTCCCAGGCTGTGGCAGGAACACAGATGAGGCACACCTGGAAAAGCCAACTATTTCCCACTAGTTTGTAGGCAGAAGAAAATAAATGGAAAGACAGGTGTTGCAGCCAGTGTGACAATGAAATAATAGTTTCAAATTGAACCAGCTTTCAAAATGGATGCTAAAGGACTGACAGCTGTAAAGTTAAAGTTCTGCTATGAAGACTGGCAGTCTTTCTGAAAACCATGGCAGTCAGAGCTGGACTTCTGATTCCCAGGGTTGAGTTTGTGACTTCCAGCCATAATGAACTATTGAACAGTCAATCTTAAGATCCTACCTTTTAACAACATCAGCATGAAGTCTTACTGCATCTCGGTACAATAAAGAGCATAATTTGAATTGTCCCAAGGCAGAGATATCTTTAATCTGATCTTCCACCAACAGAACTGCACCTGCTAATACATACAAACAAACTTGTCCATGCCTTCTGGAACAGGCTTTTTTCCTTAAAGATGAAGCACTATAATTGTCTTATTGCCATGTAATATGGATGCAGTAAGAATGTGAAATGGTCTATGAAAAGAGAAGAAACACAGTGTAAACACATTGGTTTACACTGATTACACCCAGGAGTCACTGTTTTGTAAACCAAGCTGTGACCAAGAGTTGTGGCTGCTGCCCTTACCCATAATGGTTTTATCTTGACTGTAAACGTGGATTTTGTTCGGCCCTTAGACTGATAAATTTCAGGGGACATGAAAGATTTTCAGGTCTGGGCTCCAAGACAAGGGAAGGCCCCATTAGTACAGCTGCTTACCTCTGGTACTTTGACTTGTGCCCGAGAAAAGGTCAGTAGGAGCAGGTGAGTCCTGCAATGCCGTTGGTTGCCCAAAGACACTTAAAGTCAGAGTGTCACTTAGAGCCTGACATATAACTTGTTGCCCAGTAACTCCTGACAGTTCCAATCCAATGATCTGAGCTTTCACTGGCCACAGCAAGCAAGCTACAACTTAGTTACTGCAGGCCAGAAATGATAGAGCAAGCAGCTATTTCTCTGCTGCCTCTACATCGCCTGACACTGTAATTAAATCTCACAAGCCTTTCAATATAAGGGAAGCAAACCAACTGCAGCACAAGGAATTCACAGCACAACTGTCTTACGATCTATCTGTAACTGCAGTTATATATTTGCCCTCATAATTGAATCTGTAAACATTTATGTAGATGTGCTAGAGACTGCGAAATTCAGAAAGCAGTAAAAAAATCCTTTAAAAATAGTAAATTATGTAGTTACTTTTCTCTACCATCATTCTGCTCCTTATCTTTACTGCTTAAGTTTCCCACAGACTATTCATGGTAATTTTGTAGTGAGGCAAAGGCACTGTCATTTAAATCAAGTATCTCAGGGATCTCACTTTAGTGGATGTTCTACATTGATATTTGTAATATGGGTTGGTTCCTAATGTTGTAGCCACAGTAGGTGTTCTGTGTCCCTAAAATATAAATCCGTGGTTGATGAAATTAATGGATTTACTGAGCCCTCTTTTTCAGGGCTCCCTTACAGATAGTTGACTTGGCCTTTTTTTTTGTTTTTTTTTTCTTGTGAAACACATAGTTCAGATCATTGACAGGAGATATCCAGGAACCTTGCCAGTGGAAATCTCACTTCTTAATTAAACTTTCAGGAATTTTGGAGCCCCAAATATGTTCTCTCCTGGTCATGATAATCCAGATTTGATTAATGAAGTTAACTCAGCTATTCTAAATTTGCACTACTTGGCACATACTTTATGTGGCACTTTTGTTGCTGCTCAGCAATAAATTTTACTTTCATTCATCTTCACTGTTAGTATTTTGTTTTCTCTCTTTCTCTTGCATCACATAAAAAAAATTAATATGGGCCTAGTAGGATATTAGAGGTATTGAGGCAGACTGCACTGTAGGATCTTTTTTCTGACCTCAAGCCTTGTAGTCCTCAAAATCAGCATCCAAAAAGTGCTTTGCAGCTGGGTTGTTGACTGTGAGTTAGATGAGCTTCAAACAAAGCTCCTTTCTGCTGAGAGAAAAGACTGGCTTCACTCTTCCAGGCATCAGGACTCTAATTCTACTGACAGAAAAGTTGCTAATGCAGACCTTTTATGTCGTTCGCTGACTGTAGAGACCAGTTAACAGAATCAGAAAGTTAATGTTGGATGTTGGAAAGGACCTCTGGAAATTAGCTAGTCCACACTGTCTGCCACAGCAAGTTCATCTGGAGCAGAATGCACAGGACAGCATCTGGGTGATCTCTGATTGACTCCAGAGATGAAGGCTGCACCATTTCTCTGTTCCAATGCTCCACCATCCTCAATATAAAGAAGTTCCTCCTTATGTTTAGATGGAACTTCCTATGTTCAGGTTTCTATCCATTACCTCTTGTCCTGTTCCTGGACTCCTGTTGCTACAAAAAGATTGGTTCCATCCTCTCGACACCCACTGTATAAGTATTTACAAGCACTGATAAGATCCCTCTTCAGTCTTCTCTCCAGGCTAAAAAGCCCCAAGTCCAACAGCCTTTCTTCATAAGACAAGATGTTCATCTTGGTAACCCTTTGTACTCTCTCAAGCATTTTCCAGTCCTTCTTCCACCTGAGAGCCCAGAATAGGACACAGTACTCCAGATGAGGCCTCCTCACCAGGGCAGAGTAGAGGGGATAAACTTCCCTTGACCTGCTTGCCACACTCTTCTTGATTCATTCCAGGATTCCATTGGTCTTCTTGGCCATAAGGGCATGTTAGTGGCTCGTGGTGATCCTGTTGTCCACCAGGATTTCCAGGTTGTTTTTCCACAGAGTTATTTTCCAGAAGGTGAGCCCCAACTTGTACGAATACATGGGGCTATTCCTCATAGGTGTAGTACCTTGTTGAACTTGATAAGGTTATTTTGTGCCTTAACTTTGCAGCCTGTCCAGGTCATGCCGGATAGCAGCACAGCCTTCTTGGTGTGTCAGCCACACTTCTCAGTTTTGTGTCATCAGCAAACTTGCTGGAAGTGCACCCTGTCCCTTAATCCAGGTCATTAATGAATATGATGAACAGGACTGGCCCCAGTATTACCCCCTGAGGAACGCCACTTGTTACAACTAGACTTTGTGCTCTGAGCTCTATCTTTAAGCCAGTTTTCAATCTGCCTCACCGTCCATTCATCTAACCCACATTTTCTAAGCTTGCCTATGAGGATGCAATTGGCAGTTTTGACATGAGCATTTGTAACCACCACATTGTAACTTGAAAACAGGCTGGGAGGCAGTTGGTTTCTTCTGATAGAAAGTCAGCACTGTTTTCTTTCTAGAAGACAACAGTTTGCAGCTGTGGATTCTTGAAGAGTGAGATATTCTCCTAAAAGACATCAAAGCACCACCGTTGGCCAGCTGCAACATACAAAACACCCCAAGGCTGGATCCTAGGGCAAGGATAACATGGATAGTTCTGTTGCTCTGCCTAGCAGCTTGATGTACTTGAAATGCACCTCCCCAGGTCTGTTTTTTCTAAGTTGCATTTTGGTTTTGTGTTTTTCAGAAGCACCCTGGAAGTGTGTGCTCATTCCTGCGTCGAGTGTGCTGGGTAGCACTACCATTGCAGTTACTCCTTTTGCTCTTGCTGCTTCTGGCCTTCATCCTACCACTGGCAGATGACACCCACAGCTGCACTCTAGCCAACAACTTTGCTCGGTCCTTCAACCTGATGCTGAGATACGAGCGTCCACCTCCAACCTAACTTCCTGCTGTAGCATGAAGTGGCAGAAATACTTTGGTTTTTACAACTGCAAGTATTTTAGATTTTAGGACTACTAAAAAGGCCATCAACTGGGTAGGTCACATAAATGCAACATAACATTAGTCCACTTTAACCAGATATTTGAGCAAAATAAATATTTTAACAATATTTTATTATTTATAATGTGTATATAGAGATTGTGTATGTATGTACATAAATATATATATAAAAATGCATATCTGTGGTCAAACTGGCATCCACTATCCACTCATCCATTGTTTAAGGATAAGCCTTCAATATTTCTATATCTATCTGCTCTCAGCAAGGACACTGAACAATGATGTTGTTGTGGTTTTATTTACGTGGTTTTAAAAATCAGATTATAGTTGTTTACAACCAAAGTTAGGGCAACTGTGAGAAGATTCAAACATGCAGCAGAGTGCAGCCTGGAAAGCAGGTAAAGTAAAATAATTTTTGATTGCAGTGGTTGACATTCAGTCCAAGGAAAATTGAGACTATTCTGTTTGAAATCTTGAGCTATTCTTCTTGTTATCTGGATGCAACACCTGCAGAAGGCAGTGGAAGTGGGTATACTCAGTGGGGGTGGGCATCCTCTTATTATTATTTTTTACTGGATCTGTTTTCCAGTTGCTATGTTCTCCAGCCCATTTGAATCAGGACAAGTAGGATACAGTAGAAAAAAAAAAACTGAGAAAAGATAATATATTTTTTTTTTAACATCTCTGTAGCAGGAAAACTTGTAAAATCAATTCATAATTTTATGAACAAATTTGTGAGCACTGAACAAAATGCTATATCCATGGTTTTGTATTTAACAAGCAGTGGATGTCTTTTATTTGTGGGGTTTTATGTTGTTGGGTTTTGTTGTCTAGCCTTTTTTTTTTTTACTTTATAAGAAAGCATTTGATAATATATCATAAAGCTTGAACAGTAAGATGCAGCCTGGCTTAGTGTTAGTGAAGCAAAAGTCAGAAGTACTTTAATCATACCACTTTGGTTTTATATCAATGGTTTTTTAAACGGATATAAACTGATTGTATTAAAGGCAGTCAGGCCTGGATTTCTATGTAGTCTGAGCTCTAAGAGCATGGCAAATTGTCATTTATTTAGCTAATCTGATGCCTAATTTATGAAATTTTCAAATGTGTGTTTTAACATTGCCTTTCAACATAAAAACAACTTTCACTCTACTGTGGTGAAACCATTATTAGTGGTGTTTTATCTAAATGACTTATGAGAGAAAAGGTAGTTTCTTAAATGTGCCATTTCTGGGAGCTATCTTTTTCTGTCTCATCTTTTTAGCCACAGTAATAATCGGGCAACAAGAATTTAACCAAATAAATAGTTACTTTTTCCATCCTGGCTGTGTTGTGGGAAGAACTTGTCTTCTGGTGTGTTCCAAAATAATATTAAATCTGTTGTGCTGGTAAATTATTTAGTAGCTGAGAGACTGAAGGAGGAAGTCAAACATTAACAAAACCATGCTAGTTTTGCTAAAAAAGCAAAATAAGGTACAATAGGGAGGCATAGCTGCAAGGAGCCTTTTACAGGCACAGAATCAGGGAGAACAGGGAGAGCTAAAAGAGGACTAGCTTAAAGACAGAAAAGTGAGGTGTCCACTTTATTTGTACAACCTAGAAAAGGAGTCACAATGAACAAAAAGGACAAGAGTGGAGAAATTATAGAATGGCTTGGGCTGGAAGGGACCTTAACGATCATCTAGTTCCAATGCCCTGCAATGGGCAGGGACACTTTCCATTAGAACAGGTTGCTCAAGGTCTCATCCAGCCTGGCCTTGAACACCTCTAGGGAAGGGACATCCACAACGTAGTCCCTATTCCAGAGTCTCACCATCCTTCCTGTAAAGAATTTCTTTTTATTATCTAATCTAAATCTGCCCTCCTTAAGCTCAAATGCATTCCCTCTCATCCTATCACAACAAGCCCGTGTCAAATGTTCATTTCTACCTTTCTTTTAGGCCCTGTTCAGGTACTGGAAGGCTGCTGTAAGGTCTCCCCAGAGCCTTCTTTTCTCCAATCTGGACAGCCCCAGTTCTCATAGCCTGTCCCCGTAGAGGAGGTGCTCCAGCCCTCTGGTCATCTTCACGGCCTTCCTCTGGACCCACTCCAGCAGTTTGATGTCCTTCTTATGCTGGGAGCACCAGACCTGGATGCATTAATCCCAGTAGGGTCTCACAGGAGCAGAGTAGAGAGGGAGCATTACCTCCCTCATCTTGCTGGTTACAATTCTTTGGTGCATCACAGGACACCATTGACCTTCTGGGCTGCAAGCACACATTGCCAGTTTTTCAACTGACACCCCCAAGTCCTTCTCCTCAAGATTTCTCTTGAGCCGTTCTTGCCCAGACAGTATTTGTGCTTAAGATTATCCTGACCTAGGTGTAGGACCTTGCACTTGGCATTGTTGAACTTGATGAGGTTGTCTTGGGCTCACCATTCAAGCCTGTCCAATCCCTCTGGATGGCATCCCTTTCCTCCAGTGTGTCAATCAGACCACACAGCTTGGTGTCATCCACTTGCTGAGGGTGCACTCAATCCCACTGTCCATATCATTGACAAAGATGTTAAACACTGGTTCCAGTACCGACCCTTGAGGGACGCCACTTGTCTCCATTTGGACATTGAGTCACTGAATGCAACTCTCTGAGTGCAACTATCCAGCCAATTCCTTATCCAGCCAGTGGTCCATCTCTCAAGGCCATACTTTTCCAACTTGGTGACCAGGATGTCACACAGGACACTTTACACAAGTCCAGGCAGATGACATCAGTTGCTCTTCCCTTGTCTACTTATACTGTAACTGCAGCATAGAAAGTCACTGAGATTATCAGGCATGATTTGCCCTTGGTAAAGCAAATCATCTTTTCTTCATTTTCCATATGCCTTAACAAATCCTTGAGGAGGATCTGCTCCATGATCCCATGATCTTGCCAGGTATAGAGGTCAGACTGACTGGCAGCACAGAGCTCACTTGCAGGAGATGTGCCCAGGTAGAGGAGTTCATCTGCCTGGTAACAGAACTCCCAAGAGCAGGTGAGCAGGCTGAGAAGCATCAGGGAGTGAGTGAGATACAGGCTGGTGGAACTACTTTCCCCAAAACAGATTCTGCTGCCAGTCAGAGCTCACAATGAGGGGGAGTGGAAACAGGTCCCTGCATGGTGAAGCAAGCGACTCCCACTGCAACCTTTCACACATTCCCACTTGCCCCTACATATCAGCTACAGTGCTCTGGACTGTCAGGGACAGTCAAACAATGACAAAGATGGAAATGTCCCCAGGGAGCTAATAAAGGTAAGGCAGCAACTCAAAAAAACAGGTATGAGGCTCTGGTTGGGAAAGACAAGACAAATGAAGACATGGATGATGGGGAACCTACATCAGAGGCGTGTCCACATCCACACTCTTTCTGATCTGGATGATTTTTATGGGTTCACAAATGCATTTGACACCACAGGACTATACATCTAGGAGAAAAAAAATTACACAGAGGACCATAATAGAAGAACTGCACCACCACCTTGATTTTTCAGTGTTGTGGCAGGTTTAAAATAAACACCAAATTAGAAACACACTTTTTCTTCTGGGTTTGCATTCAGTTTATTCTGTAAGTCCCTTATCTGTCATCTTGGATTTATTTTCCTTTATGTCTCAGCAAATCCATTCTAATTACTTTAAATAATCTAAATATCTCACCTAATTGATTAATCATTCTACTTCTTTGTGATGGAAACTATCCAAAGCACAGGATCTTACCTGTCCAACACCTGTGTGACATTTTTCTAATAAAGAAAAAAAAAATTTAAATCATAGAAGTCAGCTTGAAATGTAAATCCAAAATCTACCTTTTTTCTTCATTCTCTTGGGTTGTTTTTTTTTTTACAAGATGTTTGGAAGTGTGTTTAAGTATTAATCAAGTGAGTTATTGGCAAATGTGAAAACAAACTGCCTACTTCAATTTCCAGGAAACTGAACAAAGCTCAGTTTCCTCAAATGCCAACTAAATTATACTGCTTCAAAATCATCCTTAAAATATGAACATTGTTTTTTATGCCTGAATCTTTGCTCCCACATGATTTGGGGGCTACACCCTCACTATTGTACCTATAAAATTCCCAGCTCTGACATCTGTATGTATCTGAAATGTGTTACAGATGGCTTCAGACGTCCTTTGCCAAAAACCTAGGATGCACAAAACAGATAAGCATCCACAACTGAGGGCTTGCATTCCTTTAATCCAGATTCAACTACTGTCAAATGGTGCTAAAACCCTCTAAAATAGATTGAATATATTTGAGCTTGTAAGTTGTTTGTGCATCTGTTTCAGGCCACATATCCTTACTGCGTAGTGATGCCCAGCCTGTTCACAGAGCAGAGATCTGTGTGGATCACGTTATGACTTATCAATGTTGAAGACAAAATCCTCCATTCCAGTGCCCATGTATTGAAGTAAGAATTTTGCACAGCCCCAAAGGCATGCTTCAAACACAGCCTTTGGAGTGAAAGCAAGCCCAGTTTATAAATTGTAATTGCTTCTGTAGCCAGATACTTTCAACAAAATTCGCCTTGACTGCAATGCAATGAGGTAGAAAACTGCTGTTGTGTCACATGCCTCTTAACATCCCTTTCTCCCATTCCAGATAGTTATTTAGATTGTATTAAATATCATTTATATATGGCTTCTCAAGAAATCTGTTTATAAAACACGTTCAGTTCTGTGTAGACACAGTAAAAGAATTCGATTTCCATGTTAGCATAAAATCCTCAAAGCAGGTAGTAGCTTACCTGCCCTGATCAAAATACTAAACCCAAACATTTCAGGCTCAAAAGAAAGCTACTAGCCTTGCTAGTAAAAACACCTGATGATCAGTGAATAATTTAGAGACTTTTAAGAAAGGCTTTCCACTTCTCCTTCATCCATTTTTGTTGAGATAGTCGAAGACCTCAAAGAGAAGAAATGTCTCCAGAAAATGGCCATCACTAGCTAGGCAGATGGAAATCCCTCCATGCCAGTAGTAGTATATTCTTTTCAGTTCGTCTCAGTCCACCAGGGTTTCTTCCATCCAATCTCTTTTCCTTTATAAATAGGAAATGTTTTATATGTATGCATGCACATCTCATTAGCACTAACGAGATCTGAAGAGTTTGTGTACAGATGTTCTTTTCAACCCTGTGGACAGGAGCATACACTGACTTAGTTTCTCAAGAAAAACTACAACTGCTGGATGGTAGATTCCCAAAGCAAACAAAACCTTTTGGAATAACTGAAGATTACAGACTGAAATTAAACTACAGAAACAGTTTTGTATTTCAAGAAATACTCTAATAAACATACCATAGCTATCTTTCAGGTCATAGGTTACATAATCAGCTGGCTTAAGAACTGTTTCTGGAGAATTTTCTGTCTGTTGGTCAGTTGCTTGTTTGCCACTGCAAACACTGCCTTATGAGCTACATCAGCTTCTTTCAGAATCACCAGAGGCTGTCACAGATATTCTTAGTAGTTCTTTGACCTGCTCTGAGCCATTACAAGTTTATTGCCTTAATCTGTCTGTCAGTGGTTGGCAACTCTCAGAAACCAGTTTATTAAAATAGTAAAGATAACATTGTTTGTACAGGCATCAAAATTCATTCAAAAACAGTCTTTTTTTCCCCTCCATATTTAAACATAATTATCTGTTGTTTATATAAAGTTATAAACAGATTAGTCAGAGGTGTTGGGTAACTGTGGAGTGTTTTATGCACAATGTGTTTTGACTTGCGCATGTACATTTAAGAGTTGTGGGTTCTTTTCCCACTTGCTCAATGGTAAAACAAAGATTCTTGAATGTGGCATAATAATTTCTCTTACAGTTGATTTTTTAAATTACTTTTTGTCTCTCCAGGTCAAAATACGGAGATGTATCTGCCAGACAGATAGCAGTAGATCTGTAAAGAAAAGGAGTATGTATTAGGAATATACCAATTCAAGCAGTAGCCTAAACGACACTTTTGTAACCTAGCCTGCTTCAGTAGTTGCAAGATTTAGTTCATTGTATCTATGAACTAACCATTACCTTCCTCCTAGTAAACTGTGGGTGAGATGAAACTGCACAGGTGAAGGTGTAACATTCCAGTGGAGGCAGAAGGAGACATTAGGTCTTCAAAAGGCAGCCTGATATTTTGATGCAAGAGATGAATATATAAGTCTGGCATACTAAAAGGAACCCAGGAGTAGTGACACAGGAACAAGGGTTTGCCATCCAGCTCTGCCAAACAAAATTTTGACAGTGGCTGTCAGCACTGTGCAATTTCACATCCCGCACTGTGGAAGGAGACTTCCCTGAGAGTAATTCATTCTACATGAGATTTGAGTCTTGGGAGTGCTCATTTCTTTTCATTAAATACAGAAGAAAGAGCTAAATCAAACCCTTCAGTGACAGATTAATGATAGGTGGTAGGTGCTGATGCTCCAGGCAAAGATGCAGGAAATGCTCCCGTAGGTAACAAGGTAGCCATGCAGTTTCTGTTCAGCCCTTCAGAATGAGCAGTTCATTACAAAAGTAGGAGGCTTTCTCTTCATTTGCAAGTAAATGGTAGCTGCTGCTTTTAATCTTCTCGATTTTGGGGGCGAGCCTGTTCAGTGCCTTACTGAATGCTGTTGGCTTTCTGGCTTCACAGCTGTTCACAGGAGTAACTTCTACATCTTTCCTATGAGCTGTGTGGAACAAGTTGTCCTTGCAACCATTTTTTATATCAGAAATTTTTCGTCTGAGGGCTAAGGGTTGTTCGATTTTCCTTCTTTGGCCCCCACTGGTTGAATCCAAGGAAGCAGAAAGCCCAGCACTACCCTATCCAGACCATGCCTTTTCTTTGTCTCTTTTATCAAAGCAGAGGAGATTTGGCCTTATCTCCTTCCTAAAGTAAACTACCCATATCTTTTCTGCTTTTTTTTTTCATGTTACAGTTCCTCCATGCCGTTGGTAATTCCTATCACCTTTTTCATATCTGTTTCCAATCCAGTTCTTCCTCCATATGTAGAGTAAAAAATCCTATTCCTGATTCAATAAATTGAAATTCAATACATTTTTCCCCAGTTGCAGTTTCTCCTGCAGATGCTCTGCCTGTTTCTGCTGCCCTCCACATCAGACAGCCCTCATCATTATCTGAGGGGACTCTGGTCCTTGCAAATCTTTTGGTCATGTCCTACCATCATCTGCCTTGTGTTTGCTGAGGAACTGCCTTTAATATTCACATCTGCAGGTGGGAGTTCAAGGGTGTCATTTAATAAATGATAATTAATAATGAAGGCCTTTTCATTTACGTTGCCCATAGCCTGAGCAGACCCTTTTCCTCTTCATCTCTGTAAGCAGGTTTGGATATGCAATCCAGCTGCATGCAGAATAGCGTCCCTCACTTGGTCAGTGAGGAGGGCTCACTTTCTCGTTTCAGCTGTCTTACTCTCACATTGTCACTGCCTCTGTTAAGTGCTCCATTGTACTGCTGGTCCCAGGCCCGGATGCTCCAGGGTGTGTGTCCCTGAGCTGCCAGGAGTATTTATACACCCTTGGAAGCCAGGACCCTTTCTTCTTGAGCTGGGGGAAAACTAAAAAAAAAGGGGAAAGGGTTGCTTTTAGCGAACCGATTTACAAACTCATTTGTCACGCCCGATAGCAAGCCATTTATTACAGATCTTTTTTCCATCATCAGGAAATGTATGTTAAAAGGGGGAGGTGAATTTTGAGAGGCTGGGAACTGAAGGCAGGCTGCAGTGCCACCCGCCCTCATAAGCACTTTGCTAGGAGGCCTCCAGCTGGAATTCAGGGGTAGCACCTGTTATTTTTCCTGAAGTGACTCTTGCCTTCAAAATCAAATTCTTTCTTTTGTCCAGTCCAGTAAGCACTGAACACCACAGACTTGGTTTCACTGCAGATATGAATAAATGCGTCTGTATGGTGCTTTGCATTGCCATGAAATATATCTAAATGTATATATTTATATATGTGTGTATATATAATGGGGAGTGTAATTATTGTTCTACTTAAAGGTAACATTCCACTTCAATGTAACTTTCAAGTGTGGCTTTTAAGAGAAACTGTGTCTTAAAGCGAAGCTGGAAGAGTTCCGAGGTATGTGTTTTAGTAATTTTTAACAAGCTTTAAGTCAGAACTTCAGTCTCTAAGACAAAAAGCACCCAAGATGATTTTCCCATTACCTTCCCAGATCAGACCCCATAAAAGCTTAATCTGGGAGACCTTGCTTGAGCACTGACCGTTCCTGAAGCTATCAGGGTGCTGCATGTGCTAACTGCCAGCCTCTGTTTTGTGCATGTGCTTGACCGAGAGGCAAAAGACACAGTCTTGCTCCAAGACTCTGATGGTCATTTTTGTCTCAGCAGATGTCTTCCTTTTGATCAGTGTCAATTTTTTTTTTTCTTATTTTAATTTGTGCTGACCGAGTTGATCAGGTGATTTCAGGAGGGCACATTCCACCTGCCCAGCCTCAGAGCTTCCCTTCCAGCAACATACCTTTTTCTCATTTGTTTACTTGGGTATACTGGACCACTGTGAAGCAATTACACACACAATAAAGTGGGTGTTGCATTTTCCTGCCATTGCCTTTTTGGAAGATGTAGCACTCCACTGGGATTAGTAAGTGGTAGGAGACCCAGAAGCCACATTGTTATTCACTAGCAATATAACCAATGTACAGTGCAGAAGGACCTGTCCTCACTTCTCAAAGCAACTGGCTGTCTTGGGCCCAATTTAATTCACAAGGCTGGATTATAAACAGTCTTGGATCCCTTTACCAACACTCCATCAATCTTGTTTCCATTAGGTTTTGTGCTTTTGTTTAGTTTCAAGTTAGGGAAAAAAAAAAAGAAATGTGCTAAGACTCCCATATAGGGTCAGTAAATATCCCATATATTTCACAGAAAAAAATGAGTTTACTCTCACATTGAGCAAGATTAGTAAGAAGTTCTTAACTGATGTATTAAATAGTTGTTAAAAACAGCCTGCAATGAGGCTTCTGCAGTCAAACTGTTCTCTGCTTTTAATTTAAAAATCAGCAAATACTGAGGTACGTTTTGACACCTCCTTTTAAAGAGACATGGAACTAAAACGTGAATCCTCCCCAACAGAAAGTTAATTGATGCAGATGTAAATTTCACTACTATGTCTGATGTTAGATCACCCATCTCTGGGCAGAGAGGTAACCTAAGGCTGTTAACATGTTGTAAATGGTTTTAAATTCTTCAGAGCTCCTGTCCACTTCCAAAAGTTGGTAGTGGGGTGGGGGAGGGAGAGGGGATGAGAAACCTTCCTGTGAACCTTGTCCATTTCGCATGTTGAAATCCTGGGCTTGGATTCAGGTCTCCACCTCAGCTTCTTGTGAATGTTAATGTCCAAGTAGAACCAAAACGTTGGAGGCAATTACAGCATGAACATCTCTTCTTGTTTATGTATAGTAGCAGATAGCAGAGTCTGTAATAATAATCTGTGTTTATACATGTGCTGTTCAGTGTAACATCTGGGTACAAAATACCTTTTAACTGTCACAAGGAAATAACTGGATTGATGTCACTTTTTGCCTGTGTGAATATAATTACTTGCCTTGCAGGGACCAGTTCCACTTTTGTCATGTTATTTATGATTTTTAAATTCATTGTGATAAATTAGGCTCGTTTCTAACATAAACAACACTGGAGCCAAACAGCTGTCTTTGTACATGTGCATGTTATCACAGCTGATATCAAGTCCAAGTCAGACTCCTTGTCTTGCTTGGACCTTTCCTTAACCTTTCTGGTTTATTCAGGGAAATGTGGACCAGTCTATTTTCTTAATAAAAAATATAACGTTTTGAGAAGTTGAACTTATTTTTTAAATCCTTTCTTTTTACACTTATGGATTCAAAAAGACTGTAACAATCATATTTTTCTAAACTGCCAAATGCTTATGTTTGAAAATTTATATATATATATATATATATATATATAATTATACAGATTTCCATGTAGTTTTGAAACTCTTTGTTTTCATTTATGCCCTTCTGTTTGCTCACATTATATCAAAGAGCTGTAAGCTTCTGTATACTGACTGTATGGAATTGTATAAAACCACAGTTTTATTTGAATTAGTAGAGCTATGTCATCCTTAGTGTTATGCCATGCAAGATGTATGTAAAGAAATCAGGTCATTGTTTTGGAAGGCTGGACAGTGTTACATGACACTTCCTTAAAAGTCTCAACTGAAAGTCAGAAGAATGTACCCTAGAAATGGTGCTGGTATAGAGCCTTTTCCCATCATTTATTCACACTATATAGGAGCATATTGCATGGGAAACAGTGAAAATGAGAGCCTATGATGTGTGAATAGCAGTGATCAAATAAAGCCATCTTTAATGAAGAATGAGGCCTTTTAACCAATTAAATTCAAGGACTTTGGGACAACTTTTTGCATTTTCTGCACTGTGTACTCCTCCTGTGCATTCTGGATTTATCCAGAAAGCTGCAGTGAAATATTGCAGAAAATAGTCTGATTTCATTCTTCAGAACAGCACTTAGAATAACTCACAACCTTGGCTTCTCTACATCTGTGAAGCAGAGGCTCTTGCTTTGTACCTTGGCTGTGGTGTAACATGGAAGGATTCTTCTCCTTGCCTGGAAAATGCTCTGCATTGCTTAGCCTTGTCAGAAGCATAGTTTTTTCTCCAGTTTAAAAAAATCTGATTCTGCAAGACTCATCAGGGAGTTAAAGGGCAGCTTGGATCCTCTGTGATCAGGCCACATTATTCTAAAAGTTTATCCCTTGATGACAAATAAAATACTGGTGTGGCTTAGCTATTAGCAAGTAGGAAAAAAAGACTGGAAATTCCTCAGCCCAAGCTCTGGCCCTGTGACTGCTCTGTGATGCTCCATTGCTACCAATAAACTATGTTGAATACCATTAAAGTCAGAGTATTTTATTGCATGTGTCTTTTTTTGTAATGAAAATATAGTTATATTTGATGTTGTAGTTATAATGCAGTAAATAAACACATATTTTTTCTTTTTAAAGACTTGAAAATTATTCTGTGGTGTGGTTTCACACTTTTGCGGTGCTTATTTCTCACCATCAGACTATTTGGGCTGACCTAGAAACACTCAGAACAGGTGAAGCAAGGATAAAATTTGCTGCTGCCTGCCTCTCTGCACATGTGCCACTGGAAGCAGGTTGTACTGAATGTGCCTACTTTGCTCTGGCCCCAAAAGATTTAATAGAACATGTCAAGTTTTCTAAGACTGCACAATTACTTGAATAGAATTTTACAGGATACAAAGAAAACATGAATTTGCTAAATCATATTATGATCCAGGTCATCTTGAGTGCAATTATACAACACTAACAGGATGGCCAAGGAATCCGGCCCAGCCAGCATGGGTTTAGGAAGGGCAGGTCCTGCCTGACCAACCTGATCACCTTTTATGATCAGGTTACCTGCCTGGTGAATGTGGGGAAGGCTGTGGATGTAGTCTACCTGGACTTCAGCAAAGCCTTTGACACCATCTGCCAAAATAAGCTCCTGGCAAAACTGGCAGCTCGTGGCTTGGACAGATCCACTCTGAAATGGGTCAAGAACTGGCTGGAGGGCCAGGCCCAGAGAGTGGTGGTGAATGGTGCCACTCATTAGTGGTGTGCCCCAGGGATCAGTGCTGGGGCCAATCTTGTTCAGTATCTTTATTGATTACCTGGAGAAGGGAATTGAGTCCATCATCAGTAAGTCTGCAGATGACACCAAGCAGGTATTGATCTGTTGGAGGGTAGGAGGGCCCTGCAAAGGGACCTGGACAAACTGAATAGGTGGGCAGAGGCCAATGGGATGAGATTTTAACAAGGCTAAATGTAGGGTTCTACACTTTGGCCATAACAACCCCAGGCAGTGCTACAGGCTGGGGTCAGAGTGGCTGGAGAGGAGCCAGGCAGAGAGGAACCTGAGGGTGCTGGTAGGTACTAGGCTGAACATAAGCCAGCAGTGTGGCCAGGAGAGCCAATGGCATCCTGGCCTGTATCAGGAATAGTGTGGCCAGCAGGACCAGGGAGGTTATCCTTCCCCTGTATTTGGCACCGGTCAGGCCACACCTTGAGTACTGTGTCCAGTTCTGCTCCCCTCAATTCAAGAGAGATGTTGAGGTACTGGAACATGTCCAGAAGAGGGTGACAAAACTGGTGAGGGGCCTGGAGCACAAGCCCTGTGAGGAGAGGCTGAGGGAGCTGGGGTAGTTTAGCCTGGAGAGGAGGAGTCTCAGGGGTGACCTCATTGCTGTCTGCAACTAACTAAAGGGAGGTTGTAGCCAGATGGGTGTTGGTCTCTTCTCCCAGGCAACCAGCAACAGAATGAGGGGACACAGTCTCAAGTTGTGCCAGGGGAGGTATAGGCTAGATGCAGAGAGAGTAATTTCCCATTGGAATGGGCTGCCCAGGGAGGTGGTGGAGTCACCATCCCTGGAGGTGTTCAAGGAAAGACTGGGTGGAGCACTTAGAGCCATTGGATAGGGCTGGGTGATAGGTTAGACTGAATGATCTTGGAGGTCTCTTCCAACCTGGCTTATTCTATTTTATTCTACTCTATTCAATCCAGTAGGATTTCTTACAGTGTTCGCTTTTTCCACTCTGTGGGAATTCTCTCAATCCCAAACCTGCTAAGACAAAGGGGAATTTTTTGAGAACCTCAGATTTTGTGCTAATGCAAATCACATGTGTGAGCAAGCAGTGTATTAGTTTAACCACTGCTGAGTGCTCCAAAGAGTCATCACTGCAAGATGTATACACGGATGCACAATTCTCATTAGCATCCAAGCATCTTGCTAGCAACCTGCAGTTGCTGATTTCTTTCCTGAATCTTTATGAGAAAGACTCTGCCAAGATCTCTGACATTAAAGGGCTCCATAGGCAGTTACTGCTTCAAGAGTGCTGCTACAATTTTTGGTGAGCCTGTAGAGTAGGTTCCCTGTTGCTTTTATGAACACACTGAGCTTTATCCAGGGTCTTTGACTTCCCTCAGCTATTTGCACCATGTAGTCCTGTGTTTTCCTATGAGCTCTTGACCACTAAGCCCTCACAAGTACAAATGCAAACACTTCAGCTTACCATATCTGTGTCAAGATCAGAGCAGCAGTTCAGATGCTGAGGAGAATGGTATAAATGAAGTCCAGAACTGCACAAAGAGTAGACTGCGATGATGGGACAGTTACATTCCCATAAATGCTAGAATCAGTGCACAAAAGAAACTTCTGTTCCTACTTTTTTTTTTTTTCCCTCCCCCTTTGAAATGTGTTTTTTCATCTTGCAGTTTATTTTTCATGGAGCCAGAAAGTAAGCTTCTTTGTGTATATCATGCCTTTTCTTCTGGCACCAACAAAGAAATCTGGGATGTGACTTTGTCACAGACACTGTATATTGACCAGGAAAGGCTGTTGTCTGGCACAGGGAAGAGAAAAAAGTGCCGAAGAACAGGTAAACCAACTCATACTTTGTTGACAAATTTTATTGACCATCTTCAGACTACAAACAACTGTACAGCTGATCAGAAGGAGTTAAGACAGTCAATGAGACTTACTACAAACATTTTTAGAGGACAGTGAAATACCCTAGGCAGTTCTATATCTTTTCAGTCAGGTAGTAGAGAAACACCTGGTTTAGAAAGCAGCCCTTCTGCTGGAGGAAGGAATTGTCTGTTTAGGTTGCAGCAGCAAAAGGTGACAAGTTCAATAAATAAAAATAATAGGGTAAGACCCTCAAGTGAAGCAAATCTGTGTAGCTTCATTGAAGCTGTTGGAACTAAGTCAATTTACAGCAGTAAGAATCTGGCTTGTAGTCAACAGGGATTTTACAGAAAGCTTAAAACCTCTCCATTTAGAGAGTTCTCCTCTGCCTTATGTCTGTGCACTAAATTGTACTGCATAAAAATCTTCACCAGGATAATGAGGTCATTTAGGATATGAATGTTCATTATATGCTTAGGTAAATTAAAGGAAAAAAAAAAAAAGGGTCACTAGAAAAGTCTTAAATAAAAAAAAAAAAAAAAAAAAATGGATCAAGGTTACAAAGTGAGAACTATCTGAATAAAATCAATCTCAGCCCTGGAGCGGTAATGGGGAGTAGCTTTCTATGGGAAAGGGCTGATGGTGTGTTGATGCTACACATCAATGTAGAAGCTGAGCACTACAGCCATGAAAGATTAAAACTGCTGCAGGGGCTGAGGGTTTTTTCCTAGGTTAATATTTCAAGCTTTCTAAAGTTCGTTCTGTGACATAGCATGAATGCAGCTTTGGTTTCCAACTGCAGAAAAACGCTCTGATAAACACATATTGCTGGAGCAAATGAAACTGAAGGCTCATCCGGTTTTACCATAGCACTCGTGGTATTAAGAGGGATTGTAATATAATCCTCTTCAATGAATAACCCTAACAGATGTTATCAGGGTTGCTCTGTACGAGTCGTGGACCTCTTGCTAGAACTCCCTCTGTGGAAGTCCAGTTCATAAATTGTCCTAATGGGCTGCCTGCCTTGTCCCACTGCTGCAGCAGCATGAAAGGGAGGTGGTTAGCAGCGGCCTTGAAAGCCGGCGTTATTCCCATCTGGTTTGCATTACAATACTGCTAAATATTTCATGCTTTTTGTTTTATAAACAAATAAAAGCAAAACTAATCTTTTTGTTTAATGTTCCTTGATTGACATTTCAGTGGAGGAAAAAAAAAAGCTTGGCGTTTGTTTTGATTTGTTGTTTTTTTTTTTTCCCCTTCAGATCTTAACATGGCTCTGCAAAAGCTTTTAATGGAAGATTGAGTAGATCCCCGTCAACGTTTCTGGTGGGCTTTTTATGGCACCACTGATACAGTAAAAGATACAAGGGGAAACCAGATGATGAATGTGCTGTTCAATCAGCTGGGATTTCTTTGCTTGCAAGGAGATAACTCGATGAAGTGCAAACAGAGACGGGGAGCAGACGCTGACTGCTTGTCAGCTATATACAGAACTATCTCTGGCTGGGACTGCTGGAAAACACAGCAGCTATTAGTACCCCTGTGCCCTTTCACAGTGCCCTGTCAGAGAGTCCCCAAGCACTGCAGCAAGAGCCATCCATTAAACTGCAGAGCAGCCAGTCTTTAATCACCCCTACTTCCCAGGGAGGGGGAATAGCAGCCCTGGGAGAACTGGGCCAGCATTTTAACCTCCTGCTTCCTAAACTCCTGGTGAAGTGGACGAGGGAACACATTCCCATGGGTGCTCAGCAGCTCCAGCAGTGGGTACTACCTCTGACCCAGCAGGGTACGGACAACTTACCTCCACACAGGGACCTTCATCGATGGAACAGTGGTTGGGAGGATGGGGGGTGTCAGGAGCCCTCCTGGGATGCACAGTTTCTCTTCATGTGCCCACCTGAGGAAATGCTGAAGATTTTGAGTGGTTTCCTTCCAATTCAGATCAAGTTCCAGCACAGAGCTGGGCCTCTCACCTGATACTTTGCTCAAACAGCTTCATCAGCTGCTTTATCTGTGTTAGCCATGCAACCTAATTGCAATGTGGGATGAAAGCTAGGAAATGCCACTCAGAAAGGCTAAATATTGAGAAAAGGTAAATACTAGTATGCCGTTGCAGCTTGGCTCTGGAATAGGGTAACTGTGTTAGTGTGGACGGTTAAATCACAAAACAACATTTGACCATACAGTAGTACTTTTTATCACATTACACAAACAGAAATGAGTTTGTCCAATTCACTTTTGAGGGGGATCCTCTACGGTTACTGTGAGATTAATTTTATCCCACTGGCTGCCACATCAATCATCCCATCCCTTCATAACCACTGGCCTGAAATCATAGGCAAAAGTGCGCCTTGGGAACCAACCTTAATTTTTGCCTGCAAATGGACTTTATGGCTTTCCTGAACAAGACACCCAAGCAGTGAGCTTGTATACTGCTATTACAGTTCTAATTTTTTTCTAGCATTTTCCTCCTAAGATTCTCAAGACATGCTTCTAGATTTAATGAATTCTCAGCCATCATCTGTGAATTAAGTTCTTTTTGCTAATTAGAGCCAAAATATTATTGCCAGAGGAGAAGATTGTGATTCTTGAGCATCTCTCTGCAGCAGCACACCATAGTTTCACTCAGGATTGTAAAAATAAACTGTATGTTGTAATTGCCACAATTCCTTGTATTCAATCATTTTCATTGTGGATTTGGACATTCCACTTAAAAAAATTCAAATCCAGCAATAGTAAATGCCGAGTCATAAAAGCTTAGGAAATGGGTCGAATCCAGAGTGCAAGGCAGCATTACAGTGTCTGATCTGCTGTCTCTGATAATACCCTCACAAGACAAGAGTCTCTCTCTCTTTTTTTCTTTTTTTTTTTTTTCATTCCTGAACAAATGAATTGCAGCATGTATGAAATCTCCAGAGGCCATCTGTGACTGTAATTCATTTACCCACCATATTATGGATCAGATTTTTCCAGTGAGTTCAAAACTCGGGAAAGGAGGGGGAACGGAATAGTATGATGAGAAGGATCTGTGATCCATATCTAAAAATAAAAATATTATTCAATTGTCATATTTGATGGATAAAGTGTCTGACGCACCAGGCAAAGCCATGGCAACTAGATAAATATGTTTAAAACATTTAATTTTGATACATTAAGAATGAGTTTGAGCAGGGGCTTATCGACACTGAAATTAAGCAGACATTTCTAAGTTCCTAAAAGCCTCTGATTTTGTTTAGTTTGGAAGAAATTTTCTTGTAGATAATGTAGAAGTGTAAGGGGAAGTTGGACTTGGTATGCAAAGGGGCAGTTCTGGCAGGTCAGGACTAGCATTTACCTTTCTTCTGCATGTTATTTTCAAAGTGCCAGCAGCCCCCACCTGATTTGCATTAAGCCACATAAGGCCCCTCGGCAAACTTAAAGACCCTTGGATTCTGCTTTTGAATTGGAATTAGTATATTCATTTATGATCTTAGCTGCTACAAAAAAAAATTTCTATATAGAGCACTCTCAGTATTTCTGTAGTGCTGTTAACATTCAGTAATTAGAATTGTAGAATCATAGAACCTCAGAATCAGTCAGGGTTGGAAGGGACCACAAGGATCAGACGGTTCCAACCCCCCTGTCATTGGCAGGGACACCCTACCCTAGATCAGACTGGACAGAGCCTCATCCAGCCTGGCCTTAAACACCTTCGGGGATGGGGCCTCAACCACCTCCCTGGGCAACCCATTCCAGGCTCTCACCATTCTTGTTGTGAAGAACTTCCTCCTCATGTCCAGGCTGAATCTCCCCATCTCCAGCTTTGCTCCATTTCCCCTGGTCCTGTCACTACCTGATAGCCTAAAAAGTCCCTCCCCAGCTTTTTTGTAGGCCGCCTTCAGATACTGGAAGGCTACAATAAGGTCACCTGGGAGCCTCCTCTTCTCCAGACTGAACAGCCCCAACTCTTTCAGTCTGTCCTCACAGGAGAGGTGCTGCAGCCCTCTGATCAATTAGTTACACATCCTCTTAAAAAGCCAGTTGGTTATGTGGCTGTAAGCATCAAATCTCCGTGAGTGATTCCAAGGATGTCACTAAAGTTACAGCAGGAATGAATTCAGCCCATGGTGGCTGGCAAGGTTAGTGTTTACACTGCACGTCCTGTTGGTACCCACTGAAGGGTTTTACGTTCTGCACTGTGTTGCAGAATATCTCTGAGAAGCAGAACTGGGGCAGTGAACAATTCACTGCCATGAGTATGAAGTACAGCAGAACACCTGTGAAGTGTATGTGCAGCCGGAACTGGGAGGAGGGAAAACAGAGGTGCAGAGGAAGAAGGCTTCTTGCTGACCAGAACTTTCTGGGAGAGTTGCAAACTCATAGAATCATAGAATCATAGAATGGTCTAGGTTGGAAGAGACCTCAAAGATCAGCCAGTTCCAACCCCCTGCCACAGACAGGGACACCTCCCACTAGATCAGGTTGCTCAAGACCTCATCCAGCCTTGCCTTGAACACATCCAGAGAGGGAGCAGACACAACCTCCCTGGGCAACCTGTTCCAGTGCCTCACCACCCTCACTATGAAGAATTTCTTCCTAACATCCCGTTCAAATCTCCCCTCCGCCAATTTGAACCCATTCCCCCTCGTCCTGTCATTACAAGACCTTGTGAACAGTCCCTCCCCAGCCCTCCTGTAGGCCCCCTTCAGATACTGGTAGGCTGCTATAAGGTCTCCTCGAAGCCTCATTGTTATTGTAACAGTTGTAGCAATTGTAGCAATAACCAATCATGGGGTTACACATATGATCCTCTTTACCAATCACCTTGTGATAATTGGCAAACGCCCCCTGGCTGGCAGGGTATAAAAGAGCTGTAAATTGCTAATAAAGTCAGAACTTGCTTTATCACTCATTGAGTTTGGCTGCAATGCTTCCCCTGCGCCGACAGCACTGGGTCCTGTGTTTTGTCATAAAGTGATACCATGCAGAAAAAAGACATCATGCAAACTTCTAAAAGTTGTTTTCTGTAGCCATCTGACCAAGAGTTAATGCTGAAGGAAGAACACATTCACTTCCAAGCAGTAGTTAAGGGGCTGCATCTAAGCAGAGATGAATGGAAAGGAAGGCAAGAAGAGTGACACCCAGGAAGAGCAGTCGAGTTTGCCATCATTCTGAAATCAATGAAAGGTGCTGCATCAAGACCTCTGCCTGTGGCCCCTAGCACTTGTATGCACCAGTGACAACATTTTCCTCATAACATATCAGGCCCTGAAATATCTTTCTTCTGAGCCAGTGCAGAAGAGAGTGGTGTGGTTGATAAGACTGCAGGATGGGATGCCATCCAAAGAAACCTGGAGAGGCTGAAGAAATGGGTTGAGGAGAATCTCATGAGGCTCAATAAGGCAAAGTGCAAGGTCCTGCACATAGGTCAGGGCAATCCTCTATATCAGTCCTGCAGAAAAGGACTTGGGGATACTGGTGGATGAGATGATGGATGCGAGCCAACAACATGCACTTCAGCCCAGAAATGGCCTATTGCCTCCTGGACTGCATCAAAAGAAGTGTGGCCAGCAGATCAAGAGAGGTGATTCTGCCACTCTGCTCTGGTGAGACATCACTTGGAATAATATATGCAGCTATGGGACCCCCAACACAAGAGGAACATAGACCTACTGGAGGGTAGATTCTTTACAATGAGAGTGGTAACATACTCAAATGGGTTTCCCAGAAATGTAGTTGAGGCCCCATTTCTGGAGACATCCAAGATCAGACTTGATGTGGCCCTGGGCAGCCTGATCTAGTTGGAGGTATTCCTATTCTCTGCAGGGTGATTTGAACAAGATAGCCTTTGAGGGTCCCTTTCAACCTGATGCAGTCTATGAATCTGAGAAGACAACACACACAGCCGTTGTATTTTCCCTCCTCTTCAAAAGAGTGCAGGCACACTCATCTCACCTAACTTAAATGGGTGCTGTGTGGCATAAACTGAGAAGGGGTTTGGGAACTGCAGGTACAGCTGAACAGTAACAGCACAGCTTCCAGTCTCTGGAGAAGAATTCACTGTTCTTCAGTTGTGCAAAGCAAGCCAAGTGTGTTTGCTTGAGGGTTGAACGTAGCCTAATACTGCTAGTACAGCTACATCACTGTTTTCAACATGACCTTCGCAGCCCATTAAGGATGAAGAGGCTGAAGGTTTTATTTTCCTTTTGCTCATGCCTTCACATCCATAGCAGATAAAGTCCTTTGCAGAGTACCCATAGTGCTGAGTGTAGCTTTTGATTGGGATTACTCCATACTAGCAAAATATTCAGTTACAGGACATAGTTTATACCAACAAAACTGCATCATTTTGGCAACATTATTTATTTTTCCAGTGAAGAACTAAGACATATTGCCAGAAATATGATTTTACTGGTACAACCATATCCATGGAAAAGCTTTTTTTTTTTGCCTATACATATATGTACTTACACACCATGATATTCACGATCAGCAACATTTGTAGTGCTGAGCTTGTTTTAGTGAACACAAACACTGTGCAAGAGGTTAGTAAGAGTAGTTTAGGCTTTTCTCTGCTTGTTATTCTTCAAAAAACTGGAGGAGATGACAAGAAATGTGACTGCTTTGGCATCATTGCTTAGCTTACACAGGGTGGCACTTGGTCCCAGAAAACTGAAAGTCAAGGAAAACCAAAAATTACTCAAACCCTAAACTTTCAAGGGAAAACTCTAGGCTGAAATAAAGACGCAGCAACGAGGTTAAAAAGTAAAATAATAGCATTTACATATGGAAAACGAAAACGTTAAATGACAAATGAAGTGGCAGCTTTCTAAAGGAAAGCAGGCTGAGCTGCAGATGGAAATGCTGCAGCAGAGGGAAGAGGAGGGAGCCGACAGGGAGCAGAAGTAATCAGGGAGGAGGAGGGTACACGCGATGCTGAGCATAGGGCTGGCCCAGCGGGAGGGCGACACAGAGTTAAACAGCTTAATGCCACCACAGATGCACCAGACTGGGCTGAGATCTCTGTCTGGGTCATGGGTGTCCTCCAGTCACTGTAAAAGCTGAGGCAAAACTGAGCTGCCCCCAGGAAATCACTGCCCAAACCTCCTTGGCTTTCATTGATTTCACAGTGCAATGGCGATTTCCTGCTATGAGAATCTGCTCACAGAACTGAGAAGAATTTGGGAAGGCCTGATTTTTCTGTGGTCAGCTGTGGCCACCTGACTTGCAAGAAATCCACGCCAGGCAGGACTGAGGGTTGGAGTGAAGGCACAGGCTCAGATGCAACCATGTGCCATTAAAACCATATCCTGCCCTGCCAGGGGATGCCAGTGCCACTTTCCAACCATTTGAGACAGCCAAGATGTGGTAAGACCTTGAGGAGCAGGAATGGAAAAATGGGAAATCATCACTCCACAGTGCTTCCTACGAGTCTGACAAATTTGGGTCTGGCAAAATTGGGTGCATTGAAGCAGTGCTGAGTTTCTCAAAGGAAAAGTAGGCATCACGGCAACACCCCATGCACTCAGGATCCAGCCTAGGCATATCTGTCAGTCTGGAGTGGCACAGATGCCTGTTCTTCAGCCCCTTTCCTCAGAGCTGAGTAGAAAGCTAAAATGTATTCTGCTAAAAATCATGTCCAGAGACACTTTAAAATAACATTTCCAACCAGAAGTCAAGCTGCTCATGGTATCTTCTTCAGCTGCTGTCTCACTGTGTTTGGCATCATAGCTCTTTCGACAGCCAGCCAGGGAAAAAGTGCTCCTGGTGCAGGAGGATGTCTGATGCCCCACAGATGAGCCCCACAGCCTCAGCCCCATCCGCTGCTGGCAGGCAGGCTGGCAAGGAACCAGCAAGGCTGGTCTCCATCAGACTTTTGGCAGAACTAACCCATACCCATAGAATCCTTACAACCAGATTTTTTCCTAATGCCTCTATTTCCCCTCCAAAACCATTTTGTCAGTGTTGTACTGCAAGTATGAAGCTTCTGTCCTTAGCCTGCTTCTGACCATGCCTGCTGCTAGACAGCACCCACACATTCTGTCTTTGCCGTTTGAGCTGT
This sequence comes from Psilopogon haemacephalus, assembly GCA_013396835.1. NCBI lineage: Eukaryota > Metazoa > Chordata > Aves > Piciformes > Megalaimidae > Psilopogon > Psilopogon haemacephalus. Next base: position 715,574 of record VWZI01020305.1, on the reverse strand, counting down.
CACTAGCCTCCTCGGATGGTGTTAGTGCTTCCTTCAGCCTTTTCCATAGGGTGCTGGTTAGGGGCAGCATGACTGCATGCCAGCAGCACAATCTTCTCCAGAAGCCACTTGGCAAAGCTTGAGAAAAGCAACAGGGAAGGAGTTGGGGAGAGTAACGTTAAAATTCTGCTTGAATGCAATTAACCTGCATGCCTGCCGTGCTGGAAAGGCAGCTGGGGAGTCTTTTGCTTCAGAACAGTCCTGAAACCTAAAGCTTCACCCCAGGATGAGCAAACTTGCCCACTTTTGTCTTCCTGGGGCCAAAGTCTGAGAAGAGCTGTTCCTGCTCTTCTACACATTACCCCTTTAAATAGTGTCCATGCTTTGGCAGAGTTATTTTTATGGTATTTTAACCACTAGTCATCTGCCTTGGTTTTACTGCCAGAGGAGCTAAATGCAGTAATTAAAAAGAACTGGCACAGTGCCAAAATATTTTGTAGTGTGTTTGGCAGCCCTGTCTCTTACCTTCCCAATGCAGAGAAGCATGTAGGTAGGAATGTCCAGTATGTGCATTGATGGTTGATTCTTCCAGGACAGCAAAAAGGTTTTTTAATTTCTGATAAGAGAGAACAGGGTCAATAGAAGAAGACTTGTGTTAAGCAGGAGGAGAAATTCAGACATTTTCTTTGGTGCCATTTTCCTTCCAGCCTTTGAATATGGAAGTCCACATCCTGGAGAGCTGTGCTGAATCAAGTTGGTAATCCAAACAGCAGATGCTACTGTGAACACAGATTTTGTGCTACCAATATCTGGAGCTGGATATTACATTGCTCTGGACAATTATGCCTAAATTTGGGGAAAACCTTGAGTTCAATAAAAATTGACTCTCACTGTTTTAGGTCACAAGCAGCTCTTACTTGCATTTATGCAAATCTATTGATTTAAGAGGAGAAAGCCAAAACATTTCTACAACCCCACAAAAGTATCTAAAAGAAATCACACTAAGATGTTTGTGTTGTTCTGATCATTCTCTGCTCAGAGAAGTGCAGGTAAATGTGCTAGCAGATGGCAGAAAAAGGATCACTCCTATTTTTAAACCCATTAATATCAGCAACTTTCTTATGAGGAGCCTGGGTATCCAGAGGGCAGTGAGAAAACCTGGGCAGTTTCATAAGCAGAAAGGTTCATAAGGTTTATGAGCCAGAGTCACCTGCCTGGGAGCCTGAGACCCCCACAGGCAGGCATATTCCCATAGTGCTGGGCATTCATTCAGCAGGAAGGTGCCAAATGGCAGTGGTTGTGGCTGGGCTACAATCAGCAGAATGAGAGATTATATGATTTAACTTCCTTTCTTTTTCTTTTTTAAATTTTTAGGAGTTGGCTGATAGTACCATCGTTGGAAAGGCCATGCTGATGGAAACATGTTCACAGCTCCAATTTGAACTGTGGTTCTGGGAAGCTCTTTGTGTGTGCATACACACATGCGGCTGTGCATGCTTCTCAAGGGAAGGCAGCAGCCTGCATTTCCACTGCCCCTTTCATACCACGGCCTGAAACATTCGTGTTTAAATTCCATCACATAGTGCGAAACCTCTTCTATTTCAACTGGTCAAAACCAGCTGCTATTTCTTCTTTTGTTTGAAATATCTAAGCAAAACAGTGTTTACTTTAATTCTCAAGAGTGTCACAGATAATCTGTGGGATGGAGTCCTCATTTTCCATGCACTCTGAAACTGCTGAGTGTCACGCACAGCTGTTGCTAGTACAAAAAAATGAAGTCAAGTTGCTCAGCTGAGACAAAAGCAGATAAAAATTCTGTGTATGTTTCCTGCAAGAAAGAAAGGAAGAAAGAAAAGAAAAAAAAAAGAAATAAAGAAGAGATGAGAATAATCTTATTTTAAACAAAATATGAGGATTTTAGAGAATCACAGGAGGATAAAAGAATCTGAAATCTGCCAGTAAAGAGGGATATGTTGCCTTCCTGAAGCTTGGGGATCTAATTACTCTTTCCCCCCCCCACTTCATTATACAGCAGCTATTGAAGAACATAAACGACTTTGTAGACTCACTACATGTTCCTGCCAAAAAACATATCCATTATCAAGTAATACATTTTCTGCTTGTGTAGTTCCAGTGTGCTCTTTTGAAAAACAGTGAGTTCTCTTCTGACTCCCTTATCACATTTCAGGATGCCTCAAGTCATGACACTCTGCTTATTCAGTAGATCATGTCAAATTTACTTCAGTAAGCAAAATTAGAGTTCTTAGGGAGTTGTTCCCCTGTTCCGCAATGAGTGAAGCATTAGGCCTGCTCCTTCTATCACTAAAATACATCTGAGGTTTGCTGTTGGTTTCATGAAGGCCACGCAGGCACAAAACAAAACTTCTTGAGACTAAGTCTCTCTGGAGCTATGCTAATTTACACCATCCAAAGTGTCCTTTTGCAGCTAAAAGAAAAATCAGTGAGACAAGCACTTCAGTAAGTCAAAATTAACTTTAAAATCTATCATAGTTCAAATCACCCTGGCTGGCTGTATTGTTACATAGTTTGTGTATCATGAATCATGGTCTCTGGCAGGGAACAACTTCAGATCTGTTAGACAAAAATAATTCTTCATTTAAAAAAAATCAAATAGCCATTTGAAATGGTGTAGCTGCACCCCAGTATCTTCAGAGGACAATCAATGCCAGCCCTTCCTCTTGAACTGATCCCAACAGCATCCCAGAACTAAACTTGTTGGCTTGATGGCCATGGACCATCATAACAGGCTGATCACACACATGACCACACAGTGGGAATGGTGCTGAAAAATGTGGCACTATAAATGCATTTTAGAAGCCCAAGTTCAGGTAAATATGTTGACCTCTGATGCCAAAGCCTGAATTAAGGGCTTGGTGATAGAATAAGTGCAATAAAAACAAAAGTTTTGTTAAGAGTGAAAAAATATCCACTATTTTTGGCTTAGAGGGTGAGCCTATTATTTGCTCAAAATAACTTATAAATGTGAGTTGTGTCCTTAAGAATTTAGCTATTTGGTTTCATTTAAGAAAATTTGAAATAGCTATTTTTAATGTGTCCCACATTGTATTCAACAATAATGGTTCTTGAGCTTTTATTGTCATTGTAAGATATCCAGACATTGTAGTCCCACGGGGGATGAAACACCAACCGTCCTTGTATGATGTATCTCCAGATTTGCCATGAAAGAAAGAAGGGTGGAAGGGTTTGCAATAAAAGAGACATAGAAATGCAGAAAAATTGTTCTGATGTATTTTTTAAAAGATGTTTCTCGTTAGGACCTGTCAGTTACTGCAGCCTGCCCTGCATGCCGGAACACTGAGTGTCACCCATTCACAGTGGTGTCATTAGTGGCCATCCCATGCACTCCATGCCCCCGGAGTTATTTCTGTTATTCCATGGTTTCCCTAAATTCTGACACAAGGCAAGTACTTCATGTACTCAGATTTTTCAAGCTTTTCTTGGCCTAAGAATGCCAGTGTCATCACCAGGCTGAAATTCATGGCTTCTCCCAGCTGCAGTTTCTCCTCTCAGCCATCCTCTTGACACGTGTAAAGAGGGCAACATTTAAGTCTGAGCCACTGCTAGACAGCTAGACAGATGAAGCTCGATGTGGACAAATAGTCCACTTTAGCAGCAAATACTTTGGCTTTGGCATTATTAAGGCTAGTCTTAACTTCTCATAGCAGATGGGGCCAGGGAGTTCTCTTGCAGGATCTGGGGTGACCCATATCTAGCTCATTATGTTCCTGGAAATAAGAATTAATATTTGAGATAAGATCCCTTTCAAAGTTTGTGTCATTGTCCTCACAGAGAGACAAGGAGGGGCCACAGGCTGCCTTGCATAGGGTTACCCAGCAGCAAGACAGCCTTGGGATGACGAGGCTGGTGTGATGAAGAAATTCAGTTTTGGCGATGGGAGAACTTTTGCAGAGCCCAGCACCCCTCCTGGCCCAATGCTGTCCCAGAGAGCTGTGCAGTTGATGCTCTAGGGAAAGAGATGCCTGGGACATAATGATATTTCTCATGATATTTTTAGACTACTAATAAAATAAATGCAATAGAACAGCTTTGTAACTACCTTTAAGCAAATATCCATATCTATCAGCATCAGAAGCACTAAATCCTGGTTTAAACTGAATTTGCATCTTGTATTTGTTTAAAAAAAAAAACCTGAGTCAGGCTAAAGCTGCAGCGTGTGTTTGTGAGAGGTTATAGGGCTTTAAGAATGCCTTTAGCACCGGAAAAACTCAATCAGAATTACCTTTATTACACACAGGATATGTTCTTCATCTGGGAAAGACAACTTAAATGATGGGTGGATTTTTATGTCTAATAAAGCATTAGCTGTGACCTAAACTTTCCCGGCAGCTATTTAGAATAGCTCTTTCCTGTGTGGATTCTCTAATGTGTGTATCCACTACCTTTCTGCTTATTTAATACATAAATTGCAGGAGCATCCTGGTCAAACCTGGTTGTAACTAGTCCATGAGTTCAAAACTTATTACAGGAAGTGCAGGCAGAGATGCACAGACATACACATGGAGTGTGATCACATAAGCCTTTTTATCCAAGCTAAAAATAGAAAACTGATGAAATACCCCAAAATTACTTTTAAAGATAAAGCTTAAGCTAGAGACAGTTTTTGTTTTTTCATCTCTAGTATTAACCATCAGTATTTTGCTGCCTGCCCTCAGCATGCCTATGGGGTGTGTGGTAACCTACTGGCCCAAGCAGTGGTATCAGTGATACAAACACCAGGCAATTGTACCACAACTTCATTACCTGAAGGACTAGCGCATCATCCCTTCCACATGGGTCTCTCCAGCAAATGCCACTGGTCCCTCACTTATGTATTTTGATGTCACAAATAACCATGGAAACAGCATTAAACCAACTCAGATGGGAATTTCTGTTGAAATTTACATCAAAATCCCCACGGTAGGGCCCCCACAGGGGCTGGGATCCTACAGCATCAGTACCTTGATGACCTGCCTGCTATTGTATGCCACTCTTTCCTCATAAGACCTTTTGCCGGACAATGAACCCACCAGTCTGTAAGAAACCAAAGTCAGTGTAGCCCAATGTAGCACAGCTCACCCAAGCAATTATCATCAGGTCAGTATATTAAAGAGTAGCTTTTTACAGGCGTACAACCTGCTTTTCTCTACCCAAAGCCTAGGATTCCTCAGTTTTGCACAGACTTATTTCCATTCCACCTGTTGCCTGCCACTAAGGTATAGTTGTCCTGCCATGCAAAACAGAGATGGCTTAAGAAAAGCACCTAGATTGCCTCAAAAAAAGGCCCTAAATGTAAGGATTTTTTTAATTTATTTAAAAAGGCAGGAGATGTATGTCAGCCAATGCAAACATGTAAGAAACTGCAAGGGCTCAGAAGAGAAACCAGATTGCTGTTGAAATAGCTGGCTAACATTTTGTCTGGAAGCACAGCTTCAATAAAATAGGTAAGGAAACCAACTAAGGACCCCCAATGGCAAACATATTTATTGAGAATCCAATAAAAGTCTCAGAACAAATAGCCTGAAGGACCTGTAGACACAGCCTCTGTTGTAATAAAAATGCAATACAAGGCATCAGGGAAATGGTAAGGGAAAAGGGCTGCTCCATGAGAAAACCAAACAGGAATCCCAGAGCATGAGGCCTGGAGACACAGGCTGGGATGTAATAAAATAACTGCCATTGGGGAAAAAGAAAGAAAAATAAAACATCTAACAAAGGCACAAAGAAGCCCCAGATACCTCAGCTAGTCTAGAAAATCACCACAAGTTGCTGTAAAAACACATGGAGAAAAAGGAAAAGAATAATGACTGCAAAGTGATCAACTCCTTCAGGTACCTAAAGGCAGCAGCATAGGCAAATGTCCAGAGGAAGCCATGTCAGCTGCAGTAAACTCTGAGGGTGCCTAGGAGACAAACCTGTAAAAGGTGACAAAACAGTGGACTCAAAAGGGCTAAATCTCTGCACTGGAAAGAGATTTACATTAAATGTAAGCCCCCACATTGCACAAAGATGGGATTTTTGTTTGCTTAGTCAGAAAAACTTTTCAGTAGGTACAAAAAGATGCTAGAGGATTTCTGTTATAAGTTAAGAGGAGAAACTGGTTGCAGAAATATTTTTTTGGCTCAGAGGGCTCAAGCTGTTCCCACTCATAGGGAATTTTCAAGTACCATAAAAGCAGATAGAAAATGAGCAATTATTGCCAGTCATTGTCAAGTACTGTTAATGAAAATTATATAAAATAAAGGTTTTCAGGAACAAGCGAGATTTTTTTTTATTAAGGCAAATGTGTAAATTGAGAAAGAAGGTGATTTTCATTTCCTGGCTTCAGTCTCACGCTGCAGATCATGGCCGTAAAAGAATGGTTGCCTGTCACAAGGCAAGGACTTATATTCTCAGTCTTGTGCTGCTGCCTGGAAGCCTGGCCTGCTAACAGAAAGGTTTAGGCTGACATCTCAGCAGCACATCTTCCTGGCTAGTGTGCCTTGCTGCAGAAGCACGTGTCAATACAGGTAGTTCTGCCACAGACATTTTTCCTCACTGCCCCTGGTTCTACCATCAGTGAGCAAGGGCAGCGTGTGACACTTCTGCATAGGTTTGGGCAAAGAAGCTCCCAGGACAACCCAAGGTGCAGATGTCACCTGATTTTCTCCATATATATGCTCTTCAAAGGACCTGTGCCACACACTTGTTCTACAATTGTAACAGTTCTGCAGCTGAGATCTTTTGAGTATGTTCATAAATTCATTCAACCCATGCCCTAAGGTTTTTTATTTTATGAAAAAGTATACATACTTCTCCTGGAAGAAATACAGAGTTAATTTTCTTAGAAATATGCTAGAAGTTGGCAGTAACAAAATATTTTGCTGTTTATGAGCCTCTGAAGTAGGAGACATTACACTGACAGTGCTAAGTCATGCCCGTGAATCCACTTGACAAGTTTTACTTCACAGTGCTGTCAAAGAAGTATGTACTTTTTTCAACAGGTCTCCTGCCACATCTTTGTCAGCTGTGTTGCTTGCACCAATCCTTCTAAACTGACAATGCTCCTGAAATTGTCCTTCTCAAAGTGGTCATCCCAGGCTCCAACAGTCCTGGGGTTTGCTTGGCACGTGGTTTAACAATAGAGGATGACATTTTTAAGAGTTCTGAATGACTTTTCAGCTGAGCATCAATACCTTGGAGCAGATTTTGTGCTCCTCAGGTTGTTCACAGTGTCACTTCCTGCCAGAGAGGCTTCAAGTTATAGCTATTCTTCCATTTGTCAGGAATGTGGATTTATCCATCACTACCCCAAGAAGTTTCCATCTGCTGCTACACCATGAAGGACACGGCAGTGTCTGCAGTTCACAAAGCCATACGTGCAGGGGTGCTCTCATTCCGTGCAAGGCTGGAAGGAAGAAAACCCAAAAAAGCCAGTTACAGCAAAGACATTAAGCTTTACGTCTGTAGTCCAAAAGAGTGGTGAGCTGAGCTCATTCCAAGTCTCTTGCTAATCTGGTGCTCTCATGGGTGTGAAATATTATCAGCTGTGAGAGTTATTAACCAGCGTTAACCAGGTAGTGCCTGCACTGAGCTACGTTTAAGGTTAACTGTGCCATTAAGGGCTTACAAAGTCAATTAAAGATTTTAGTGCTCAGCAGTTAATGGTTAATTTCTGCAGATGTCCTGTTTCCAATTACTATTCATATATAATATAAACAGCATGGCATCACACTTCAACTCAGACAGACTGATTTTTTAAAATATATTTTATACCAGCAGAAGGTTTCACTTACTTGTGTAATACCCAATATTTAGTATTCCTGGAGTGTCTTTGAAATCCCTCTTAAATCCCAAGCATTTTCACCTTTCTTTTTCTATTATTATCACCACTCCCCACCTCACTTGTGCTCATCTGACCCCACAAGGGTATGGAGGTGTTCTCCTTGCTGTGCCATGACCCTGCAGCCCAACTGGGAGGACAGCAACCCCAGAAATGGCTCTCCTGCTCCCCACAGCCACAGGGAGAAACTTGGAGGTTTTCTTTTTTTCTCTCTTTTTGGAAATGACGTGGGAAGCCCACAAGTCCCACAGTGTACTGAGGAGCTCAAATGCAGATTTAAAAGCCTACATTTGAGCCTGCTGAGTTTGGAAAATTTTAAGCAACAATAACCTTATTGTAAGACTGACTCTGATAAGGGAATATTGACTAAATCTGCAGATGGAGTTAACTGGAAAGTTCTAAGTCCTGGAGTTGCACCCAGGTGGAAGGAAACCTGCTACTGTCAGTAAAGAGAAAGAGTGAATAAATCAGCTCTCAACTAATGAGACAAATAAATTCATAACTGGAAGCTGCGTTCTTAGAAACTCACCCATTAAAAAAAAATCAATTCCTTTCCATACACGCAACTGTGATATTCCTCCTGAGAAATACCTTCAGTTCCATGAAGAACATGAACACATAACTAACTCTGCACATGTGAGTAAATCTAGGCTTATCATTAAATTTAAGTTAAGAATATAATTACATTGAAATTAAATATGAAATGCCTTAGGAATTACTCATGAGCTTGAAATTCAGTGATTTAAATATAATGTTGAACTAGGGCCTCTGGGAGAAAGGGACACAGGGAGATGCACATCACACTAGGCTTGCAAAATCCACTGAAGCACTTTCAGATATCTGATGTTATTAAAGAGGCATGTCCCACCTCTCTTCCATGCCGTGCTTCCCCAGTACTGCAATCAAGCAGGTTGTTTGGCCACCTGTATCAGCAAACTAATCTGTACAAAACCCAACCCTACAGAAAACCCAACCATATTCAGACAGATGTGTGGTCACATAACTGCAGGTGCTGGTGTGTAAGACAGAGGGATGAGACAATTGGGTGATTCTCTCTCTTTTGGTAGCTGCAGAGTCTTTGGCTGGTCAAGCTGATATGGAGATATCATGTGCTCTCAGGAACTATTACAAAATATGTGTCATGTGGAAAGTCTTTGCAGTCTCTTTCTGATCTGTTCTACTGCATGTGAAATCACAGCTGTTTGACTCATTGTTTCAGATAAAGGAGGGGTTATTATTTTGGTTTTTTTTAAAGAATATCTAAGGAGATATTGTTGTTCAAGATTCACAGAGGTATAACATTGTTACTTTTAATGGCTATACAAGCTATAGTTTGTCTCTGCCAAAAAGGTGTGAGCCACTGTACTGGTTTCATGCTAACTGGAATATTTTAATGAGAAAAATTAGCTTGTAGGCTGTGAAAAGAAAACAATGGTGATGTCTAAGTCACTCATACATGAGACATACAAAAAAAAAAAAGGACACAAGCATAGACAAAGCACTCAGTGTCTATCCCTGGCTTCTGCTGTGTTAACTGCTTCTGCCTGACATAACCCAACTAATCACTCTGCTTCTAACTCCCCTTGCTGATTCTTCAAATGTGCCTTGCATATAAGGCATACTCTGGGATAAGGGAGGGGGGTGAAAAGAAGGTGGAAGGGTGGTTGTTTTTCTGTATTACTTTTAACTTGTATACTACTGTATATAGCTGCAAATAATTGTAATATATTGTAAATATCTGCTTGCATATTGTGCTAAGCTGTGAATATAAAGCTTCATTCCTTAACCTCCACATGGCTGAGTCTAGTCTGGGTGAATTCATTGTGTGGGGGGTGGGTGATGCCTAGACCTGTGCAGCCACTCAGTGGCAGACATCTACTTTTTCATAAAAGAAACATCACTAGGAGTCATTAACTGTGGGGTAAGTGTACTCAGCCATAGTAAACTGGGAAACTCCTGAACAAAAGTTAACAGAAAAGAGATTGAGCTAATAAACAGAAAAGAAGTAATACTAAGTGCATATGATGGTATATCTAAAATGGATGGAGACAGACAATGGATGGCGGCAGCTTGAATTCATCTAGATGTCCCTGAAGTACACATTGTATTTCTTAGGCCAAATCACAGGGACATTTTTTAACCTTGTCGCCTCCCACAGAAATACAGACTGTTAGATACCTCTAAATATCCCACATCGAGCCCCTAGATGTGAAAGATCAGCCCACACAAGCCTGTAAATGGAGAGCAGGTGAGAGGAGGAACAAGGCATGTATGACAGTTTTTGTCACATCCATCAAGGAATCGCTGCATGACACTCACATGGGCCATGTAAGTATGAGCAGTGAAGAACGGATTCAAAACCATAGGGTTTATCTATTGAAAGACAGTGTGTGCTTGAAGTTAATTTAAGTGAAGTGAAAATGAGGGAGCAAACAATCCAGCTTAAGAAGCTGCTTCCAGTTAGAGCTGAGCACCTAACTGAAGACATCCATTTTTATCAGGCATTTATTTTACAATAGCAGTGGTGCCTCTAATCAAGATCAGGCCACCAAAGTAGAGAGTAACCCCAGCTCCCTAAAAAGAGAGAAAATAAACTGAGGAGTTGAAAGGGATTCTCAGATCGCATAGGATTTTTCTCTGTTTTGTTTCTGTTTGTTTGTTGGTTTGGTTTTTTTTCTCCTAGGAAACTCAGAAAACACTTAAGTGGATGGCAAAGAGCCTCACAAATATCTTGTTTAATCTGGCAACTGCCATGTTCCACATCTAATTTCATTACAGCACCTTGAATGTTTGGTGTGTGTGGTTTGTTTTTTTTTTACAATGGTTTTTGCACCTTTAACAACATGTTGATTATTGTGTTTTGAAATTACTCCTCTAAGAACTTAAGTGAAAATTTCATTTAGAATTGCAACACCTGGAGAAAATCAACATCAAGTGACTTGTAGGCACTTCTAAACAGGAAATACTCCATTTATTTTTTTAGCTGTGTTTGTGTAATAAAGTCTAGCATCCAAGTGTGAGCAACACATTTTCTTGTTTTATTAAACAGCATGAAAGGATTTATTACTTCTCCACTGAACGCACTTCTGGCACCAAATGGAGCTGGACAATAATTGTCGGGCAGTGGGTTTAACATTATGAGAAAACACCTATGGTGAAGTTAGAGTTTATTGTATAATGAAAAATACACCTAGATGGTGAGGCTTCCTTTGAGAATTTGCTTGGTGAGTATAATCTCAGGTACTACTGCTTAATAAATTTGAGGCTTTGAAATAGAAAGTAAAATACTGAAATAATATCTAAGGTGGCTACTTTTCTTTCTCTCCTCCAGTTATGTGAGTTTCCTTGAGGAAGAAAATAAAAATAGAGGGAATGGAGCACATTTCTTTTACCACTCACTTTTACCACCTTTACCTAACCTAACCGGTTAGGTCTGAGATGCTCTCAAAGTGCAGTGTATCATGATCGGGACTTTTCTTCCGCTCTCCTCTGACCAGTCTCAACTGTGCTGGCTGCCTCTGTTCCTTTGGTCCTACAGCAGGCTGGAGGCAGGTGTTTTAGCATGTGGGCAGTCTTCCCATACTTTTGGGAGTTCTCCAGAAATACAGACTGATGAGAAAAGGGAGAGCTGCAGTTAAAAAAACAAAGTCCTGCTCTTCAAGATGATAAGCAGAGGGGACCAACCTTCAGTGCTCTGCTCATGAGCTTCCTGCATTCCATGCTGGGAAATGTGCCTGTGCGAGTGCCTGGAAAACAAGAGTGGCAGAGCTTTATGCTCTTGCAACACTGTCACAAATGACTGCCCTAGGTCCAAATAGGAAAAAAAGGCCCTGTGGACCTGGGCTGACAAATCTGCCCAAGGTCTCAATGGAGCATAGCCACACTCAGTGTATGACTTGTTTTCCACAGAGATGGGGCAGTGCATCTGTCCCAGGGTTTGGATTGACTAACGAAAACACTTTGCCATTGACTGCCTCTCCTGGGAGCACAACAGCAGGCTCCGGCCGGCACGGCACCACCTGCCCTCTCTGGCCTGGTGTGGAAGGCAGGAGGATGGGCAGGGGAGCATGGGTGGGCCTGGTCCTGCTTATGGAGGGACACACTAAAAAACATCTTTTTGAAAGCTACCACAATGTTTGTCTTTTACACCCCTTTTTAGTGATCTGTAAATGAGTACCTCGCTATTTTCCGTATGGTGCCTCCTGTACGGTTGTGTTGCGTTTCCACGCTCAAACACCCGACGTTTGCACAGGCGGCCCGAAGGAAGCCGAGATGCTGTCAGGCGCCAGGAGAGGGCAGCGGTGCCCAGGGCTGGGCGGCTGGCCCAGCGGAGCGCTCCGCTCCCGGCCCAACAGCGGGGAGCTGCGGGGCGTCCCGCTGCGGCCTGTCCCGCTTGCGGGGCGTCCCGCTGCGGCCCCTCCTGGCCCCGCACCAGGCAGCGCACACGCACGGCCTTCAAGGCGATTTCTGCAGCAACACTTACAGACTGTGTGTCAGGGAGTGTAGTGACAGGCACAGGGACAATGTTTGCAAACTGAAAGAGGATAGAATTAGACCTCGTGAGGTTCAGTACAAGGTCCTGCACCTAGGTTGGGGGAACACGAGGTACCAACAAAGGCTGAAGGGTGATGAGATCAAGAACAGCCCTGCGGAGATGGATTTCGGGGCGTTGGTGGACGAGAAGCTGGGCATGAGCCAGCAACGTGCACTTGCAGCCCATAAGGCAAGCTGTATCCTGAGCCACATCAAAAGAAGCATGGCCAGTAGGTCGAGACAGGTGATTCTGCCATTCTTTTCTGGTGAGACTTCTGTCCAGCTGTAGGGCTCTCAACAGAAGAAAAGCATGGACCTGGTGGAGAGTGCCCTGAGGACCACAAAAATGATCAGAGGGCTGGAACACCTACCTCCTATGAAGAAAAGCTGAGAGAATTTGAGTTAGCTGGCCTAGAGAAAAGAAAGCTCCAGGGAGACCTTTTTTGGTAATTAAAGGAGAGCTTGTAAGAGAGATAGGAACAATCTTTTTAGCAGGGCTTGTTGCAACAGGATGAGGGGTAATGGTTTTAAGTCAGATTCAGACTAGATATAAGGAAGAAAATTTTTACAATGAGGGTAGTGAAACAATGGAGCAGGTTACCCAGAGAGGTGGTAAAAGCCCCATCCCTGGGAACACTCAACGTTAGGTTGGACAGGGCTCTGAGCAACCTGATCTAGTTGCTCACTGCAAGGGAGTTTATACTAAGTGACCTTTAAAGGTCCCTTCCAACTCAGACCATTCTTTGATTCGTGATAGTGTTTGTTGGTTACTTTCAGTTGCTCCTTGCGAGGATGCTTTTCATTTGGGCACACAGCAGATCTCATTGGCAATGCATGAGAAGCACAGGTGAAGCAAACAGAACGAAAGAAAAACCTCATCTGTTAGCCTATGCTTCCTGCATTCACTGAAGGAAATAGAAAATCAGAGCTGGCGAATATAGCTAAAAGTAAGATAAATCTCCAAAATCGTTTATGCATTTGCACATTAATGTCTTGATGCAAAAAAAAAAAAAAAAAAAAAAAGCTATTAATGCAATTAATGTTACCACCATGGTAATCTCACTATGGCAGATTTGCTGTGTAGAACCAGAAGCCATGGTAAGATCTTTCAGTTCTACCTGTTATGCAAGCTGCAGGGTATTACATTCTTATGAACGTACAGATAACTGACATTTTAGGGAAAGTTGTTATAATTAATAGATTTTATAGGATCTAGACCTGATTATAAATAACAAGGACATTGCAAAAATAGGTACACTTTCCACCCAGTTTTAAAATTTGTCTGGCAAAAACCAGGTCAGGCCACTCTAAATGGCATTTACAATATGGTTTCAGACAATTCTGAAGCCAGTTTGGAGAATGTAATCTAAAACTTGTATGTGATGTATCATATAAATTGCAACATCACGGAACTCAGATGGTGTTTGTGTGATCCTGCTCTGAACATGACACTTTGGTTTAAAAAATCAGAATAATACCTAAACCTAGGAAACTGAATGTGAGAGAGGTAGTCAGAAAATGTCCTGAAAACAATCTTTCTTTGATACCATAAGTATGTATGGGAAATGAATTGGAAATTTTTGATGCAGTTCTTAGGGCTATCCTCATTTGCTTCGTAATTCTGACTCCTCACAGGCCATAGGTGTTTCCTTGCAATCACACTCTGTAGTCACTGATTCAAGGCATCAAGGCCTTCATTTGACTGGGGAACAACTGCTTCTGAGTATTGCAGTTGCACGCACAAAGGGTGCACCACTGTACAAATCATGGAATGGTTTGGGTTTTTCCTATGGAAAAATGCATCTGGGATTCAAGCCATTGTTTATATTTATACTTGGTCTGTTTTTTCATACAAGTGTGATACCAATGATAATTCCTGGGTGACTAGACAGCCCTCTGCCTGAAATGGTACTGTTTCCACAGGCAGAAAAACCTAGCCTGGTAACCCATACTAGTGAAACAGAAGTCTAGTAGGAGTAAAAATAATTACAAGTATTTTTTAAAATGTATCTATTTCCAAGTTTCTACACAAAAATCCAGAGCTGGCACTCTTTATCGTATTTAAACAGACTGGACATTGTTTCTATCTGACAACTCAGCAAAGCAGCTAAGCATCTGCTTAGATATGAACAACAGCAGGGGTGGAGGGAGGGAGAAAAACATGATCAAATGTAGCAATCCTTTCTAGGTGGGCCTAGATATTGAATGTATTTTGGAATCAGGAGATATTAATTAGAAATCAGGTAATTACATCAGGGTCAGCCAGAAAATGTTACCTCTCAAGAGGAGACCAACATGTCATTGGCAAAATGCCTGACAATCTAATACCATGCCAGCCTCCAAGTCAAGTCCTCTCCAGTGTTGTCCCCATGGAATGATTTGACATGGCAATAATTTCATCCTCCTAGTGTCTGGAACCTATGAAGGAAGTGGTTAATTCCTTATCAGCCTTTGTGGCTCAGAGTAAAAACTCTTGTGATTTTTATCAAAAAAGCAAACAAACAAACAAAACAAAACAGCCTAGCAGAGAAAAAAAAAAAAAAAACAAGAAAAAAAAAAAAAAAAAAAAAAAAAAAGCAGGCTTTAAATATTTACATAGGCTGCTTGGCAACAAATTGCATGTGATCTTTATAAAAACAATGAGTTCTCATAGAATTTGCATTGTGTTTGAGCTGGGTACAAATGACTCCCCACCAGTGCTCAGTGGCTGGTTTGCGGGAAGAAACAGTGAGAGATGTGTTGTATTGTGCATTGTGTGCTGCTGCTCTGGCATTCTGAGAAAGATGGAGCTGCCAGAAATTGAGGCTGGAGGCAGGAATAAAGCTTTGGCTTTTACAGTACATGAAATGCATTAGGTGAGACTCGACGATGCTGGTAGTTGTGCACTTAAGGTCACTGCTGTGTGGTGTAATCCACACAGACAACTTGGTGCTCCTGAATTATGAAGGATAGCTGCAGGCCTGTCTCCTTCAGTCTCAGGAAATTCGCTATGTGTTCCAGTATTTTTCCCTCAGAAATAATGTCTACTTGCCAGCAGTAAAGAAGCTATTAAACAGATTGTAATCCTTTCCCTATCAGCTGAGAAATTATTTTAAATTGATATATTATCCGTTCAGCTTTGCAAGAAAGATGAAGCATGCCTGCACTTGCAGCTGCTCAAAGACCATTGAAATGAACTTGGAAAATCATGAGATTTCTCAAAAGCACTATGTGCTTTTTCTTCTCTTTACAGTTTTACTCCCTCTCCATTTTGGCCCTTTCCCCTTTTGATGAAACCAAAGCATGTTTTCTTAGGTTTCTTACAATACTGCTGAAGCCAGAAACATACTTAACACCTCCTACCCCAATTCTCTTCCTAGCAGGAAAGTGGACTTTTAAGTGAATATAATTTGTAACAGCAGTGAGAAGAGAACAATGAGGATTTCTGGGTTTGGGTTTGCAATTCCTTCCATAACCTAGGGAGCTTATATAATTTCCCTGCAATGATGGCCTTAGGTTAGGACCACTGAAACCATTCCTGGTGAGGGTACAGGAGTTAAGCATATGCAATACCAACTGGGTTGCTCTAAAAAATTATGTTAAAAAGACATGAGCATGGGTGTATCTGACACCCTTCCTTAAAATACACATGTATTAAAACTTTGGACACTGTTACTTCACTTTTTCCAGTTAAAGTACAGCCATTGCTTTCTGTTTACACAGATAATAATGAAAACATATGGCTTTCCTGAAACTTCCTCCACATGAAGACATGTGAGTCTAGAAAATCACATCAGCTGGGAGACTAGGGCATGGTAAGCTAACAGCATCCAGTTCTGTAAGGTCGGACTTCCATATAATCGTGTATGCCCTAAGCCAGAGAGAGCCAAAGGCAAAGTCAAACTTGTGTCCTGCTTTTCCAAATTCTGGTGCTCTGAATCCAGTGAATGATGATAACTTCCCATAGGAGTGTAGCTTTTTGTGTTTTAACTCTCAGAACATACCTAATATGGAAAAAAGAGGTCTCAGAAAGTGTCACCCAGTAGCAGGACAACTGCCATCTGAGCCTTTCTGCAGAAACCTTGTGAATGTTATGAGTCTTTGTGAAATTGCATGAAAGCAGCATGAGGCAGTGGCTCCTTGTACACAGAGGTGTACAACTGGTAGAGATAGTGCTGAAAAAACACAGTGTTCACATATTCATGTTCCCACATTCATTAGTTGCATATATATGTGTGTGTATGTACATACATGGATAATTTAAAGCACATCCATAGTGGAGAGGCCATACAGGCTACATACATATACAGGTATAAACATACATATACAGGTATAAACCATGTTATAACATGGAAGGGATCTTAGAGTTCACCTCTCAACTAGGCTTGGTTATTCAAGGCTTCATGCAACCTGGCCTTGAACACCTCCAGGGAGGAGACATCCACAACCTCTCTGGGCAAACCTTTCCAGAGCCTCAGTACTCTCACACAGAAGAATTTCTTCCTAAGATCCAGTCTAAACCTATTCTCCCTCAGTTTAAAACCATTCCCCCTTGTCCTGTCACTAGACATACTTATGAAAAGTCCCTCTCCAGCTTTCCTGTAGGATCTCTTCAGGTATTGGAAGGCAGCTGTAAGGTCCCCCCAAAGTCTTCTCCAGGATGAACCACAGCTCCCTCAGCCTATCCTTATAGCATAGCCCTTGGATCATCTTTGTGACCCTCCTCTGGACTCACTCCAACAGTTCTATATCCTTCTTCCCATAGGGACACCAGAATGGGATGCAGTATTCAAGGCAGGGTCTCACAAGAGCTATTAAAATGTTTTCAAATGCTGTGGCAATAGTTTTGATATATATTAGATAGATATATATCAATACATATGAATTTTTTATAGTTATATATAATAATTTTTATCTGTATAGTCTGAGGAAATATGGAGTGTGTGTTTCAGTGACTGTCTTGCTGAATTGAGGGCACAGGATTAAATTAAGACTATTCACCTTTGTCAATGGATCTAATCACAATCTGTTTGATAGTGACAAAAAAATGCCATCTGACGGCAGCTTTGTAGCTTTGTGAATGAGTGAATTAGTTCCCACTGGCTGAGCACTAACTGCAAACAGTTATCACTTCACAGTTGCTGTTACTACTTTTGCTTTACTCAGCTTCATTTTCCCAGGTAGGAATCTGTGAGGAATTAAAACTGTTTGACCTAGTCTGTGTAAGGGCTGGGAAAATGAAAAGAAAAAGAATAGTCTTTCAAGATAAACTCACAAAACTAAAGGCAAAGGACCAATAGACAGATCCTCTGATTTATCTTTTCTGTTACAGGACATTACACTTCACACAATTAACCCACTTTTGAATAAACTGTACTGTGTTTTGAGTACGGCACATCTTCTAGAAAGGCATGCTCTCTCTGAAGACAAGTTGGCAAATTTTCTTTTCTCTGGGTGACTGACTCACTATTAAAACCTCCTCATTTGGATTCATCTTGGCTTCAGCTTCTGGCCATGGATTTTTGTTTTCTTGTCTCCTGTGCATTTAAAAAACCTTTGATACTCAGTGTATTCTCAGAGAGCCCTGTTAAGTTTTACATATTCCTGAAAGATTTCAATGACATTTCATCAATCATCATAAGAAAGAGCTCCTGGACAGATACCTTTTTTTTTTTTTAAAATCAGTTGTGCAATAAAATGCAACAAGATGTGTAAAAGCAGGTGACCTTGATTCTCGTCTGTTCTTCACCAAATACAGAGTGATAGGAAGTAGGCAGCCACCCCTCATATTCTTACTGCGATGCTGCTCTCCAACCCAACACTGAGTGCCCTACTGACCTTTGCAAAGCAGGGATGTCAAAATTTGCTTAAGCAAAGGTTTCACTGTGTGTTTTCTAACATGACTTTGAAAGTGGTTGATTAGTCTTTAATGTCATATTGGTTAGAAGCTTATAAATCGTGATAGGTGCTTGCAGTTAACTGTGGTCAGGTGAAGTAGCACCAACCATGACTTTTTAAACTGCCATATACAGCAATGACAAAAACATATCTGACACTAATAACACTCCCCAAGGTCACACTTTGAAGCATGGCAATGAGGAACTTTTGAAATCACCGACTCCCTTCTGCTGAGGAATCACTGCTGGATTTTAATTCTCCCTATTTTCAGAGGCTTCTGGCAGAACTGTGACATTAAATATTCAGTGAAATCCAAGTAAGGTTTGAAAATGCCTGCTCTGAAAGAGCTTGGAACCATTAATGCATCACATACTGCAAAAGCCTCTGCCTGGCAGGTTTCATATCAGAGTCATCCACCTTTTACCTCCAAATATTATCAGCTTTTTTAACAGCTCAGGTAACTGCTCCTCCATTTGAAGCATTTGTATATTTCTGTTACTTGAAGACCTAATGTTGTTTGGGGAGACCAAGGAAAGAATCTCTTCTTGCATCCCTGTCACAGTCAAGCTCACTTGACATTGGATGCAAAATTGAAACCACTTCTTCAAATGGAAACAAACGAGTAGGAGAATGGCTGAATTGCTTCTGAAGAGAGCTGCATCAACGGGCAGTTTAGCTGAAGGTAGCATTTGGAGAATATCTGACATCTCCAGTGCTGTGAAAGAGGTCAGGCAGTTCAAAATGAGCCTTCTTGCTTGTTCACTTCTAAGAAATAGGTTTGTTTTGTTATTATGAATAAGTACGCAGCTTAGATCACACATAATTCATCCTTCCACAAACATTTTATTGCAAAAGAATGCAGGTTGCTTTCTGCAATACGAAATATTATTTCAGGGATTCTAGATTTTGTTACAGGCAGGTTAAGACAGGAAATTACAGAAAATTGCAATATATAAGAGATTTGAAATCTGCAGATGGAAAGCTGTGTATGAAAGCCAGCAATGTTACCAACTATTTTTATAGCATCTGCAACTACAGTGCTCAAACACTGTAATAACTGCCTGCTGCCCTGCTTCAAGTCCTAGTAGTCATGGGGTGAAAAGAAGACCATACAATCTCTGTTTTCAACTGGAAGCATTCACTTCTTTTTGATGTTGAAGACAGTTGATTTGTAATTTGCACTGTGTTAAATTTGTAGTTAGGTTCAGAAGTAGTCTTTTCCACTGAAGTATTTATTGCAGAAGCCTTGCCTTATATCTGCTAGGTGTAAGGTGAAAGGACCCCAAATTTCTCTAATCAAGGTAATTCAGGCACAAGAATGTAACTTGGCTAGCTAGAGTCACCTGAAGCTGAACACTGTGCAGCAGAGCAAGTTGGTCTGCCTTGAGCAACATTCACCTGTGGCTGGATTACTTCTTCCTGCACGACTTCATCAGTTTATAAAGCTCTTCAAGATCTTACCATCGGGCATCATCATCTAAGGAAATAGCCACTATATGAAGTCACTGCTCTGTTGTCCTTCTTTCCTTCCATGAAGTAAGCCCCTACATGGCACAGTCTCCTGTGTTTCTTCAGTCATTGTTTAAGCTGCTACTTGCATCAGGCTGTCATATATACCTTTGTTTTGAGATTAGATAGAATAAGAAGTGAAACTCAAGCTATGGGAGCAGATTGTGGAAGAGTTGGAAACTCCTAGGAGACACTCAGGTACAGTAAGATGAAAAGCTTTACTACATGGGTCTTTTACCTGGCCTTTAGAGTGCTATACAACATTCATACTTGGAAAATGTTGCACTTTGATACCCTGTGTCATATTGCAACCTCTGTTCATTGTCTGCTGGAGCAACGAATCTTCATAGTGTGCTGCAGTGTGCAGAAAAGGATCTGGAAGTCCTGAATTCAGCTGGTTACACATGAATGAGAGCAAGTCAGGCTCAAAGGGAAGAATTACACAATACTGTCACATGGATGAGACAAATGGCATCCATCAGAAACTGAGGAAAAAATAGGAAAGCAAAAAAATTTTAACAAGTTTCCAGAAACTAGATGGAGTTTTCACTGTGTTTTCTCTGAATGAAGGAAGGGTTTTTCCCTAGAAAATGGAGAGATTTTTAACAAAAGGCCTGTGGCAACAGAAATGAATGAGCTCCACAAGTACATAATATTCAAATGAGTTTTACATAACTACCCTTCTTTTCTTCCAATCTTCAGACTGCATGAAAGAATGGCAGAAAACCAAACTGAAAGTAAGAAAACCAGCCTGCAGGCCAGGGAAGGACCGTTTCCATTACCTCTGTCATATAAATCATGCATGTTCAGAATAAATCACACCTTCAAATACACAATGCTTACCAAAGTAAATGAAAAAAACTACAGAGGAAGGACTGGGAATGACTCACAACTCCACTGCCATCACCACAGCTGCCCTTGTAAAGAATCACCTACACAGCTCTTTCATATGGTAGCTGTCCCTGATATGACACTGGCACTACAAAAGACCTGGTCTTGAAAACACCCCTGCTCACCTCCTGCTCACCTTTTTGTCACTGTTGGTGCAAACTTCACATTGGTAGGAAGCAAATTCAGCTGAACATATCCACGTTAGAAGCCATTGTAATTCCTGGCATTTTTTGGAGACTGTGGGGAAAAAAAACATTTACAGCATATGGAGGCTTTCTCTAAAGCCCCATAGTCTACCTGTTGTCATTATGTGGCAACAGGAGACATGAATCAGTGTGGCTCTTAAGTATGCCTTCATGATGCATTTCTGAAAATCGGTGAAGAAGGAGACACGAGTAGAAGAAGGGAGGTTGGTCAACACCCAGAGTTTGAGTATATACGGGGTCAACAATTACCACACCTCTTCTATTAGCATCTGAAAGGGACCAAGTTGAGGTTTAGAGTGGCACAGTACTCCTGTTTCTAAGCTGGTATTTGTTTTATTGATTATATTTATTTATCAGTTCATAGAATTGTAGAATGGTAGGGGTTGGAAGGGACCTCTGGAGATCATCAAGACCAACCATCCTGCTAACGCAGATACACCTACATCAGGTTGCATGGAAACATGTCCAGCTGGGTTTCAAAAGTCTCCAGAGGAGACTCCACAACCTCTCTGGGCAGCCTGTTCCAGCACTCTATCACCTTCAAAGTAGTTTTTCCTTTAGTCCTTTAGTTCTAGTTTGTACCTGTTGCCCCTTTACCGCTGAGAAGAGCCCAACCCTATCCTCATGATATCCAGCCTTTAGCTATTTATATGCATTATAAGATCCTCTCTCAGTCTTATCTTTTCCATGCTGAAGATCTCCAGGTCTCCCAAAGTCTCCTCAGAAGAATCATAGAATTAGTCAGGGTTGGAAGGGGCCACGGGCAGGGTCACCCTACCCTACTCTAGATTAGGCTGCACAGAGCCATCCTTGCCTTAAATACCTCCAAGGAAGTGGCCCCAACCACCTCCCTGGGCAACCCATTCCAGGGCCTCACCACTCTCATGGTGAAGAACTGTCATGGTGTAGAGACACGCTGTCATGGTGAAGAGAGATCTTCCAGTCCCTTAATCATCCTTGTGGCACTTCATTGGATTCTCTCCAGTAGTTCCCTGTCCTTCCTGAACTGGGGAACCCAGAATTGGACACAATACTTCAAGTGTGGCCTCACCAGCACATACTTGACATGCTGGCCACACTTTTCTTAATGCACCTCAGGATATTGTTGGCCTCCTTGGCCACGAGGGCACATTTCTGGCTCAAGGTGAATTTGTTGTCTACCAGCATTCCCAAGTCTTTCTCCACAGAGCTGCTTTCTAGCAGGTCAACCCCTAATTCATACTGGTGTATGAGGTTATTCCTCCCCAGGTGCAGGACTCCATGCTTGCCTTTGTTGAACTTTATGAGGTGCACAGAATCACAGAATTACTGAGACAGGAATAGATTTCTGAGATCATCAAGTCCACCTCTGCCCAACTCTCCAGCCTGTGTAGGTCTAGCTGAAGATCTTCTCCAGGCCTTCTGGTGTGTCAGCCACCCGTCCCAGTTTTGTACCTTCAGCAAACTTGGTGACTACATTCTCTTCCTTCATCCAGGCTATTGATGAAGATGTTGAGCAAGACTGAACCTAGTACTGACCCCTGGGGAACACCACTAGGCACAGGCCTCCAACTAGACCACTGATCACAACCCTTGAACTTTTGTTGCAGAAGCAAAACACACATTTTAGTGTACATGTTAGTGTTTTCAAAGAAAAAGTAATAAAGCACTTTTTAGGGCCTTTTTTTTTTTCCATGCATGATCTCACATCCTCCAGTTGCTTAGTTCTTATTTCTTTTGCATTTTTTCTTGACTGTCTTCTGTTTACTTGGTTAAATTAGAATGTCTTTTTTTTTCTTCCTAACTTTTCCTCTGTTTTGCTTTGAAAATCTGTTTCACATGGTACCCCTCCCATTGTTTACATGTGTGTGGGCAGAGGAGTCAGACTAAGGGGTGGCTGCTGTCGGACAGGGTAATAGAAACAAAATCTTTGCTTAGCTTTTGATCTGGCATAGGTGATGAGCTTTTTCTCACTACTGGCTCTCCTTGGTGTTTCAGATACAGGCTAAACAAGGCAAATGAAGTGTTGATGAGTGGCATAGTGGTTTGATTATTGCCTTGAAATGGAGTCATTACTCAGGTCAGGTTGTACTGTATCTGTAAAATATGAGAGTTAAATAAGAATTTGGATTACTTTCCTGTGCTACAGACTTCAACTCTCCTCACTTTTCCTCATTTGGCTAGAGAGTAATAAAAATTCCTTTTTCAGTCATCTACTAGGAATACTTCAGAAAAACAGATTAAGCATTGAAGGCGATCTTCACTTTCTCTATGTAGCCCATTTTCAAGGAGACAGACAAGTATGCAAAGACTCAAGGGCTATGCCAGTAGTTTAGGGGCAGGACCCAAATTCCCATCACATTTTCAGGAACACTATTTGTTGTGGTCAGAGCAGTCCACTGCAGGCCTGTCACATGCAACAAGGATGTTTTGGAACCATGGGCAGGGGGAGGTCTATCAGGGAACAGACTGAAGATATTTTGGCAGCTCTTTGACCAGAGCAGTTAGGGATAGCTGAGGCATGTCTGCTTAAGAAGTTATGCTTCTCTGAGGTTTGGAGTGAATATACATGATCACTTCACATGGACACACCTATTGCAAGATAGACTAATGTCTTTTTCTGGTTACCATTGTTCTGGAACTGGTTTAAACAAAGCCAGAAAATAATCCATTCCTGGACTGATGGTTTACATGAGGGACTCTGTTTATAAAGACAAACCAATTTAGCTACAGTGGTATAAATATCTTCCCTAATTCCATAGACTGTGTCAGACACCTTCCCTTGTCATTTTAGCAGAAGCCACAGGACACCTTCCCTCTGGAAAGACACAAAAGTCTAGCTGTAGGATTTGAGGGTTTTGCTGCTATTACCAGGCAAGCTTAAAATAGAAATTTTCTTCTCAAACTCAGAATTCAACTCATTAAATCACTCACAGGTAAGATATGTAAAGAGTGGTAAAGTAAAAGGTTGTGTTTTTTAAAAAATGTTTGTTCTGCAAACACTAAAAAGGAAAAAAGATGAAGGTGATGTAGAACTGTGGTAAGCTCCTCATGAACTTCCTATTGGACTTCTTGTCTTCTCATACGCAACAAAAATATTTTTCTAATAAACCTGTTATTATAGTTCAGAGTCTCTGCCAAGTGTTTACAGTGTTGCCCTTAGTAACAACTCAGAGCCAAGGGACTTAATTAAATGTAACCCTCTTTTTCAGTAGTAGAGTTGTCCTTAAACATCAAAAGACAAGTGAACTTTAATAACAACAATTTAATAACAAAATTACTTTTTATTTAGAAGTCCTTTACTTCTCATTTTATATAATCAGTTACTTCTTAGAAGGCATATAGTATTTTCACATATAATTTGCCACAAGCATTTACAGATTTTATGACAAGTAATAAACCATTCGGAGTTCAGGCATTATGTGAGAATATCAGGTTTCAGACTTTTATCCTAGAGGTGATGCACAGAGGTCATGGTTTCAGGAAAGAAAGTAAAAATCTCAGAAAACATGTTTATAAAGGATGCCCCTTTGATCTCACACATTTTTTTTTAAATGCCCTTACCATTTTGGAGGCTTAGCTTTTTACTTTGCAGCACTTAGTTCTGCATACATTACAGGTTTTTTTTACAACCATCTCAGAGGAGTTTCTACTATAAGGGCTTCTGCTAACTTCCAAGTTTGTTTGGGGAAGGTGCTGAAGAGCTATCTGAAAGCCTCAGGCAGAAAAATACAGGCAACAGGGCTGCAGCCTCCCTGGACAGAGCTGCACACTGGCTAAACGAAACTACACCAGAGTTTTCATTCACAGTAGTTCATATCCCAGCATATTAATGTAAGATGAGGTCAGTACAGCTTATATTGATGTACTAGGCTAGAAACTGGAGTCCCCAGACCTGCCAGATGGGCCTGGACCCAGGTCAGGCTTAAGGTCCTGCCTGACTCACTGGCAGGTGAAGGGCAGGCTGTGATGTCGATGCTCTTGCCTCCCATGGGTGCAGAAAGAGCAGGCAGTCCTAGCTTGTGCTGCCTGCCAGATTATACCAGCCAGTGTTGTTTTGCCTTCAGAAGATGGGGCTGCATAGAGCAGATGCTTTCTCAGGTATGAAAGATTTAATGCCTCTCTCCTCTCCCTAAGCAGTTTTAATGTCCTCATGCCCACAGTGTTAATAATTTACAACAACTTAGCCCAACCTGACCCTGAGACCCAGACTGTACAGGTTACATGAAGCTTCCTGGCAGGCCTGGATATGTCAGAGGCACCAAGGCTACACTCTCATCCACCCTGATATCAGACCTTGGCAGTTCTTGTGCAGGGGCAGGGAGCAGGGTGCAGGCAGTAATTAGCCCCAGACAAGTGTACATAAAGCAATAAATCACAGGTGTGATATCACACATCAGGTGGGGCTGGCAGTGAGGAGTTACCTGATTGCTTCCTCTGACCTTTGCTCCTTCTACTGCACTTCACTGTCCACTTTCTGTATCAGAAATAGTGTGACCATCAGGACTAGGAAACTGGTTGTCCCCCTGGACTCAGCAGTGGTGAGGTTGCACCTCAAATACTGTGCTGGAGTGTGTCCAAAAGCACTGGAGTGTGTCCAAAGAAGGGCAATGAAGCTGCTGAAAGGTCTAAAACACAAGTCATATGAGGAGTGGATGAAGGTAACTGGGGTTGTTTAGCCTGGAGACAAGGAGGCTGAGGGGAGACCTTTTCACTCCATATAACTACCTGAAAGGAGTGGGTATTGGTCTCTTCTTCAAGGTAACAAGCAATAGGACAAGAGAAAATGGCCTCAGGTTGTGCCAATGGAAGTTTATATTGGGTACTGGGTAAATGTCTCCATTGCATCAAGCACTGGAAGAGTTGGATAAGGGAAGTCACTATCCTGGAAGTATTTAAAAGATATGAAATGTTGCACTTAGGGAGGTGATTTAGTAGTGGACTTGACAGTTTTAGGTTAACAGTTTAACAATGATCTTTAAGGTGTTTTCCACTCTAAATGATGTTGTGATTCTATGGTTCTGTTGCTGAAGGCTGCAGGCTGCTCTGCTTCTCATTCTTTCACCTGCACTGGTTACCTCCCTTTCTCCAGCTGTCATACTGACCACAGCAAGCAGCCACTGGGAGGTCTCATGAGCAAGCCTGTGCAGAGTGGGCAGGCTCTCCAGAGAACTCATGAAACCCCAGCTCCTGCAGGGTGCCCAAACATGACGAGACAAAGCCTCAGCTGTACCCGTTTGACATTGTCAGTAGTTCTGCTTTGAGCAGCAGTGCAGACTAGGGACACCCAGCTGTCCCTTCCAGACAGTATTTCACCAATGTAATGAAGTCATTCACCTGCTTTTCCCACAGCCACACTGGCGCAGTTTCCAGCTCCACCTCTAAACGTGGTATTCATACATTCAGCCCACTCGGTTAACTCATGGAAAAAAACAGATCCTCCCAACAGAAAATGAAGTCAAAGCCAGGCGTTGCAATTTGTGCAAATCTGGCTGAGCTCAGATGTGTTTTCCTTTTCACAAGCTGTTTCTTCTGCTCTTTGCATTCAGGTTTATCAACTCTTTGGTCTGGTATTCATCTGTCCTTACATTCATGCAAAACTTTCAAGCCTTCATACGTAAACAGCTAGAGACCGCCCATCACTCTGGGAGACGAGGTTTTGGGATAGCTCACTGGTGCGTGTTATAGCAGTGAGGGAATAGTTCACCTATTAGATGCTCGATGGATGACTGCCTTCTCACCATCTCGCTCTAATTTTGAGTTGTACCTGAGCGGGCTGTGGGAAGAGCACTGCATTCCTGAGCTGGGTGAAACAACTGGTTGCATGGAGTAAGCATTTACCTGGGATCACACAAACACTTCCAACTTCAAAGAACCACAATCTCTAGATCCCAGTTTGTTTATATTTAACTGTGTAGATTTCAACCCGTGTGTTTTGCTAGTCTAACTAATGGTGCTATACTAGTCTGACTGGATTGTGTCAGAATTTGCTGTTTACATTATACAGTCTTCATCATGGTTTGAAAACGGGTATGAAAGTACAACCGGTGGTATATTGTAATGAGTTGCCTTTTATGTGAAGGCATCTCATGCTGCTCCAAATCCGTAGAGCACCCACCGTGGTGGTACTGAAGAGCCTTGATAACAATTGCTGTCTGGTTTTGATGAAAAACAGTGTAAATGAAGATGCTCATTTGAAAATTCACCACAAAGGAAACTTGACAGCCTGGACAGCCTAGGAAGAGCAGATAAATGACTACACAAACATCCTTTTAGTGCCTTTAATTTCTAGTGATGCTTATTTCATCTCCATGAGGTAAAACTCTGCCATTCACACTTCCATCTTCCATTTCTGCTGTGGGTGGTTGACATTTATTCTAGGGGATGATACTTCTCCCTTCCTCAGGCACAGCAAGGGAAAGCAGACGAGCTCGGCATTGTTTGCAACCCCACTGCCGCCTCAGCAAGAAAAACGTATTTATTTGGAGTGCTAGCACGCCGCTCCCGAGCGGGATGAAGCGAAGGGCGGCGAGGGAACAGGTCCCGGCGNAGGCGCTGTGGGAGCCTCTGTGCCGCCGGTGAGAACAGGAAGGGGGCGGCAGGCGAGGAACAGCCCGCGGTGAGGAGCACCACCGGCCCCCTGCCCCGCTCCGCCCCGCTGCGCGCCAGCGGTCCGCCACCCCCGGCTGGCCGCGCGGAGAGGCGGGTGGGAGGGAAGGGAGGGCCGCGGGGCGGGGCGCAGCGCGGAGAGGGGCCGCCCCCCCTCCGTCCGCTCCGCGTCGCGCCCGCCGTCGGTGACGGTGAAGGCGGCGGCGGTGGCGGTGCCGCCGTCTCCCACCGCCCCCCTTACCCCGGCCCCGCGTCCCCATGGCCGGGCAGGAGTGGGACTGGTTCCAGCGCGAGGAGCTCATCGGACACATCAGCGACATCCGAGTGCAGAACCTCCAAGGTAAACCAACACCCCCGGAGAAACCCCTCCCTCCGCCGCCGGGCCACCCCGCTCCCTTTCCTCTCCCTGCGCCTCTCCTTCCTCCTCGGCCACTGCCCGTGCCCAGTCGCGGAGTTGCCGATGGCATCCCAGCGCGCCCCCCCGGCCCCGGACTCCCTCGGCGCTCCGAACCGGGGGTGATACGGCTTGCGAGGCTGAAGCGGGGAGGACGGCGGGGCCAAAGTTTACCCCGATCGCGGCACCGGGCCCGCCCATCCCTTTGAGAGCCCCAGCACTGGAGCGAGCGGCGCCCGGCCCCGGAGGGAGAGACGGGGCGCGGGGGCTTCGCGGGCGCAGCAGATGCTGCTGTGACGAGGGGCGGCACAGCCCCAGGACCCCACCGCGTGGGTAGTGCCACCCATAGCATCTTCCCGGGCGGCCGTCGAGGAGAGGGCTGCAGGCTCGACTCAGGTCGCTGCCCCGCGGGGAGACCTCGCCGGCTGGGCGATGTAAAGCGAGCGGTGCCGGGGCACACCTTGTCCCTGCGGGTAACGGAAGCCTTGCCTTTGATTTCTGAGAAGCAAAGCCGCCCCACAAGCTGAGGGGCAGAGTCCGCCCTGCTACTCCGACCCGGAGATTTGGAGGTACTCGGCCGAAGCCAGGATACGACTCTAGGTCTGTATTAGCGCATTCTGGAGAGAAACCGAGGGCTGTCAGTGTACTCCATTGAATGCACCTTCTCATAAAATACTGTTAAATAAACATGACCAGAGCTTTTGGATAAATCACTTGTGAGATACCCTCCTGTTCTGCTACAGGCCGTGTTGGCGGGAAGGATGCAAATACCTTGGTCTGAACAAGTTCGGTACCAGTGTAGTAGTTCCTACAAAGTTATGCTTTCCCCTCTCCAGCTGTGTGATTGGCAAGGACAGCAACAATCGATGAAAGAAGGGAAAGTAGCAGTGGTTTGTGGGAGAACAGCTCATTTCATACTAATCTTAATCAACAGCTCAGATCTGACTGCAATGTATCTTCATGTTCCGTAAAAATAATAGACTTGAATTACAGGTCATTATCTCTTCCTGTTTATGCATAATGATGTTAAAGCACTGTCTATTGGCAGAGGCAGTGCAGTTCTGGAAGTGAGTTTTGGTTTGGCTTGATTATAGAAGATGGATAATTTATCAGAGAAGAGACCCGAATGAGCCATTCTTTCATCTCTAATGTTGCATTAATGCAGTTAACTGCTGATGGGGTCACTCTATATCATTTTGACCTTTATCACCATAATCTCTGAAATTCAGATTTTGGATACAGACAGGTCTGTTGATTCCAGGTCGAACACCCCTTGGATTCTGACATCCTCATTGCAATGTAATTTCTGTATTTTTCAAACCTATATTTGTCTCTTTCAATTCTGTGTGTTAGCATGGATGTCCTACCTCTGATGTCTTGTTGCTTGAAGCTGTACCAATTAAGACAGGTTTAATCCTTAACCCATGGGCATTTTTGGAGAGAGAACAGAAAACGAAACTGTTCTTAAAAAAGGCTAATATGTTTTTGGCTTTGCCTCTCAGTCATTTGTATAAGAAGGAGTTAAACTCATTTCCCTTTCTGGAACTTAAAGTGCATTTATACAGATGGACACAGTCTTCTCTAAAGTTCTTGTAGTCTTGTAGGAGAATGTCATCCTACTGGGCAAATTCCTTTGAATAACATGATGCTCATGAAAAATAACCCTCATGTTCCCCTCTTACCACACGAGAGGAATTTTGAGAGGCATATTAATTGTCACTTAACTTGTCCTATTGAATTAAATGTTTTGTGTCTGATGTGAATGATTATAGGAGAAAAAAGGTATTTCTTCTAGGGCGCTGCTCCAAAGGAAGTTATAATATCTAGCACTTACAGTACATATGATTTCTAACATGTAGTTCTCACATTATCTTCTAGACATGAGAAATGTTTTGCAGATGGTGAGGCTGATACTCGGCAGAGTGTGATTTTTGTCACTCAGGAGCTCAGTGGCAAAGCATGGTGCTTCTTTTCAGTGTCATTTCTTGTAAAATGGCAGCATATGCTCTATGTTCATGTGTTGTAATTAAACTTGTTCCTGCTTTATAATTTAAATTCTTTCTCTCCTCTCAAAACAGTGTGATCTGAATCACAGCTAGTATCATTGTCTGTCAGTTGCAGAATCAATAATGGTTTTGATGCGCTTGAAAGTCATGAGTCTAGGATGAAACACTATCCGGGGATGATGCAGAGATTCCATCAGCACCAGCAGAGCTCTTGCAGGGCCTTGCTGGTCCGGGCCACAGGAAGGATCATGGGTGGTGAGGGTCTCCAGCTGCTGCTGCATCTACTGTTCCTCCAGCACTTTCTTACAAGATGTGTTTAGGGTAGCTTCAATGAAATTGATAGTTTGTCTTATTCCAGAATCTTCCCTTACAATGGGACATTTTACATATGTGAAAGTGCTTCCTGATCTCTAGGAGTGCCATGATATGATACCTCATGACATGATACCCAAGAGGGAGTATGTTATAAGGAGAGGATGACAGGCAGCAGCTAAATATTTACAGATAATGAACAGCACATGAAAACACTGTGTGGAGAGGTGGAGTCTTTGGCTGATGTGTGGACTCAGCCAAATCTGAGGTCTGGAAGGCAGATAGAGGCATTACTGTCATGCTGTATCTGAGCCATCCTACTCAGCATCTGATGGAAGAGCCAAAGAAGATTAATGTAAGTGATGATAACCATGTGAAATGGTACCACTAATACCTGAGCAACCTACCTGTTATTAACGTTTCTGCAGGCATCACACAACCATATACTGTAGCAGTTTTCCATACGTTTTCTGCCTCCATTAAAAAAAACTAGATTGTTAGTTTCTCTTGAAAAGTTCTTCGTTGTCTTCTCTAAGCTATAGAGCACTGCTGATGTAAAATACTATTTGAAGATAGCATATGCTATTTCAGTCTGTTGCATCTTCCTTCTCTTAATTTGGTAGTTCCACAACCAGGAACGATCCAGGATGCCTGGTACTGGAAAGTGTCTGCTCATATGGTGTGCCTTTGCAGTGGTATGATCCCACCAAGTTTAGTTGTTCTAGATGCATGTGCTGGGTGCTGAGGTAGCCTCAGGAAGTATATATTCTGTCATATAACTGATGGGTGAAACTGGCATGCGTGGGATTCTCAGCTTTTTCAGAGAGAGACTAAAAATGACAGTAAGGAGTGAACATGCTAAAGAGGCTGGACATAGGAGAAAAAATAATGGTTTTTAAAATGGATTTACATCTGGATATTTAGGCATAGGAATACAATGATGGGCTTTTATTTTCCCTTTCCATCAAGATCTGAGACTTGACATTTTATTTTTTTTTCAGCGAAGGAACTGATGGTTCAAGTCTGTCACAGGTAAGTGATGCTAAAAGCCAGGCTTACTGCTTCCATTCTTGACAGAGGTAATTTCAGAAAACAGAAGCATAAGTGACAGTCTGATGGAGAAAAGGAAAAGGGAATGTAAAGAGAAAATAAGTGCCAGGTGTGGTGATGAACAAACCAAGTTTCTCATTTCAGGTCTGTTCGGTTTCTAAATATATTTAACAAACTGATAATCTTGAGCTCTTTGTTCTGTTTCTATATTCTCCATAGCAAATTTATCCATATACTGAAAGGGAAAAATGGAGAGCCTGTGCAGACTGTAGGAACACATCATCTAGCAGTGGAAAGCTCAATAATTAATTTCCTGCCAGGAGAAGGTTTTTTTATTCTTTCTTTCTTTCATTACAACACCAGCGGGAACATTTTGTTACAATACAAGAATATTTTAAAATCTTTGCTACTGGAAGCTTGATTTAGGATCATCAAAAATATACTCTCTTATGTGGTGAATTGCACTCACTGGAAAGAGGCGGCTTCCTCCACAGGGATTATTATCTTTTAGATGGTATGTTGATCATGTGCTTTGCAATAACCTGAATATATATTTGGTAGTATGTATCTTTTCTTACATTCCTTTTAATGAAATACAAAGAGATTAATACTTTGTTCAGTCAGATGTTTTGTCCATCTCTGGCAAACAAATGCTGTTGCCACCACTTAAAAATAATTGTGGGTTGAATGCTCATTTGTGTATTTATAATAGAGTATGTGGGCTGGGATGGTAGAACTCTACTGTTCTATCAGAGGATTAGAGAAGGAGCCTAAAGTCCATCTGCTTATCATTTTTCCACTGCAGAATTTGGTATACATCCTACAGAAACATGCAGAGGTTTGTTCTTTNCTGGAAAAATTAGACTGAACAATACCAGCTTAATTGGTTCACTGTCCTTGTCCTACTTTGTACCTGTGGGTGAATCATTTAGCCACAAAATGGCAGCACTCTCTGATTTTGCTTATTGTGTTGTTTGGATCCTTAAGATCTAAAATTCAGAAGCTTTGGACATTAGTTAATTATAGTTGTTGCTGATACGAACTTTAGCTTCCTTTGAAGTAACAAGTGCCAAAAGCTATATCTTAAGAGGTAATATGGATGCTTAACTCTTATATAAAAGTTAACTCTGGCGTCTCTAATGGACAACCAAAGGCAGGTGCTATAGTCAATCTTTTGTTCATCCATTTATGCATGAAGCATTAATTCTTACAGCTTTTGTACTTAACTAGAAAGAGTAATACTGTTTTGAAATTACTAGATACAGCAGCATTTAACCTGTTTGCTGTAGCTGGACACACCTTTAAAACCTGTGGAAATGTAATAAATAGAAGGTAACCTTTTTTAAGGTATCCATTCATCCTGACAAAAGTAAGGTGTCATAACTGTTCATTACTTTAAGTCTTCCATGACTTGTCACCAGATTCAGCAGGATTTCTTTCTGCCTGTAGATATGTTCATGTCAGTGGAGCTCTTTGTAGATTAGAGTGACATTTGGAAAGATTAAATTGCCTGGAGAATCTTAGACAAAACCTGGAAGAACTACAAAGCAATCCTATTTTATATAAAGGTGAAGTTAAAATGGTCTGAGTTAGAAATGTGAATCTCCAAAATGAAGATGCAGATCCAGGTATAGGAAACCAAAGATTGTGCTGGAAACCTAAATGTTCTGGTGGGGATGGTCTTTGTAAGGGCACTCTTACACTTGACAGTATTCGTTGGCAATGGAAGGAAGACTTACCTGCTCTACATGTAGGCAACCTTGGCAGTGAAATAAAGGAGCAGTGAGAGGTAAGACAAAATACAGACTGCGTGTTTCAGCGTGCAGTTTTAACCAGGTCAGTGCCTAGTTTCTCTAACAAATTAGGAGTCTGGGTTCTCTGTCCCATTGCATTGCATGAATGAAATTACACCAAATTCAAATCATGCCCAGTAACATGACAGTCAGATGAATTGTTCCACTCATATATTAACACTTCATTGTGAGAGACTGACTGGCATCCAAGCATGGAGCTGACTTGAGGAACGGGGTTGATCTGGTGTCACTTGCTGACATCCCAGACCCTATCTTTCCTTTGTGAGATGTTGAAGCACTGGCCAGCCTCAGTGCTAGAAGAGATGTTGACTTTGCAGGCTGTATCACTTGCTTGAAGTTGAATGGCATTAGTTTAAAAATTGCAGTCTTCAAAACACTATGTTAAAAGTAATGCCTATTAAAAAATATAATGTACTTCTCATAATTTCTCCTTGTTTTTTTTTTTTTTTTCTTTTGTCCACTCAGCTTGGACAAAAATTCAAACAGTTTTCTTTCTCCTAAAGACAATTAAAACGTTATGTCACTTACATCCTGAAGTATATCTGTCATTTACTTTGAAAACGTTACGAAGGGGTGATATGATTTCCTTTTTCCATTTTAAAGGCAGCTTTCTATTGGATTAGAAGAAGCAACTTTGGACATACGGGGTTGTCATTTTCCATTTAAACAGTATTTGCTTATGTCCTATGCTGTTTATACTTCCTTTTGTTGCAGAATGATTGCTAAGGTCTTATGTCTAAAGGAGAAGAGCTGTATTTTTATCTGTCTTGTCATGTAAAAGTCAAAAAGATTCTCAAAATTATGTATTCAGGAGAAGACATTACCAGATAAGCAGTCACATCTGTGCCAGTGCTGGGGTGGTGTAGGGCATCATAGCACCATTTAAGAAATAAGTGTCTTTTTTTACATGCTCTTCTATTTTTGACTCTTCTCAACCAGTTAAATACAGGCACTGTAGGTGGAGGATTGTGAAATGAATTTTGCTTCATTATCATTGCTGCATATTTCTGTGCAAGCAGCCAAGCTGTGTTGTAGCTGTAGTTTGAGTCTTTATAGCCATGAACACAAGCTTGTATCAGCATCGTCTAAGAATGCTCATGGTAGCATCAGCCTAGGTGTCTACATAGTGAATACCTGTGGGCTATATAGTGAATACAAGCTGAAAGAATTTGTGTATAAAGCCAGAAATACTACTGAATATGAAAAGATGTTATAAAAAATGCTTAAAAGGTAATTCTGGTATCTATGCCCATTACTTAATTCCACATACATGTAGAAACAGTGTAATACTTGGAGGGATTCTGTTAATTATTTTCCACTAATTGAGACATACATTAAAAAAAAAAAAAAGCTGGAGTATCCTAAAAATTACTCTTGATATATATCTGAAATTCAGACCCCGTGATTTAATCAACGAGTTACTCTGTTTTTTATTCTTTTTTTTTTTTTTTTTTTTTTTTTTGTTAGCATCTTATACTATTTGTAGTAAGAACTGATATTTCTAGACCAGTGTTGTTGATTTGCTCTATTGTGGAGATTTTCATGGGTTTTTTTTAGTTTGTTTCTTTGTGGTGTTTGTTTTTTTGGTTTTTTTTTTTGGTAGTGTAGTTCTAGTTGTTTACAGGATAAATGCTCATTAAATATGTGCCACATGATTATTTTCAAGTAGAAACATTTATACTCCATTCCATGTTGTCTTTAATGAATATATATCCCTTTGGATCTTTATCCTATCAGAATTAAGACTGGGGATGAGTGCCTTCTGTGGTGTCTCATACTGGGCAATGAAGCCTCTGCTCTTGTGCAGTGTCTGTTACCAGGAGACACCACTGTTTATTGGTGTGTTAATATTTACATACCAGCCAGACCCCTCCCTACCATACAGGTCCTGCAGCCTCCAGTGCTGGCTCCAGTGCTGCCTCACTTATTTCAGCTTATGCTGGAAGAGACCTTAGAGATCATCTAATCAAACCTCCCTGCCATGGACAGGAACACCTCTCAACTAGACCAGGTTATTCAAGGCCAGGCCCCACCCAACATCTCCAGGGAGGGGGCATCTACAACTTCACTGGACAATCCATTCCAGAGTCTCGCCACCCTCATAGTGAAGAATTTCTTCCTAAGATCCAATCTAGACTTACTCTCCTTCAATTTAAATCCATTTCATCTTGCTCTGTTGGTACCTCCATGTGAACAGGGACGTTAAACATAAGGCCAAATCTTATCTTGAAGGCAATAAATACTTTTGTGCTCGTCTGTACTAGTGGGTTTGTGACTTTTTGGGCAGCTGGAGCTCTCAGTTTTCTGTTTTATTTTTTGATGGGGTTGGAGACTCTTGTAGTTACCTGGTTGTGAAATGAGTCTTGAGTGTGTAACCACTATCATGGCAAATGCCATAGTGCTCTTGTTCTTATACTGAGACTCCCAGGGCAGGTGCTCCACATTTTAGCCAGCCAGACTTGCATGGAAACTCAGACTTAGGTCTTGCAACTGGGATTGTCCCTGAGAGGGTCTGAAACTCTCTGGAGCGAGTGTTGTTCACTGTGGCTCAGCAGTGGCCATCTGTGGGTTAAGAAAGGGCCCATAGAAGAAAGCATCTTGTGTTACTCCAGGAAGAAGATATTTATAGGAGAGAGAATTAAGTAAATTGCTTACATGCACCCTCCCCATCCAGCTTACCATCACCATTAATGGTAGCATGACAGGTCTTACTGTTTCGGACCTGTCCCTCAGAATTCTTCATTTGTTAGTATTTCTGAAACCTGTGGAAGGTCTCTGTTGTGCACTAATCTTGCTAGTTCATGACTCTTAGGTGTTTTTGGTAAGCTTTGTTTTTATTCTTCTAGCCCGTTTTTCCTATTTTTTCTTAAATAAGTCCACGTAACAGTACAATAAATGCCTTGGTGATCAGGTGTCCATGTGTTGCTCATGTATTGAGAAAGCTGTGGCACAGCCTGAGCTGTCCATTTCGAGGGACTGCAGATGAAGCTCGGAACTACTGCCAAAGCACAGGGCTTTGTGCACAGGCTTTCCTTCTGTTGTGCACTAATGGTCAGAAATACTTTGCTGTCTTGTTTTCACTTTGCAAAGAACCTCCTGATGCAGATCGGTAGATGGCTTGCGTATGCAGCCAGTGTAGTTCACAACCAAGCTGATTATGCTTCCCTTGGCACAGTGAAAAATGGGAAAGGCATGAGAGTCCTGGCACCATGACAAATGAAAGCAATGCCAGTGGAGATATCTGTTAAAAACTGATGCTTCATATGATTGCATCAGAACATGTGATTAAAGCTTTTTGGCTTTTACTGATGTTCATGATAAACATGAACTGCAGTTATAACTTAATACAGTATTTATAGATAACGTAGTATGAAATGTCTACTACAGACTTCTTGTCCCAGGTATATACACATAGGTAAAGAAACACAAATCCGTCTGGGTTGTTTTTGCAGAGAGAATAACCAGGCAAACAGAAGTGGGCAAAAGGGGAAGAGTGTGGTCCTCAGAAGCCTTGTGATAGTTCAGGAGGGATCATGGCCAGCACCTTCATATGATACTTCAAATTGGTAAATTGTAAAAATCCTGCCTAAGTAAGAAGATGAGCTTTCAGAGACAAAATTCGTATTGACTCTTCTATTTTTTACAAGATGCTCAGTTGTCCAGTTTCTACTACAAATCCTTAATGATTCAAGCATGTTCAGTGTAAGTTGGAAGCATTCAGTCCCTGTTCTTGTTCTCAGGTTCCATGCTGGGAAGGGGACTTCCTGGTCCTGATGATTAATGCTACTGAACAGCATTTAGTTCCTGTTACTCTCAAGGTTGATTTTTTTTTTTCTGTTTGTGGTGTGATGTTGGTTGTTTGTTTTGTTGTTGTTTGTGTTGGACTTTTTTTTTTTAAGATTTCCTTGGATACGGTACAGCAGTGATCTGAAATGATAGGGGACTTTTGTGTGAATTCTTCCATTTCTGTGTATTATAAGGAAAAATGTTTCTAAGAAATGTTGATTAAAAAGAACTTGTTTTCAGCCTTCTTCCATCAAGTTTATGCAATTATTGACCTTGGCTGAAAGAAGACAGAGTATGATCTGCTGTGGAAGCTGCATGTCTTTTGTAGGTGGAGAGTCTTTTTGATGTGTTCAATGTTGGCCTTTCAAAACTTTTAAACATTATGTTTATCAGAAAGATCAAAGAAGATAGAGGATTTAATTGTCTGCAAAACCTGTGTGTATCAAGAGGAAGCACCATGTTTTGTTGGCTAATATAGCTAAGAGATACTGTAAAATCTTTCATCTGTAATTCTGCAGTTGACAGTATCACTCATCACAGTGTATTTTAGCTTAAGAATTTGGAGGTCACACCAGTGTGACTACTCTGAAGTCAGGAAATGGTTATGACTCTGGAAATGGTAGCCTGTGTCTTCAGGAGAAGGGCAGTGCATGCCCAGACATCGCTGAGAGTGGCTGAGGTGGGGGGTGAGATCTGGAAAGCTCTATCCCTCGAGACTGTTCGGCAACTAGTGAACACAGCCTGTTATATCCAGCTTTTGTTTCACCTGAAAGGTACCCAGATATTGGGTACCTTTCAAATCCTTGACTTCATTTAATTTGGGGAAGGTTTAAACATAGTTTCTTTGCCTATTCCACAGACTCCTCTAGGGCATTTTTTGGTTTGTTTTCAGTGCAGGATCCCCTTTTTTTTTCCTCATGCATATTGAGTCCTTTGCTTTTATACTGAGAATAATGACAAAAGCCAGTTGCAGAGGTGGTCTGGATGCTTACAGCAAGCTCAGATGAGACCTCATGTTGCGTCACTCAAGCCAGTAGCCAACCTTGTCATTCAGGCACTTAATTATGAAATAAATTTTCACTTGACCTCTCACATTCTCATTTCATTAATGAATCAGAGCTACGGAGAGTAACTGACGTAGGGCTGCTGCCATTCAGGCTTTACGAGCCAAAGCTTCGGCATATTTAATTTATCACACTAATGATCAGTTTTGGAGCCTAAACACTGTCTGCTTCTCATGATCTGTATAGAAAACAGCTTAATGTGCTAACCTGACGTTTGTGTGACTAAAAGATGGGCACAGACTACCTACAGCACTTTGGCTTGCCAGTTCTGCTACATGTGTATTTTCTTGCATGCTGCATCCTTAGAAAAGGATGGGGCTATTGTGCATGTGAAGGTAGCATTTAGTAACTGTGGGTTTACAGAAATGGTACAAGCTTGAGTTCTGGTGCTTGGATAATACTGATGCACTTGGGCTGTCTTTCCCATTGCTTTGTGTTTTCCTTGACTAGAATTGAAATGTTTTCTTAATACGTTCTAGCAGAGGTTTATTTCTGTTTCCTTAGTATTTGAGTGTTTCCTGGTTGTGATGTATTTCTCTCTAGATGTCAGGGTTGGGATCAAAGGTACCTGAAAGCCAAAGGATTTATTTCATACAGCCTAATGACATACTTTTTTTGTGTGTGAACATGGAAAGCTTTAGTGGAGCAGGCTTTGAACCTTGAACTTCTCCTTCCAAGGTGACCAGTATAACTACCTGGCTGAATTCTTCTCTTCGCACCTTCTTTTTCTCTTCTTCACGATCTGACAGCAAAAACTCAGAGTGCCATTTAACAGTTCTCATGGACTGTAACACATATACACTGCCTTATCTATCATAAACTTTTACAACTTGATAATTCACATGAAGCTGCAAACCCATCTTGAATCCCAGCATGTGGTGTGCCCATGCTTGGTGGCAGGCGGTTCCCTTCTGGGTTTATTCATGCTCATTGATTATTTCCCTAGAGCACACCAGTTGGTATGAAGGCTGAGTGCAATCAGACTTCATGTTTTAGTGGCTTAGAGTTTTTTTAATGCAACAAGAGTGAAATGTTTGTGGAATGGAATCATCCTGCTTTCTTCTACTTCTTCCTATTCATGAAGATGTATTTTTTTATGTCTCCTGTTTTTTTCTCCAGGTGCATTGGAATTACATGTCAAGATCCAAATCAGCTGTGCTCCCTTTTCCTCTTATTATGCTTAAGGTTCACTGAGTTTATTCCAGGCTTCTGCTTGCTTTGAGTGTGTATTTCTAGAAAGGAGATAAAGTGGAGCTGGGGAAGGAAGAACGCTTGCTATTAGAAGTTGCAAGTGGGTAATTAATGATGAACATCTCCAGGAACGTATGTGAAGTAAAGCTTTCGGTTTGCATGCATAAATTAATTAGATTATGTTTTAGCCCAGGCTGAACTTGCTGTCAAATCGTTATCTCTAGTTCTCAGAATCATCCAGATGTTATTTTAAGAGAGCAGTGTCCTGCTCTCCACTGTCCTGAAACCCTGTTTCCCTTGTGCATGGGCTTGAAAGAGTTGAGCGGAGTAAAGAGGAAGACCAAGGGACAGCTTGCTTAGGGCATGGATGAAACATAAATCTGCAAGAATGTGGAGATGCCTGCCTAGAGATGGTTGTCTGCTTTGGATGACTATAAGGATTAGTTCTGTGAGAGAAGGAAGTCAGAGGGCTAACAAAACAAAATGAGAAATAGGAGAGCAATCAGATTCTGTTTTTCCATTCTGCAAAGATCATAGTGAATAAGGCAATTAATTGCTCTACCTTGAAATGCAGTTTATAAAGGAAGTTCTACAGTATCTGAGAGCTTTACTTGAAGCTAGTTTTATCTTGTGGAATTACAGCTTGATAAATAAGCCATTCTCACCTGCTCCTGAAAGAAGCCTTTTCTTCTTTGTTTTCTTTCCCCAGTTTCTCAAGTTCTTTGGCATTTGTCTGGTCATCTCCATCTAGGCTTTGCTTCAAGGCGTGAGCAGAGGAAAGCATTGCTACTTAGTCTCATGATTCTTAGAGATGAGTTATTAATACATAAAGGAATGAATAGATGACAGGTGCTTTGCTGAGCCCTTTCTCCCACTTTCTCAATCTTCCCACTGAAGCCTGCAAAGGTATGAGACCTGGTAACTCCTGAGACAGCCTCGAGTCTTCCCTGGGTAGAGCCTCCCCACTGCACATGGGCAATGACTTGCAATCAGTGTATGCGTGGGTGTTGATCCATTGCTTAAGGCTTCTTTGGGAACCCCAAAGAACAATAATATCCTGTTGACTAGGATTTTACTATTTATATCCATCAGCTGAGCAGCTGCCTCCTCTGCCTGCTCCCTAGTTACCAGTCTGTAATTCTGTCTTTGGACTACATCATCTGTTGCATAGATGATGGTAGGATTTTTAATTTCAAGGTCAGTTTGCTCAGAAGGGCAAATAAATGCATTGATGAAGAAAGGCATCAGATTTTCTTGCTTTGTTAATCTGTTAGATTTTTGGACGCTAGGTAAACAGACAAGCAAGCTAATCTAAAAATAAGGGATATTGTTAGTAAACAATACAAACCCATAGCAAAGCAAAGAGGAAAACAATTAGATCCCTTAGAGATGTGGAGAAGTGCTGACATACACCTGTCAGATTAAAGACTGAATCCTGCCACCCAC
>VWZI01020305.1:508660-674973 GCA_013396835.1 Psilopogon haemacephalus | reverse complement strand
CCTGCAGAGATTTTCAATATACTTGAGTAGAAAAGGTGTTACCGTCTTCCAGAAAAGCCCTTCCCTGGCTTTGAAACATAGGGAAAAACATGTCAAATTTAGCCTGGTATTTTCTAGGCTGCTTCTTTAAAGGCAAGCTTTTTAACAGAGGCTGTACAATATACTTAAAAGAGAAAAAAGTACAGTGAAACCTGTGGGAGTCTGCTAGGGTGAAGTGAAAAGAAATTTTTTTTTTTCACTGTGTGCTTTTATGAAGATTTTTGAGGCTCCAATCAGAAAAGAAAATGTGTTAATAGTAGGTTATGTTTTTAAATTGCTTTGGCGATTGCTTTGGCATTGATAAGGATAAACCCCATTGTGAGGAGTGGGGGTTAAACCTGGTCTGACTCAGAAGCAGCCACTGCTCCCAGTTTGAGTTGTTTTTAACCTTATGAATATGGCTTACATAGTTTGATAGTTTTGCTTTGCTGCCATCCTGCATGCAGGTGTGTGGACATAACTTCCAGAGACCAGGTCTTTCCTGAAGACCTTGCTATCTATCCACCAGGAAAATGCTTTGTAGCTCATGGCTTACTAGTTCCATCTTCTCTGCACTTTGAGAAAGTGATGGTTCTACACGACAGCCCTCTCCAGTGCCATGACTCCCAGCTCTCCCTTATGAATGTATATACCTCCTCCTTGTTAAAGCACTGCAAGGAAAATGCAGGGCATGTTCAGCAATTAAACATGAGCTAGAAATACTCAGAGAAACCAATATATTTTCTGAAACCATTTTTTAATTATAGTGAAAAGCTTTGTGTTTACAGGAAGTTTGTAGTATTTTTGGTACCATCTGGATACCTAAGCTTGGACAGCAAATCACTTCTGACATAATGACGACAGTATACAATAGTGTATTCTTCTACCTCGTGTCTCATTAATGTGGAAGCACATGGATTTTTCTGCAAAAATAGTTGATTCACCATCTGTGCTAGTTTTCTTTCTATGAAGTGAAAGTCTGCCCTTCGTGTTGCAATTGCAATGGACCCATTTCGCTTTTTATGACTTCTCTCTTGGACCAAATGGGTAGATCACAGAACAAAATAAAACTGCACCAAATACTTGCTGCTAATGGTTATTTACTTCCTATATAGGAGCTATCAGCATTTCTTAAAGGTGGAACTCACAGGATTAAGTGATGTTTTTCTGGTTTTCTCACTTTATTTTTCCCATGCAATGGCTTTAATTTGCTTATTTGTGCTGTAAACCCTTGGTCTTGGAGAAACTGAATTCCATATACTCTCCTTGTAAATATCAAAGCCTAAGTTGGAGAGTATGTAAAGGATGATAACATTGCTAGAGTTAAACAATATACATAGATCTAAAGTGGTATAGTTGAGAGTTGCCTATTTAATGGGTTGCAACTTGGTTTGAGTTGTATTGTTGCTCACTTACAAAGTAGCCTAGAGGTTAGTTACCTTCTGAGTTAAGACATTGACATTTTGAGTCTGGTC
Organism: Psilopogon haemacephalus; assembly: GCA_013396835.1. Taxonomy (NCBI): domain Eukaryota; kingdom Metazoa; phylum Chordata; class Aves; order Piciformes; family Megalaimidae; genus Psilopogon; species Psilopogon haemacephalus. The sequence goes on along the minus strand of VWZI01020305.1, from coordinate 673,480 downwards.
TAAGTCTGGGGATCCTAAGCTTCACTGTGTTTCTGCATTGACAATTGAACTGCTTGTTAAATTCTTCTGCCTTCATTGTGAGGCCTGTTACATTTACAAATTAATAGTTGAGATTTTTATATGGTAGGTGTTGCAGAGCACTCTGTCTCTTCACTATCATGTGATTTGAAATATCACAACAAGGATGTTTTACTTGCTCTGAAAATTCCACTATCATAGCTTCATTTCTGCTACTGAGTTTCACATGCCAGTACTGATAGCTTCCAGATGAAACCAATCAAACCCAGGTATCTTTAACCATCTTACTTTTTAATTGCTCTCTCTCAAGTCCTTCTGTTTTGTTTTGTGTTTTTTGGGTTTTTTTTTAATATATTCTTGGCTTGAGAAATAGATGGAACATCTTTATGTAAGTAAATGAGGATATTAGCAGGAAAAAATAATCTGCATGAGTAAACTAATGAATGTACTGTGACAGCACAGTACAGTTAAAAGTCAGATACAGCAGTAAGTAATACCAAGGGGAAAGAAAGAACTTAAAAAGAGATTCTTCCTGATTTATTGTGAAAGGGATGCAGCCACGTCAGCCATGAGGTTAGAATTCTCTAAGCTGCTGCAGGGGAAGGTGGTTACAACAGGAGAGCAAGACGAAGAGTGCTCCAGGTTGGAGTAGGTGGAGTGGGAGGGTAACTTATCCCCATGCCTTAGTGGCATTCCATCTCTCTTCAGTGAATGATTCTAACTGGATTCAGCAACAAATTTGAAACAGCAATAGCAAAGACTTTTTTTAGCTCCTTGAGGCTAGTAACTTCTGGTGAGGTCTAACAAAGTAGAAGCAGCAGTTCTGGCAGCAGCTGCCAGGATATTATCAGAGAATTGGCTAGAATAGTGTGTTTTTTTCTGAAATGAGACAGTGTGAATAGGAGAGACCTGAACATAGATAGAAGGCTGTGATTTTGCCTGCTGGGATGAGAAAATCCAAGGGTGCTCACTGGGGACATAGAGGAGGAGATGGAGATTTTGACACTGTACATGACTTAAGTCCACCAAATAATGCATATGAGCAAACCTCTGTAACTTTAAGCTGTTACACCTGCTTTCATCTTCACTACTTGTCATATTAATATATTTTTCTGCAACTGAGATCTGATCTTGCACATGCTGGATTTTTTGCCATTGAGGTAATTTGGGCTAAATCTGGCTAGTGCAGTGGAGGAGCCACTCATCTTTGCTGGTCTCACATGAACAGAGTTGCATACTAAGTCTNTATATATACCTGCAGCCCAAAACCCTGAATATACAGAAATTATATTTTCCAGATCTTTGTTGTCCTTGGCTGGCATGTTGCTTGATGGGCCAGCAGCACAGCTTTGCAAGAGGGATTTGTGGAAGCCCCTAGGTGGACGTTAAAACAGCTTTATGCATATATTTGCCTAGGTGTAGAAGTCATTATTATGACTTCTGGCCTACTTCTCAGCAAAGCAACTAGCAAGTCCAAAAAGGTCTTGCTTGAAGGCTCTCAGAAGCTATGAATTATGCATTTAATTCTGTATCCTGCCTTCCATTTCTCTAAGATGCTCTTTCAGATCCTCTAATGTCTTATTTTTCCTTCACATAAAAACTCAACAGCCTGGTGCCCAGAGCAGGGGAACACAAATGTATTTTTGTCATCTCTTTGCAACATGCAACTTTATTTTTTTCCTTCATTTTTTTTCGTATTAAATAAAATGCTTGTTACTAGACAATGATATCTTTAGGCTATTTGGTACCTTCCCTATGTGAGTCCTGATAGCAATAGCAGTCTGCTGGGCATTCAGCAGCAACAGCTGCTGCCTGCCTGATACAATTAAAACACAGATTTAGCATTTATTTACACTACCATGGAGCAATGAACCTGGACACTGCCACTCTGATATGGTGTAGCTAAGGAATAACATAGAGTGTGTCTACATGAGTACACTCAAAACTTAATCCAAATTAATTATCCTGAATGTCAATTTGCTATATTACTCTGGATGCTGGTGTGATAGTTCCTCTGCAGAACAAAATTGACTCTACATCAGCTGTTTATAGCTAAATGTAAACTGAATGGAGGATGCTTTTATCCTCTGCTAGTGTTGCACTTGAGACACAAGTCTATTGCTGCCTGTCTGAAGTCAACCAAAACCTTCAGCAACGGAGGCAGATGCAGAGCAAGGAGTGAGGACGGTAAAGAGGGCTCTGACCTCCAAGTTTGGATCACTGAGCCGAGCATGTGCTTTGTGTCAGGATCCATACCTGTGGAGCTCGAATCAGCCCCAGCTACCATCGCTGGAGGCTGTGCCGGGAGAGACAAGCAGAGGAGCAGTTCAGCTGGAAAGTCTGAATGCAGAGCCCTGTCCTGCCAGAGCAGTGAGACTAAGTTGTGTGTAATCTGGCTTTTGTTACTGCCTTGAGGCAATGAGGAGGAGTTGTGCGGTTACTCTAAACAAAAATAGGCTAGGAAAGAAATTAACGAGTATCTTTAAAAATTTCTGTGTCAACAAGTAGCTCACTGGAGATGCCTGAATTCTTAATAACAAGGGCCATAGATCTGTGTGGGGCTGTTTTCTGTGCAGCTGACAAAGTGAGGTTATTTGCATTAATGTGCTTGGTTATTGGAAGCAGTTTATTAGTCCTCTCCAGACTTCAGAAAGCTGCAGGGTAAATTGTGCTTTCCTAAACTCCTGGATATCCCTCCCTACCCTGCCCAATGGCTATACGTTACCTGTTCATCTGCTCAGCTGTGTGATTCCTCCAGCCTAGCAGAAAACACTCTCCTAATTTTGTGCCATGCCAGTGAATGTGGAATGAAAAATGGTTTTCAGCCACTTCAGGGGCTTGCCGCTGCTGCCTCTCAGGAGTCCCCAAGGAATCCTGCACACCTGCAACAGAGGTAGCTCATCTCAGATCAGTTCTTGGGATACAGACCCATCCACACCAGCAATGATAATTCCAAGCAGTGTCAGCTGGGAGGTAATTTGGTCCCAAGGCCCATGGTTTTGCTGCTCGGGATTCTCCATGGAAGCCAGGATTGCAGCATGTGGGGGAGGAGAAGCTCACAGATGCCATGCCCATGCTGGCAAAATTATCCAAGCTTTCTTTCCAGTACCAGTGTTCCCGTGCTTTCTTTGCCCTTCTGCACTGAACATCCTGTTTAGTTACAAAAGTCAATTATAAACTGAGGCTGGAAGTCTCTGACTTCCAGCAAATGTAAAATTTAGTTATTAGGATGAAAAATACTTGGGTAGTGAAGTTGCTGCCATGGTATCAGTAAGGCAGGGTTTATAGAGAGAGGTAATGCCTTTTATGAGGTTGGCTGATAAATTGCTTTGTTTTTCCAACTCCTGTTTGTTGGCCTAATAAAAACTCCTGTCTCACCTAAACCTTTTTGTTTTTGTGGCATGTTTATCTGAGTAACAGAAATCGATGAAGTTAGCCTAGTGCATGTGGTCATGTTTTCAGACTGCAAACTACGAATCAAACAATTTCAAGGTTAGATTGTATAAACTAGGTTATTTATTGCCTTGCTTGTGTTACTTTTGTTCTATAATTTGTGACAATTAAAAAAAAATTCATTTATATAGAATGATCTCTTGAAAATACATCATTGCTTACATAGCATGACTGCAAATGTGATCACAGCAGCAACTGACTGACGTAGACAAGTAATCAAAATGCACAGCCAAGGCTTATCCTGTGTAATGTGTAGTTTTTGCTTTGATAGGTAGCAAACAGGTGGATTAAGTACAATGATAGGAAGGAGAGCTACTGTAAACCAAGATTTCCAGGGTCTGCCTGGTTCATCAACAAGGTCACTCAGCAACACTTCATGACAACAAGCAACACATAAAATGTGCCTAGCCAGTCTTCAAGTCTCGTTAGTAATTCCAGCATGTATAATGTAGCAAGACAAGAAGTTTTGTTGCTTGAAACGTAAATATTATAAATAATACACATATTTTCTCTAACTTACTTGACTGTGTAGGGTGAGACCTATTTGAAGTTCATCCTACCTTAGTTTATTTATGCATGGAAGGTACTTGAGGAGTACTCCTAGGAGGAGGAGGCACAAATGAAGACTGGGAGATGACCAAGTATATCCCAAGCCCTTGCCAAGCTGTTGACATTGTTCCAGGACTGGATATTCCTGGGAGCAGCGTCAGCATTGAATTCACCTCTTCTGTTCCTGTAATAGCCAGCCAGCAGAGCAAAGTGGAAATGTACTTTAATTTGCTGAAGCAAGATTTGATTTCCTAATGAAAGGTTCCCACATTTGAGAGAGCTTCAGTGTAAACGGTAGTGAGGCTGTTTGGACTGCTCACTTCAAAACTATTTTGGCAAATGTTTCCTTGATGAAAATGCAGTCTACTGCTGCCTGCACTCACTGCAGCTGTTGGTGTTACATGCCTGAAAGGTCCCTTGTGTTGACGTAGCACTTGTTGAAGTTGTGTGTGTCTCATAGCTGTGACCCTTAGTGACACACACCTTGATTCGTTGCACTTTGCCATGGCTGGACATAACTCCTGAACCTCGCTGTCCTGTCTCATAAACATGCCTGGGACTCTAAAGTTTGTCTTAATGAGTGGCATTTCTCTCTTGTAAGTCCTAGGTGTATGGAATTTTGGCTTCCCCAGCTAGTCATGTAGACGTCCTCTGGACTGTGATTTTTCCCTGTTAGTGCTGGATTAATGGAAACAACTAAGGAAAAAAAGCTCTTTGGTATGGTTGGGATGGTCATCTCTGAAGCAAGGCACACCACTCTGACTTACTTGGCAGAGATCCGTATTTCATGTAGGCCCAAAGAACATTTTGCTGTGGAAAAGAGCAAACAACTCTATCAAATCTTGAGTTTCTGTTGATCTAAAAAACACCTTGTCTTGTGATTTCAGTCTTTTTTAGGTCTTTTTTTCTAGCTTGTTGCTTTGTTCCCTTAGCCTATTGTTGCCCAGCCCAGCCTGAAAACATAAAATATCATTACATAACTTTTGATGAAACCAAAGCTCTGATGGTGGCAAACCTGCCCTTGTAGAGTTTTTGTTTTTTTTTTTTTAATAGCAAAGCATGCAAATGTAGAGCAGAAGACAACTCTAGTCTTTCCTCCCTGAAAAAAAAAAAAAACAACAAACAAAAACAACAAAACAAAACAACAAACCAAAACATCTCTTCCAGGTCAAAGAGAATTTTCTTGTGCAGAACTTAAATAATACTCAAAATGTAACTTGGTTCTGATAATTTGAACTCTTTTTAAACAACTGCCGAACTGGTATTGCAAAGTGGAAGGCTCCCATAACACCCATGCAGATGGGTACTACCATTTCCAGAGCTTGCTGCCTGTGGGCTCCCTGTCACTTCTACCTTAGCATGGTATACCACCTTGCATGTGTCTAAGCTATGTTAAGCTTGTCTGGAAAGAATCTGGAAGTGCTTTAGGGTAGTAGCTTTGTGTGTGTGTAGCTATGCAGTCTGGATCAAACTCTCTTTGATTTTAAGCTCTGCTAATAATTAACCCTCAGCCCGTAATAACTATGCAGCATAATGATAACCACACCACTGGCACTTGTCCACAAGGTTATTTGGTACATACTGTACAGCATACCCCTTCCTTTCTGTGCCTGAAAGCTGATGTCTGTGAATGTGAATTGATGCGAAAACATTTAAATTCTGGACAATTTCAAGTGTCTTTTTCTGAATTCTGTTACTTCCTAGGCCAGTGTCAGTTCACCCATATTTTGACCTGCTAAGTCCGTCTTGGAGAGCTTGCTTCTTGTAGAGACCTCATTAAGCTCTTGAGTACACATTGTGGGCTGTGCTCTCATGTTTGCATTAGTGATGGTGCTTTTTCATGTTTAACTGGTTTGACTGTAAACTGCGTGAGATTGAGTCCTCATGTGTTTTATCTAGATGCCTTATTTTTTCCTACTTGCATGTTATGCGCAGGTGGGTAAGCAAACCAGTAGTTGAGTCTGTTTGTCTCATCAGTCTTTGTTTCTGACTCCTGGAGGTATGAAAGATGCAAATGTGCAGCAAGTGTGTTTCTTGCTGCCAATCACAGATGCTTTTGCAGCTTATGTAGAAAACATTACTAGAAGGTACAGAAATTGATGTAAGTTTTGCTTTAAATAAAATTTCCTTTAAATATTAGCTTCTCTTTCTTGTCACATTCTTATTTCCTTTGCCCTAGCTTCATTCTCTCAACTGATCATCATCAGAGCCAAAATCCCGGCACAGGCAATTCATCTGTGGAACTCCATTATTGACTCTGATTCTGGTATCTGAAACCTGGGGAGGAGAAAGTTGGTTGCAAACAAAAGGGAGCTTGCGCAGCCCATGAAGTTCACTTCCTGCTGCCTGACCTGGCACAGTGACCCAGCATCTCACTCTGAAGTCCTCAGTCTCTCAAGCAGCTGATTTACAGCCTATCCTTAAGTATATGTGTGAAGGAAGAAGAAAACTGAGCTGTAGTTAATCTCATGTTTCTAAGCAACCAGGTAATTCTCTGCAGCCGATCCCTAAAGGGAAATTCCTAGTTTACTGCACCCCTGCTCAGCTGCAGCAGAGGACATCTTCTCTTCCTCCTCCAGCTTGAGGGACATGGGGACCCAGGGCATTGGAGTCCAAAGACAATTAAGGCGTTTTATCATTTCTGCAAATGTCATGGAGGAGGGCAGGGAAGGAAAAAAATGGGAGCTTTTTTAATGGTCTGTAACAGGTAAAGATATGTTCATTGCAAAATCAGTAGAACGGAGAGAGTGTGAAAAGTTTAAATGTTTTACCCAGGGCTAAACAGAAAATCACTGTCACAAGTAGGGCTTCCTGTGCTCCAAAAATCATCAAAATATCTGGATAATGTACACATTCTGTTTACAGTGAAACCTCTGTATGTTGTGAAGTTTTCGTGATAAAAGTTACTGAATTCTATGTTGAGTCTGTTTGAGCCCCTTGGAATGACTATAAGAGACTAACCTTTTATTAGTAAAATATTCTTGAACTTGAGACTAGAAATAGGAGCTAGTGGAAAAACAGATCAATTGAGATCTTCTCCACTGTCAGAAGATTGTGGATATCTGGCTGAGGCTCCAGAATAAGAATTATTAGTGGTTGTTTTTTAAGGGAGCCACATGAACCATAAACAGTTATACTCCAGGGACTTAAATCTGCTCAGCTCAAATAGTGAAGATGACATGTGGTGAACCCAGAAGTGAGCTGGAATGGTGTGGAAAACTGGGCAATTAACCTGAGTTACAGTTCCAGCCCCAGCAGGGAACCTTAGCTCCTTCTCTGTGAAGTGGGGCTGAAGAACTTGAGAAATCTTCCTGTGGGTGCAGGGACAAGTTTCTCTCTTGCTGGATGCAACCTATTTGACTAGAGATAAATCCTGGGTATTCTGGAGGGGGAAAAATGAAGAATACAATAATAGTCAACAGGAGGGAGTATAGTTAAGAGAAATGGGCATATCTTAGCCATGTAGGACAGATCCATCAGTGCCTGGGATTGAATTTTTTGACTACCTGGTGTTCGGTAATCGAAAGCTCAACTGAGAACCAGTCCCTGTTGTCCTTTGTCCTGTATATTGACAAATACGTGCTATTGGCAAATATTGCAGATGAGATTCTGGGTCAGGTGGACATTGAGATCTGATCCAACCTTTTCACTGTTCAGAAATATGCATACTAAGCCACCCTGTATGAGTGTTTTACAGCTTGCTTAACCAGATGCTGGGACCACATTTTTAGAGTAAGTCTACACATCTGATGCACTTAAGCCTGTAACGGGGTGGAATATTGGAATAAGTAAGCTTTTGATGTCATCACTGGAAAGTGCTTTGTATTTTGAGTTGTATTTTGTGGGCAGGGTTACTTGTGAAATGGACTTGCTTGTAGCTGAAGTGCTGTCCAGGAATGGTGCCTTGTCCAATGTACCTCCTCACTGACCTTGGGAGAGCCACAGAACTCTGCTTTTGCAATAGAAAAGTAGCATCTTCCTGAAAACCACGCTGGCACTTCACTGTTTTTTCTGCTGTAACACAGCTGGAGGTCCACCTAGATGTGACCAGACAAATGGCTACCCTGTCCATCATGCAACCTGTGCGCAGGCTTGCCTCACACAATGATGTGTGGAGGAACATAACCAAGGACTGTCTGCAGCCTTAAGTTTCTTTTATTTCAGGGCAGGAAATGTCAGGGCAGATTATGTGAAATGACCAGAAAATCTTCCAGTGTTCTCCTTTCAATCTTGGGTCTGGATATGTTTACTTATTTTCATGTAACCATAGAAGAGCTTGCATGTCACAGGGCAGTGTGGTTCGCAGGCCTGTGCTCTGAGTCAACAGAATCACAGAATCCATCTGGTTGGAAGAGACCTCAAAGATCATCCAGTCCCAGCACTGAAAGGTCAACACTAAATCATGTCCCTAAGAGCCAGGTCCACAAGCTGCTTAAACACTTCCAGGGAGAGTAACTTCAGTCCTGTCATTTGACACCAAGGAGAAGAGGCTGCCCCTCTCCTGGCTCCAACTTCCCTTCAGGTAGTTGTAGAGGGTGATGAGGTCTCTGCTCAGCCTCTTCTTCTCCAGACTGAAGTCCCATTGTGCAACTAACATCATCATGGCAGGTCATGTGCCATTACATGAGGCTATGTGTAGATATCAATGAGTAGTGTCTGGCTATCTGGCAGCATGTGTAGAGCAGTAGGAAACACAATGAGTTTCTCCTCCTCTTGTACCTTTGATGAGGATCTGCACAAAAATTAAAGATTAATGAACAGGAAGTGTCTGAGAAGGCAGACAGCTTAAAGCTGTTGTAATTTTGGTTTGGAAACACAAACGAAATACTCTAGCTGACACCGCCAGAGTTGCATTTGAGGTAGCTGTTTTGTGTCAGGCATTTCTCCTCTCAGCATCAACATGTGCTTTCATCTGTTCTTAAATTAGTGTTAATTACGAGTTATTAATTTTTTATAGACCCAGCAAGATGCAGCTGAAAGCAATTACCTCTAATTGTTAACTTGTGTGTGTACACTCAAAATTATAATCTCCTCATCCGAACACCCAGCTCTTGCTGGACTCAGTCTATGTAGTTTTGCTACCTTTTTTACTTCAATTTTGGATTACATGACAGGTTGTTTTTTTTTAGTGGCATCTCTGAAAGCTACAAACTCTCTTCCTGTAAGTGCTGTGATCTTGAAAGCATGATATTGTTAATTGTTAGTGAGACAGCAGTAAAGAGAAAGTAAACCTTCAGTGGCAGCCATCAACACTGGGAATTACTCCACTTAATTCTTGAAAGATATGCCTAAAATGCATCCTGAATTTCTGTGGATCTCAGTTTTCAGCTCTGAGCAACATCACTTTTTTTCAGTAAGCTAAAAAGCCACACAGACTGCTGTTCTTGTGCTGATAAATTCAGGGTTCAGTTCAGTGGTGATCTCTCCAATCCCAGGTCTCAGATGGTTTTGGAATTTAAAAATTTAATTCAAAGATATATTGGCTTCTCTTACCATTTGCATCTTTTCATACTTGCAAGTGAAAAGGAAGGATTGCAGAGAAAGTTTGTAAATCGCCACATCCTGCCAGTGGGAAATGGCCTTTCTGATACTGCAGACACAATCTGGTGGAACAGATTGTTAGGTGGGTTGAAAGCTGATGGGACCACCTTTATCTAGACTCCAGGAGATCAAAGGGCTGACATCCAGCTGGCATCAAGTAGTGAGTGGAGTACTAAGGGCTTGATGCTGAGGTCCAGGTCAATTGACCTTTTTATCTGTAGGCTAGGGGAGACATTTGCCTTCCCCAAATGTGTTGATGACACTAAATTAGAGGGAGCAACTGAACACATAAAATGAGAGAACCTAAATTCAGAGAGATAAACCTGTGGATTAGGCCAACATGAAGCTCATGGAATTCAGTAAGAAAAAGCAAAATGGTCTGCACTTTGGCCGGAACAACTGCTTACTTTGGTAGATACTGGGCAGTGACTGTTATGACTTATAGCTTGGCTGATATGGGTGTGGGTATTACTGTGGATGCCAAAAGATGCCAGTAGGCATGAGGGTTGCAAATAACCCAGCAGTGCACCCTGATTCCAAATAAGGCAAATTGCCTGCTGGACTGCATTGAGAAGGTCTCTACCAGAAGACTGTGGGAAGTGAAAATGTTCCTCTCCTTGGTTACTGGGGAGGCAGCAGTTGAAGCATTGTTTCCAGTTTTGCCCTGCATTCCAGGTTAGGAAGGATGTGGAGAAGGTCCAGTAGGGGACTACAAAGATGGTAAAATGACCAGAAGAACATGTCTGGAAAGCTGGGCAAAGAGAAGCCAAATGAGGTTCAACAAGGACAAGTGCAGAGTCCTGCATCTGGGAAGGAATAACAAACTGCACCAGTACAGGTTGGGAGGTGATCTTCTGGAGAGCAGCCCTGTGGAGAGGGATCTGGGAGTGCTGGTGGATAACAAGTTGTCCATGGGACAGCAATGTGCCCTTGTGGCCAAGAAGGCCAATGGGATCCTGGAGTGTATTAGGAAAAGTGTGTCCAGCAGATCAAGGGAGGTTCTCCTCACCCTCTACTCTGCCCTGGTGAGACCTCATCTTGAATACTGCATTCAGTTTTGGGTTCCCCAATTTAAGAGGGACAGAGATCTGCTGGAGAGGGTCCAATGGAGGTCTACAAGGATTAGGGGACTGGAGCACTGCCTTATGAGGAGAGACTGAGGGACCTGGGGCTTTTTAGTCTGGAGAAGACTGAGAGCTGGGTGTCAGGAGGTGGGGGACAAGCTCTGCTCACTTGCTCCCTGTGATAGGACATGGAGCAATGGATGGAAGCTGCAGCACAGGAGGTTCCACCTCAACACAGGGTGGAACTTCTTTACTGTAAGGGTCACAGAACACTGGAACAGGCTCCCCAGAGAGGTTGTGGAGTCTCCTTCTCTGGAGACTCAAGGCCTGTCTGGATGCGTTCCTCTGTGACTTCAGCTAGATTATGGTCATGCTGTGGCAGAGGGGTTGGATGCAATGATCTCTTTGGGTCCCTTCCAACCCCTGAAATCTTGTGATCCTGTGAAAAGATATTGTGGGATATGAGCCTGCAAAGGTCACTTCCATCCTGCATGCCTGTGGCTGCATGGGGAGTGACTCTGCTTATGTTTGTGTGGTCTGTGGTTTCACACTGTTCTTCTAGAACCTTCTCTGTTCACAGTTCCAAAGGAGACTTGAAAAAATATTAATATGCTAAGGCAGGAAAAATGTTAATAGGTAGTTAACAATCATTAATGGCTTTTCTTTGTCTAAAATAGCTCAGAAGAACTGAAGACGGAAATACAAGGGATTTTTATACACCTAATCTTAGTGATGTTATGGAAACTGCCTGCCCTGTTTAGAAGAAAGCAGTGTTCTAAGTGCTCAGGAATTTCTTTCCAGAGGCCGAGACCTGCACCTGAGCCCAATGCTTGCTTGTCATGTTGCACTTCAGGCTGCTTTCCCACAGCTGACAAATGCCGTCTGCAATTGATAAGTCTTTGGAGAATATTGGTTGTTGGTGACACTGGAATATTTTGTTCTATAGTAGTGAGGACTTGTACATATTGGGGTGGGTAGAGGACCCTTCCATGATCTGTCTTGAGTTTTAGTTCTGTTTAGTGAGCTGGGTATTCAAAGGCACTTTGTCTCCAAAAGCTGTTTTCTGATTTTCCTTGCCTCATATGATAGATCTACCTCTTAGCCTGAGCTCTATCCATAATACTTTTCCTGCCCCTAATATGAATAAGGGAACTGCTGACCCTGCCACTGCCACTTCAAAGCTGTCAGGCCATTAAGAAGTGAAGTACTGCTGCCAGCTCTACAACAGACCACACAGGTACCTGTGGTCAGGAGAGCCAGCCTCCATCACCAGGCTTTAAGGCAGAGATTTCTAGAGCAGGGAAACATTTGTTCCACCTCTCATCCTGTCTGGGTAGGTGTGGATCATGCTGTGTGTGCCCAGCCAATCTCAGTGAGTCCCAGCAGAGCTGGCAGCACCAAGCCCCCTTGGAGGGGCTGCCAGGGACAGCAGCTAGCAGCAAGCTTTCCAGCATCACTGAGAGCAGGGAATTTAGTAGGCTTCACCTATGGAAAATTATTTTGCAGGCATGGTCTATATTTAGCCAGCTTCTGTTTGTGCAGTATTAAGTCACTGGAACAAGATAAGTTTATTGTTTCATTTCCACTGTTGTGGCATCTTGCAGCTAATGCAAGTCAAATCCCACACCCAGAGCACAGCTTTTGTTTAACCATGTGCTTCACCATTTCATCCTGGAGCAGCTTGTAAAATTGAACTGAAAAGGAGACTCTTTGTCTGCTTGTAGCATGCCACCAGGCACAGGAAAACAGGATAGTTTTGAGTTCTGTGCAAGGCAGGAATGTGCCTGTGCAATGAACATGCTGCCCAGCTGAGAGCTAGAGTGACTCAGGAGCAGTGGGTGTGTGCTTTGCACATCAGCCAGCTCTGCCTACATCTGAGAGATTGATCTTTGACTCTTATGTGTTTTTTTCCTTACATATTAAAGTCTTGATGTTTTTCTGTTCTCAACTAAAGATTTTGTTCTTGTACCGAATACCTTCTGCCTTTTAATTATTAATTCCTTCAGATAAGAAGTAACTGGTAGAGAAGGTAATTTTATATTTAACTAGATTTAAAAGGTAGCAGCCTCTTGTGATTCTGATATTTAATCCATGAACAGGGAATGAATCCTACTATTTGGCCTCCTGAGATGGTACTTCAGCTGCTACCTTTGGGCAGTGCAATGTATAGAGGCCTGAAGGGCTTTTGTTCTGACCTGAAATGTTATAGCTGGAGTGTGTGGGTGTGTGTAGCACTCCTTTAACCACAGCTATCTTGGAGCAGCATCAGAAATGGGTTTGAATTATTCTTGTTTTCCAACTTGTGAGGTTGAGGTTAGGATTAGGGACAGAAGGGAGAGAGAAAATGAATAAGCATTTAAGGACTGATAGTATAGGCATGCTGTCTCGGACCAGCAGGAGGGAGAGACAACCACCCTGTCACCACATGACTCTTACTTTGTTTCTAAGAATCTCAAATTTTTGTCAGTTATTTTTTCACAGACATGCAATAAAATAATTAGCTCTTATCCTGAGACCTTATGAAGTGGTTAAGAAAGATGGAGGCATGGAGAAAAAATCNAGACCAGCTCAGACAGCTTGGAAGTAAGATAAAACTATATTTACAGCAAAGCTACATTTACAGTTATGTATACACAATATATTTACATGTATTTACAGTTATATACAATTTAGAAATAGTACAGAAATCCAGTCCAGAAGGGACCCATGCCACCCTCTCCCTCTCCCAGACAGAGAACAACCAGCAAGGCTTATGTGATCTGCCAGCCAAGGGTAGTGGAAGAAGTTAGAGAGAAGCGAAGAGACTCAGTGCTCAGAAGCAAAGAGGAAAGAATTGTTTATGCTTTGACTTTTTATACCTTTTAGCAAACCAATCAATGATACAGAATTTATTGTTATTATTCCCTTATAACCAATGATCTAATTTCTCTTATTAGAGCATTTCAATGAGCCTTAAAATGGCACAGTCATGTTGGTGGACTATCTCAGCCATCCTCTGCTCAAACTACTGGACTGCAAGTATTTCTGAAAATGCAAACATTCTTCACAGCCATTGGATCTCTGAATATTTGATTAGACATAACTTAATTTTCTGTCTTGCATGAGGACTCATGCTTTGTTCATGAAATGTCTCTAGTCTGGACAGCAGCAAAAATCTTTGTGATGTGTGTGTGACTCAGGAGACTAAATAAAATTTCTCAAGAGCTATTAAGACTCGCTGTTGCATACAGGTTAAATAGAAATAAACCAGTGCTGCTGCCAAGACAGACAGACCTATAACACACCCTTTCCCCCCTTGGCTCGTACAGGCTCAAGTGTTTGTGTGACTATGTAGTAAATTGGATTGAGTGACCAAGTTGAAATAAGCCCATTAATTTTAGCTAGTATCAAATCCTGCATCTGGTCTCCTGTAGTATGACAGAAAGATTTAGACTGCTCTTCCCTATCTCCCATTTTGCACAGGACATTCAAGTTTGTGAGCTGCTGGAGAACATTAAGCAAATATTTGCTCAAGGTCTATCTGCATATGTAAATTCTGAGTTTGAGATAAAGGTAAAGAAAAAACAGATGTGGCACTCTACCTTGAGTTTAGTTGTATGGCACTAAAGGATGAAAAAGAAAGCAAGTCTCATTCTCTTGGGTCTTCCTGGTCAGATATGTGATTGGTACTGCAGAACTGGAGTTGCAAAATGAGGTGCCTGTTATGTAGCTGATGAAGCCTGTTGTAGGCAGTTATTTCTCTGATTCTGCATTTCTTCTTTTGATTGCTTTCCAGGATCAAAATTTGCATCCATCTACATTAACATTAGTTTATTGTTTAGTTACAACCTCTGTTTCCAAGATGATGTAACAATGAATGATATGTGATTGAGTTATAAACATATTAAAATGTGATATTCATATTAGAAGTACTAGATAAAACTTCTTTGCTTTCTTGTCTCTCCCCACCTTCCATGAGATTACCTCTTCACTTGCGAATAAGCTGTGATCAAGGCTCTCTCCAGCCAGTATATTTCCAAGTATAAGGAATTCCAAATCCTCAGTGGCAAGGAATTGCAGGCTAAGTGAGTCAGGCAGAATCTTCTCTTCTTGCTCTGCATTTGGATTCCCACAGTTGGTATGAAAGGAAGTCTGAGGCTGTCCTGTGCTGGATCTCAGCTAGCTGTGCTAAAATGTAAGATGAACTGAGAGCAGGCTTGGCATTGATTTTTTTTTTCTTCCTTCTGTTTGATATCAGGACATGGTATACAGACTAAGAGGTGACAGCTTAACTCATGAAAGAAGTGTTTCCTAATAGCCCCAACTCATTAAAACCAGGGGTTATTTTCACATTACCTAGACCAAAACTGTTAATACTGATTATATGTTGTTACTGTACAATGAAGCAACACACAGGTGACTGAGATCACAGGTGGGGCTTAAAGTTACTTCTCTGCTGATGTCACCAGAACATGCAATGAAAGGTATGTCAGCTCAACACATGCTGGCTGCAGGAGACCAGATAATAATTGATGCAGTCTAAAACTTGATGGTAGACTGTTAACTTGCGTCTTTAATGTTTTAAATGATCAAGCTGCTAGGTTAAGTTTATATTAGTTCAGCAATTTTTATGATGTGGGTTTTGTAAAACAAATCTGGGTTCTACAAGCTTTAGGGTGGATTTACTGTACTGTTGGACCACAGTATTATTCTTCTCTGCTTATGCTATTAAGTTACTATGTTTATCTCTGAAGATAATGAAAATTATATAAAAATTGACTTTGCGTTGCAAAGGTTTTAGGAGGCAAACTCCTAGCTAGGGCAACCATCCTCAGCCCAGTGTTAAGAGTAGTATTTTTCATGATTTTCTGGAAAAAATGTAAATCCTACATTTGGGCCCCCAATTACTGTGGGAAATAGAGAAATCGAATACACATCGGGGAAAATTACACCATCTCTAATTGTTTTGGGTTTTTTGTCATGTGTCTTTGAATATCAATGTTTTAAAAGATTACATTTTCTTAAAGGTAGGGATGCATTTTTCTGAAAGTATTAAGAAAATACTTCAGCTGTTTCAGAATGCAATAAAAGCTAAGCTGGCAGAGGAATAAAAAATTATGGAAGTAATCCTATTTAAAAAAAAAATGTCCAGAGAACACGGACAACTTACTAAAGAAATAATCCAGTGAGTCATTTCAACAGTTTGTTAAACAATAGCTATATTGTTTGGGCTCCTAACATGTAGGTGATCTAAAATCTCCAAATAATGCTTTAGGCTCTGGAGGTGCACCAGGATATCTGCCTTTTCCCATGAACACCACCAGTCTCTCCACGGTACCTTCTTATCTCACTCTTTTCCTGCTTCTGTGCCAGAAGAGGAGTTTTAGTATCTGTCTGCAGATGTGGCTGCAGGGCTTATATCGTGTTCACAGTTCAAAGGGATTTTGCAACTAGCAAAATTAGATTTTGTGTTTTGTAATTTAAAAAGTGTCTTCTGAGAGGCAGAGAGAATAAGTTAGTTGAAAAGTCTTTAAAACAACAACAAAAAAAAAACTTGTACACTTTGTATGAAAGAATAAAATAAAAATCAGCAACACAGTCTAACTAAAACTTACAGAAACTTAATGCCTTGGTAAATTATATTTGGCTTGAATAGTCTTTCTTTGGAGCTACAAATGTGCAAACAGTCCTTCCTTTTCTCTCTTCCTTCATTTCTCCCTGAATCCTTTTGACACAGAAAGTGTTAATTTTCCGTTACTTTGCAATTGCATGGCTCTTTTTCATGCATCACACTTGCACTCATTAAGAAGTCATACCCAAATTATACAACAAGAGTCAGTGGTCTTCTTGGAAATCTTAATAAATAGTGTTTAATCATATGAAGAATGCTTACTGATGAGAATGATGCCTCTAAAAAGAAGTGGCAGGCATAGCTATTTTCTAATTATTCAAAACATTTAAACTGAAAGCAGTTTAAAACAATGATGCTTCTCTGGATGCTTCTATAGATGAATTATTTACAATGCTGATCTGCCATGCTTGTTTTTCTATCTCTTCATACATTTGCATCCAAGTTTTTTTATTGCCCTTGAATAAAGTGAGATCTTACTTTGGCACAGTGATATAAAGGGATGTTCCTACTGCAGGTCAAGTTATCGAACCTGGACAAAGAGACAGGGAAGTAGTAATTCTAGAAGGAATCACAAGAAATGCTAAAAAAGACTTGCTAAAAAGCAAGAGGAAGCAATCGATGTTCAACTTCAAAGAAGAAACATGTTACAGAGGGGAAGAATTTGGAAAGCACCAAAAAGACTCAGTGTGCATCTAGTGAAATACAAGTCATCCTTGCAGTGCTTTGACAAGATGGTCTTGTAATTAACCCAGGTCTCTCTGAAGCCAGACTTTTCTGATCTTTTCTCAAAGTATTTGTGACAGAGTTAAGTTACCAATTTTGCAAATAAGCAAAGTAAAAATAACTAGAAAGACTATACAACCACCAGAAACTGACTGGGAAAAGGGGCTTATTGGCAAAAAAATCCTTAAATGCTTGTGCAAACAAGAAGAGAGCCTGAGTGCAAAGGGGACCATAGAGAGAAAAAAACCAATAAATTTAAAGTCTTACTTAATTTTCTTGTCTAGTGGTAGGATGGTGGAACAGATGACATGCTGGTGAATCTGCAGTATTTTTGCTGTTTGAAGTATGTGCTCTATCAAATTTTAATGGCATAGAACACACTGTACTTTTGGAAAGAGGGAAGTGTGGAGGTTGTTTGGTATTTTTGTTTGGGTTTGGTTTTTTTTTTTTTTGTTTTTTTTTTTTTTTTTTTTTTNTTTTTTTTTTTTTTTTGACTTGGTTCAAGAGGCAGAAGAGAGATGGTCAGTGGGATAATCTGTGGAACATGATCCCAGGAAAATTTGCAATTCAGCTCTAATGAAATGATAGTAAGTAGCAAAGGCAGCTGAACTCTTCAGGGAAAAGATAATACCAGCCATTAGGGTGGAAAAAAGTTTCCATGCTGCAAATAAAAGGAACTCTAGAAGATTAATAAAGACTGAAAAAGTAGCATCTAATCCATTTGATGTATTCTAGTGTGCAAAGTATGAAATGAAAGTCTGCACTGAGGCAAGAGAGGAAGAGATGATGGCACCACATAAGTCCCAGGCTGGCAGAAATGCCCCCAGGGCAGCATTGGTTGTCTGCAGGATCTGGGGAACCTGGCTCTGGGCAGGTGTGTGCTGTGGGCAGATGCATTGCTGCTCTGGTGTTCTGCCCTGCTGCCCTGCTCTGGGCCCTGGACATCCCGTCCCAGCTTGTCTGCTGTGGTTGCACAAATGGTTTAGCAAATGAGGATTGTTTTGACAGAAGAGGGTTAACAGTGAGTTTCTCAGCAGTTTTGAGAAGAATTGGCAGGAGGGTATAAATCTGGGGCAATGATCTGGGACGCTGACAGTTGTGATGTGGAGCACAAGGGCATGCATCTACAAATGGGCACCCAGAGGACATGTGGATAGTTGAATTAGGCCTCACTGGGCCTATAACTTCATAGTGAGGAAGAAATTTCTTTTTTTGGTCTAAAGCAATGGAGCAGAGCACAAAAATCTATTTCCAAGGACTGATAATGCTTGATAATTTTCATGCCAATACTCAACCAACTCTATTCAGGGCAGAGGGTTCCACTGCTTTACACCAGGAATGAGTGTCCTGGCTTGCACAGCTAGCTGAAACACCTGGTATCACTCTCAAACCTCTCAAGTACAATCAGCTGCAGACATTATGTTTTTGGTACAGTTTGAGGCAAGAACTAGAAGGTCATCTAAAGAAAAGCGTAAGTTGGTGCTTCCAAACTGAAGGTAAAGATTCAGGTGTTCCATACTGGACATTGAGCTCTCATTGATCCATGTTACAGTTTGAAAAACTATAAGCTGTTAAAAAAATGTCTTCTTCAAAACATGTAGATTGCTGACAGCAATTATGTCTGAAGTAGATATGGAATCTAAAGCCATAAGAAGCTGCTCATGAGCATGTCTGCAGACTGATGCAGGTGATTTGAGATTTAAAGACAACAGCCTGCTAATTTCCTTCTCAGAAACCAAGTGGTGGTATGAAGAGACATGTCCTTGTGAGTGCAGCACAAGTGCCTTGGTGGGAACAGTGTTTGGATGTGCACCTTAGGTGTAAATTGTGAGACAGGTAGGTGCAGTGCTTGGGCACTGAATTGCTTCCTCGCTAAGAACACAGAGTCCTTATTTGGTAACTATGGGGTTGCTCCAAGTGCAATTCCTGGGAAAAAAAATGTTAAGAAATATTTTTTTCTCTCAAAGAATAACAGAGGCAGCACTGAGAAGCTTTAAATTGAAAAAGCATTCTCATATATAACCACAGAGGCAGAATTTATCAGTGTCAAAGTTTTAGCTTGGTATTTAACCGGTAACTTCTCTGCTCAGAGCCTATTCTAAAGTCATAAGATGCTCTTACTGGCCAAAGGCAGGTACATTGGACAGTAGATGCTGGCAGTCTTGGAAGCTGCAGGTTTCTTTAAAAACACGAGCTGATACTGTAATGTTCCCTTTTTAAACCAAGTGAATACAATGGTGACCTTTTCTGTCAAGTAATTACATCATTAGGAAGAGTTTTAATAGCAGCATTTTCTATATCCCTTGCTGTTCAATAAACCTATGCTTTGGTACAAGAAGCTGTCCTGGTGAAGGAAGGGGAAGACGAGGGGTGTTCATACTGCCGTGTCAGCCCAAGGCAAAGCAGCCTAAAGTGGCATTTTCTGATCTTCAAAGCACAATTAGAGGGCAGATCTGCAAACGGATGGAGAAACAGTCTCCAGAGCATGGTGGTGAAATGATGCTTGCTGTGAGGGTAAGAGAAAGTGCTCTTTGCCTTCTACTCCACACAAAGGAAACTGTGCCTGGTGTGAAAATATTCTCTCTGGTGACCTGTCTGAGAATGATTTTGTATTCACTTTACTGACTTTATTTCTGGGTTTTGATTTCCCATAGAGATCTGGAGTCTGTTGGATTAGACCTGCTTCTGGGATTAATTGTGGCAGTCCTGTCTTGGCAAGGAAGGTTTTCATATCTGGAATGTGCTTTCCTTGGCAAATTCTAGGTGGTGGCAACCTACAGGTTGTGACAGGACCTATTTATTTACTTTGGTTCTTATGCTTACTATAGGGATGTTTTTACGTGTATCCAACTTCAGATACAAGTGCTTCTCTCCCACCCATGTGCTCAGTGATAGCTACACCCTGTAACACATACACTGCAGATTTTTTTTCATGGCTGTTTTATTAAGAGAAGGCTGGTTTAACAAGGCCAGCTGTTCTATAAATAGGTAATACATTTAAAATTAATAAAGTAATTTGTTAAAGCAGTTGACTTTAATAAGGTGTGCTACCAGTAAAAATGAGTGAAATATTTTTGGAGCAGGTAGCCAAAAAGGTTGTCTTATCCAGGTCCTTCCTCCTCTCTGATTTTATTTTTTAAATGTTTTTAACTGTTTAAGGGTGGGATCATCCAAGATCACTCATGACTATAAACTGATGTCAAATTTTGCAACAGCCATCTAGTTACCTATGGTAGGACTTCTACCACTGCAGACTAGGCAGGGTGGGCAGCAGTAGAAATCAGAACCAAAACCCAACCTCTTGCCTTCCCATGAGCACATGAATTGCTGTACAAGCATGAAACTACAAGGTTACTCACGTCTTCTCTACTTCCTAGGGCCTTTTATCACAAATGGTATTTTGCTTCAGCCTAGGGATATGACAAAGTGCCTTCAGCTTAGGTTCTCTGGCTTGTTCCTCATCTGAGACTTGTCCACTGTAATATGTGATAGAAGAATGTACTAGAGGCCATGTAGTTGCATCAAAAGTCTGTTTAGCCAAGTATCTCTATCTGACAGCAGCCAAAAGGCACTATGTAATATAAGAACAGAGCAAGCAGTTTTCATCTAGTCTGTAGATGCTTGCAACCAGGGCCTTTTCAGAGCCAGAAGGGAATTCATTGTAGTTAATAAACACGGGTGGATTTCCCTTCTGTGAATGTGCCTCCCCTTAAGCCCTCATTAAATGGGTTGAATCCACAGTGTCTGGCTGTTTGGACTTACACAATACAGCTATGTTGTGTGTGAAGAGCAAATGCGTTTAATTTTGCTTTTAAACCTGCACGCTGATGTTTTCATTTATGTTTCCTAGTTCTTTTGCTAGGAGAGACAACACAAAGAAGACTCTCTGAGTGCAACTCATGAGAGACAACAAGGAGAGAAAAAAATTCCATCAAATCTTAGGTTTTCCTTTCTTCAGATCAAATAATTGTTATTGAAAAAAATCCATCTGCTAGGTAGGCAGTCTCAAGAGATTAGCATAATGTCTTCCAGCATCTCTGTTCTGGTAAAGCATGAAAAATACAAAGCAAAGGCTGGTACCACCCACTCACTTCTTTACAGAGTTGCCTCTTCCTAGGGAGAGACACAAAACAGCAACCACTCTGCTAAACCCACTGCAACTTGGAGATCTTCTTAGAAAACACGCCAGAACCACTGCTGCCTCCTAGTTGTAGGTGGATCTTGGCAAGAAGTTCAATGCAGGGCAACCAGAGGGGATGCTGGAAATATGCAGCTCCTCCTTCTTGCACTCTTAATAGCGAAGTATTCACCAGCATTTATGCTTTATCCATGACAAAACTAATACTACAGCTTACCTAGGTGCCTGGGCAAGAAAAGAACACATCTCCTGAAACCAAGCACTGTGGTGATTTCGTGGCTTCCTTCACCGGTTCCCAGTAGCTCCTTGGAAATACGTATTTCATCATAGCGTAGCTAGTGTAACTATGGATCCCTCTTTTATAAGTGATTGGTGCTTGAGTGTGCCAGGCATTGCATGAAGGCAAGGGAGAGTCCCTTTCCTGGAGCACCCATGGTGCCTGCTAAAGCACCACCTGTCTCAGGTTCGAAGAGCGTTTAGCAATAGTGCGTCTCTATTTTTAAAACCAGAAGTAAAAAATGCATCAGTGCTCCTCCCGATTCATGAGGAGCACTAATTGCATCTTCTAATTTTTGGAAGTAAATTGGACCGCAGGTTACTGTTGTTGCTCTCTCAGTTATTAAAAATAGATTAAACCTGAGAAGTTACGAGCTTTGCCTGCTGATACTAACTGAGCACGGATTAGCCTGTCTCTGTACTTGAGGAACAAACTGTTAGTACAAGATATGAGTGAAGCAACTGGATTTAGAAACATGTTTCCAGGGAAACATTAGTTTCTCTGGAAGACAACCCTGAGACATGAAATTCTATGTGACTCTTGGGACAAATGTTAAGTTTGAAGACTTTCTTTTTTTCCCCCCTACTTTTTATAGCAGGTACATTCTGCTCCAGATTTATCCATTGCAGACCTGTATGGTAAAACCTATTATAACTGTGGAGTCCAGTATCTCAGTGGATTTCATTAAGAAAAGGGCCCACACAAGCTGCAGTTTAAGGATCTGTCGCAGGCATAGCAACTGAAATCAAATCAGCACTTTCTAAGCATATCCTTACATACCATGCAAAGTGTGACTTAGAGAGCAAGGCTCAAGATGTAGCTTCTTGTGTGATATTAATCAAGTCAGTTAACTGGCTTGTATGTAAAATCAATGTAGTGATAATTTCTTACCTTTGCTCACAAAAGTGTGAGGTCAATTTGTTAAGCATCCTGAAATTAATGGGGGAAAAAAGGGAAGTTTATACCATCTGAAAGTTTTCCCTTACTCTCCCTCTTCAAACCAGAGTTTGAAACTCATGGCAGCTTCCTTATCAGGCAAGTTCTCTACAAAACTGTTCGTTCCCACTTAGTGAATGAAGTTTGTATTCTTTGAACGAAGGAGGTTTCTGTTGAAATCACAGATCCTGTGATCTAGTATAAATATTTTTGTCATTATTTTGTAAATTGTAATTTACTTACTCAGAAACTTTTTTCTTGCCTGCATGTTGTCTGTGACAGAAATAAGTCCTTTGCTATGTAATTTATAATAGACTGTATAATGTTGGGAGTGGTTGAAGGTGTGTAAAGTAGA
Organism: Psilopogon haemacephalus; assembly: GCA_013396835.1. Taxonomy (NCBI): domain Eukaryota; kingdom Metazoa; phylum Chordata; class Aves; order Piciformes; family Megalaimidae; genus Psilopogon; species Psilopogon haemacephalus. The sequence continues at coordinate 650,815 of VWZI01020305.1, read as the reverse complement.
ATTACATAATTAAGCTTTAAAATCCAATGGTCACTAGACATTGACATAAATCAGTATGTTATTATTGTTCCAATAGAGACATACAAGCCAATAATGGCATTTACAAAAGTGACCATTTATCCCCATTTTTAGTTTCTGACCAGAGTAGGATAGGGTAGAGAAAATTTGTCCTGTGAGTTTAAATACTCATGGTCCTTGCTTCTCATCCAATAATGTGAAAGAGTCTTTGTTTCCTCACATGTGTGAGTTTTAATGGGAATATCTGTAAAATAGCTATAAAATTAAACCTTTTCAGAAACAGAGTGATTTATTTATGTTGTAATAAAATGACCTAAAAGCTTAAATCTGATTGTTTTAAATGACAAATAAAAGCTAAATCCCAGTGTCTATCTTTAGCTCTGGGTACTGTCAAGGAAAAGTCTCTGTGAGACATGGCTGTGCCCACAGCACTGCAGGATATGAGACAAGTGGGAAATGAAGGCTCTCCAGACCTTAGAAGAAGCGTGGAGCATGTTGTGGTGTCATTGTAGCAAATCCTGATTAAATTATGTGCTTAGGGATTTCTGACAAGCTTTTTCTACTTAATTGCCACCCACATGTTTTATGTGGCATAGAGTTTTAAGTAACTGTATTGCTGTCTTTGGTCCACACTTGCTTGCTTTGATTACCTGCTGATCTCCAGCAAAGTAGGAATAGCCCTCTTCTGATGACCTGTCTCGTCAGATGGTTCCCCTTACTCTGCAAACACCACAGAATGTGAAAACGAAGAGTGTGCATATTATTGGTATTGCTATTGCTGACCATTTGAAAACAAACAGAAAGTGAAATAAGTGATCTGGTGGCCAGATGCAGCTGTAGTCAATAGTGTGAGCGGAAGGGCAGTAAAGCAACATGGAGTGAAGTTATTTTTCAATCAAGTTAGGCTTTACCTTACTAAGCCACTGAAGCTGCAAAGGCTATTTTCAGTAAACTCATCATTTTATTAAATGGGAGCTGAAGCCAAAGGAAATAATTTTAAGAAAGAAAAGTTAAACAGTGTAATTCTGCAGCTGTAGAAATAAATTGAAATAGAGCAGGCATATCTTCAAAGCCATTTCTGCAGCTAAATTGCAGTCATTAGAACTAATGGAGAAATAAAGATAATAATGAAAAGTTTCACTCTCTTCTTCCAAGTGAAGTTACAGAATTTCCATCCTGACTTTTCTGGCAGCTTGCTTATGAATGTAATGTTTGTGAACAAAAGAAGAGTGATCTGCTGATGAGATTCAGTTGTAATTTTTTCTCCTTGGTTATATCATTAGGTTAGTAGGTTGAAGGTCTTTACAGCTTTACTGTACTGGGGTGGAACTTTATACGGGTGCAAAGAAAGCTGGCACAAGAGTGGCACATCATTGTATTAAGTCCTACTGGCATTTTCTTGGCCGCAAAGGATGTTATTGTTCCGAAGCTGTGGTAATCTATAGGTAGCTGCATCATCTTATGAATTGCTTGTTTTCTAAGCATTGCTTATTTTCTGAGTGTGTGTAATTGTCACTGAAGTATCTGCAGTCAGTGTTTGTGGGTTTGATTTCAAGATCCTTTCAAACAACAAATGATTCCATTGTTAAGGATGAGAAGCACTGAGATAATGGAAATTTGCCCGAGGTCTGAAAGTGATTCTTCCAGAAATTTAAGACTTTAAGCCTTCTTCTTGATAACTTCTACATAGTATCACAGAATCCCAGAATGTTAGAGACTGGAAGAGACCTTGAAAGATCATCAAGTCCAACCCCCCTGCCAAAGCAGGATCACCCTGGAACACCATATCTGCCCCNTTGTTTGAGTCTCCCTACCCCAGGTGTGGCCACTTTGACCTCCCTGCCCACTCCGCTATTTAATCTGCCCCAGGAATAGCAGAAGCCCAACTGGGCAGGGGGATCCTCCTCCTGTCATCACTAGTGAGTCCCCCATGATGGGTGACTAGAGTGGGACAAAGGCCGGAGAGGGGGAGTGGGGTGCTGGTGGCCCTCTGGATAGGTAGGAAGAGTGTTGGTAGCTCCTCCAGCACCATCCTTGGGTGCTGGTTGAATCTCCTTTGTAGGGCCAAGCTCCCCTGTGTGGTATTTTAGCTGGTTGAAGGTCTTGCCCCAGGCTCTGGAATGGGTGCACAGATGATGGATATGTTAGACAGACCTTCTCAAATCTAAGTGTCAGTAGAACAGAAGTAGGAACAAATTAATAAAATGAATAAGCAATAGATGCGATGCCCAAGACCAAGCGTTGTTCAGTAGGATGTTCCAAAGGCAGCTGGGTATAAAATGACTGTAATGGTGCAATATGTAGCCTTTTCCTTGTAACTACCTTGGTAACAGAAAAAATAAAGTTGGCTAATGTGACATCAAGGTGTCATGACAGCTCTTAGGGGATTTGGAGAACTATAGACTAATAAGCCCACTGCATGCAGTTTGGGAAGGATCACATGACACCAAGGGTTAAAGCTATAAAACTGGAACATTAAATTTAAACTCTACTTTTCCAGCATCTCTCATAGTACGTTTTAATAGAGGTCATACTTTGGTATCCATGACCTTCTTAGCAATATATTGTAGCAGAGTCTAAACGTTTTTTGATATTGAGAGTTCTTTTATTTTTTTTTTAAACGAAATCCCAGACTCAGAGTAGCATCTCTTGCTCCAAGACTGTTTCCCTGTTGCCACGCAGGAGGCTACAATCTGGTAGTTGCATTCCTGATTTTTTTTCTCTTGTGGAGATTGCATTGTGTTTCTGATCCTCAGGGTAACCAAGTTTATAACCATGTTTTAGTCAGATTACTCAATCCTCTGGTCTGATTTTAATTGTACACTGTGTGCTTTGAGTACTTTGATGAAGCTCATTGCTATGCACACTTCAAGCCTGCCAGTACTGGAATACTTAATAATGTCTTTCCGTGACCCCCAAATGACAGACTTTGGGGATACATGGATTCAGGCTTCCAAAACCTGTGAGTCAGGTCTCATAATCCTGAAATGTTTGGTTTGCCTTAGATCACTTCATGCAGATGTAAGGACTGGAAACTGTTCACAAGAGTTAAGCTTCTTGTCTTAAAACTGGGCTTTCAAAACTAGGCAATTGCTTGTGATTGCTGCACAGGACTGTGGCCATCTGCAAACGTTTCTTAGCTTAAAGAACTGTGTAAAGACAGAGTAGCTCTGACTTTGCTCTAATGTGGCTCTGTGAGATACATGGGTTTTTAAAAATACAAATCCCATACAAGTCTTAAACAAATGGTAATAAACCAGCTTTGAAGTCTCTAAGTGTAAGCATAGACATGGCCTTAGTGAGGAGAACATATTGCCATCCTCTGTCACCCAGAACTCAATCTCTGTGTTGAGCTCAGCTGATCTCAGTGTTGTTGATATGGTCCTGCTGGTATCAGAGGCTGCATGCAGCACAGCCTTCCTGGTGCTTTTAGTGTCTTTTCTTATTTTATTGGATCATCCATCTGAATTGCCTTAAGGAACTAGTGTGTAATTCCAAAAGCAGCAGTCTCCTCACTCTCCTCTTCCATTGCTCATCCGTCCATCCATCCATGTCACACCCTACAGATGAAGAAAAACGGAGGTTGAATGGTGATTTTCTGTTGGAGAGCATGCACATTCCAGTTCTCTTAAGTACCTGCAAGCCTAAAGAAGATGGATATATTATCTATTAACCATACTCACTGCATACCAGCAGTCTTCTGTGGTGAAGCTAGCAGATGTCTGCCTGTCATAGTGACAAAAAGAGGCAGAACAGTATCTGACTGATAAGAGTTCCTCTGACTCCTACAGCAGTAGGAATGCTGTCAGTCCTCATGCTCTGCATTATTCTTATTGCACAACATTCATGATGTGATGTGGTAAATAGTTAAAAAACTGCAAGAAACACACATTAAGCCAAATCCCATCTTTCAAGATTGGGGGGTTGGAGATGGAAGGCAGTGAAAGACCTATGTGGAGGACAGCAAGGGAAAGTGAACTAATGTGATAGCGTTTAGACATATAAGCAGACTTGGGCCAAGGGCTGATGTACATAGTAGGCCAGATCTGCTGCCAGAACACTGTTTGACACCCTCCCTTGTCCTGGCCAAAGTCTTTGCTAAGCCTCTTAGTGGCAGGGAGTATCTGGACTGGGTTAAAGGGTATGTGAAACTACACATCCATATAGTGCCACTTTGAAGTCCCATCAGGCAGGGTGCAGTAGCTGAACAGTTCCTTGTCTTCATCTCTCTAATAGCCTTGGCAAGTAGCCAAAAGCATCAGGAAGCTTAAAAGAAGATAATTTTAATTGTCATTAAAAGAAAAATAGAAGTAGAGAACTGATTGAAAAGGCTATCGAAACCAGACCCTCTGAGAGAAGCTTCTTGTCTTTTCAAAGTGCCTTTATTCCTCTTGTGCTACAAACTATGACATATATTTGAAGTTCCACCTTTCTCTGGAATGTCTCAGTACCATTCTGAGTACAAGCTAACATCGCAAATAAAATGGCCTGTGCCCTATTTTGAAGTATATCCATCTCAGGAGGAATTATGTCTTGAACACAATTCAAAGCAACAAAAGAGGTGCTCTTTCCAAAGCCTTTTTTTAAAAACCCCTTGCCTTTTGGAAAGATGTGATGTCATATGAGCACCGTTGAGTGTAATGTAGGAAGGGCTTGTGTCTTGCATGGTAGTTACTGTCTGAAGTTCTTTGTTCTCCCGTTTTCTCCTTCATAATGGGAGACAATGCTAGGCCTTGTCCACAAGGATGTGGAAGTCTAAGGACCACAGAGTTTGTGAGGGTGATGATCCTGTGCTGACACAGCATAGCTATGCAGTAACAGGTTTTTGTGTGAAAGAAGATTGTCTTGATATTAGTAATACTGAATATGAGGAATGCCTCTGCTAAATTTTGTTTCTGGAAATGTACACAAATAACACAAATATTTTCTTCTTTCTTAAGTCAAATTTTATGTTTGCATTTTCTTCTGGGTGAATGTTAGTGTGGGCCATGAAGAAGAAGGGGTGAATTTTTGTCATTCCTGCCATGTTCTCATTTGAATTCTGGAAAAGAGTTGCAAAACATAAAGAAATAGAAAGGTGGTTTTGTCCTGGATGTTACAGGTGAATTATTTAATGACAGAGTCAGAAGGCATGGCAGTGTTATGATGAAGAGACATGCAGTGTTTATAGCTCATTGTGCTCTGGTCTTTTGATGGCAGTGGTTTAATGCCATAAAATGGTGCTATTTTAGCATTGCATCCTCAGAACAAAAGAATCTGGACAAGCAAACTTTTCTTTTCCTTCTTTTCCCATCCTGGCAGAAACCTGCCTTCAGAGGCTTACAGTTTTCTCTCAAAAAATGTGGGGCTTCATCAAGAGCTTCAGTCAGTCACTTGAGGGCTGCATTGCCACATTCAGTAAGACTGAGGAAGAACTGGGATCCTGAGTGTTACAGCAGGCCTCAAGCCAAGCCCAGTACGAGGTTTTGTCTGACACCTCTTGATTCCCATTAATTGGTAAGATGTGTCAGTGCTATTTCTGAATGATCTTTGCACAGTAAATCTAGTTTCAAATCCTGCTGGAGCAAAAGAAAGACTCCTGCTGACTTCAGAAAAACAATTTCTATGCTAGCTTCTGGCAGCTGGATAGCATCACTCAGAATAATGCCCAGGACTTCCCACTCATGGTTCCCTATACAAAACAAGGCTTGGCAGTGTGCAGAGGGCACCAGGCTTTCTGCTGTGCTGCCCACAAAGCCTGTGTTAGTCTTGCGGGGGAGGGTATATGACTGACTTAGGGAACACTCAGAAGTTTTAACATTCTTGATCTGCCTGTGAATTCTTCCGTGGCAGCTTCCCTTTTCTGAGAAAAACAGGTGTAACTCTCTTGAAACCTCCTAGAAGATCTTCAAAGACAAATGGCAGGGGTATCCACTGTTAATTGCTGGGCTCTTACATTTCTTAATGCATCTTTTATAAAATTACTTCTATGGCAGTACAGCTTTTTTGCCATTTTAATCTAACTTCATCTTCATCAATTTTAAGTGGCAGTTGCCTTGCATTGTGACACAGTACCTCACAGTGAGTTAACTCCCTTCTCTTATGTTTGGTTTTGGTTTTTTTTTTCTTTCTCCATCCCTCCAAGAATGGCCTTGTACCCTCTACTTCAGATCATGTGTCTGGCCCACAATAGACAAAGCTTCTGCTTATTCCTCCAAAGCCACAGGATTTTGTGCTAGTTAATATTAATCTCTAAATCTCTTCAGTCTTTTGCTCTTAGAGTTGCATGTATTTCTGCATATTTCTAATGTTCATCTGACTTCAGTTCTGGGCCCTTCACTATAGGAAGGATATTGAGGTGCTGGAGTGTGTCTAGAGAAAGGCAATGAGGTTCATGAAGGGCTTGGAGCACATGAACTATGAGGCACATCTGAGGAAGCTGGAGTTCTGCAGTCTGGAGAAGAGGAGGCTGAGGGGAGAGCTCATCACTTTCTACAGCTACCTGAAGGGAGTTTGGAGCCAGGAGGGAGTCAGCCTCTTCTCCTTGGTGACAAGTGACAGGACTAGAAGAAATGGTTACAAGCTGGGCCAGGGGAGGTTTAGGCTAAATATTAGGAAATACTTATTCATTGAAAGAATTATCAAACATTGGAATGGTCTGCCTAGGGTAGTGGTGGAGTCACCATCCCTGGAGGTGTTTGAGTGGTGTGTGGACCTGGTGCTTAGGGACATGATTTAGTGTTGGACCATTTAGAAGTGCTGACCCTTGGGTTGAAGGTTGGATTGGATGATCTTGAAGGTCTCTTCCAACCAGACTGATTCTATGATTCTATGACCGTCATGCTCCTTAGTCTGTTTCTTCTGTGCTGCTTAATAGCTTTGAGGAGAGACATTAAAAGGATAGTAAATGGGAGAGAGGCAGAATGCAGTGTGATTCTATGTATTTTTCATTAGGGAAACTCATATGAGCCAACTGAGCATACCAATAGGTTGATCTATGCAGTTCATTATTTTTTCTGGCTTTTATAGTTAAACTTTACTTCTAAACTTTACATATAGTTAAACTTTACTTATTAATCTCTTCTAGTACTGCAGTGCCCCATTCAGAAGGCTCCAGAAGCATTTCTTGGTTTGGATAATGTACTGGTGGAGTAATGTCCCTGAGTTGTTTGGGGACAGTGGGAGAAGCAGAAATGAGAAATACAGAATCTACGGGCACCCAAACAGGCAATTATTTTTGGTTTTTTTGGCTTCTGCAAGGTAGACCTGTGTCACACCATACTTGTGGTTGCCTTTCCCTGCCTGATTTTAGAAAACGAAACTACTGAGGAGTTCAGGAAGCTGCTTAGTACTTCTGCTGAAAGTGGTTGCTATAACTCCATCATAGAAAGCCACCAAGTTTATCATGATTGCCCATGGTGAAGTTATGTTGGTTACCACCACTCAGGTCATCTTCATTTTCTGTATGACTTAGCAAGGCTATCAGGAAGATCTGCCCCAGGACCTTGCCAGGCACAGAGGTGAGACTAACTGGCCTGTTGTCTTCAGTGTGTTCCACTTTTCCCTTTTAGAAGGTGGGGGTTATGTTTCCCCTTTTCCAGTCAGCAGGGACTTCACCAGATTGCCATGACTTTCCTAATATGATGGACAGTGGTTTGGCAACTTCATCTGTCAGTTACCCAGGACCCATTTTGATGTCGCAACAAAATTAAGAGTCCAAGAGGATTGTTTTATTCTCTGGAATGAAAAACATATAAACAATATGAACTATTTCACAGTCTAAACTTTCTAGCTTTGTCAGTAACAAATATGGGTAAATATAGAGTAGTGGAGATGAAAGAGACTAGACTTTGTGGCTAGCCATTCTTGGTCGAGGTAGAATGGCTTCTGGAAGATGTTGTTCTTATCTTCTTAGATACCACAGGATGAGCACTGAGATTTTTGGTTAGGAGTGCTATAGATACTGGTACAGATGCTGGTATATGTACGGGATGTACTTCAACATGTGGGAGGGAAAGGGCTGTGTTAGTGCTAGTAAAACCTCATCTATGTGAACTTGATTCAAGAACCATTCCTCTAACAAGAAGTTAGAGCTAACTTACTTGGCTGGATGCTATGACTATAACTTTGTTAGTGTCAGAAAGGCACCCCTAATTTTATTTTTGAGCAAGTATAGAGAATCAGACCTGAGAAGCAGGCAGAAAAGGTGTAAGTTGGAAGTGAAGTTAAGCCACTTGAAATTGCCCTTTGAAGGACAGTTCAGTTCTCTGATAATGGCAAGGGTTGGACATTTTGCTCACTGCAAAGCTGGAGATCTAAATACCCCTCAAGAAACATCAGCAGTCCCAAGAGATGAACAGTTTGTCAAAACCAGTACTAGTGTAGCACTGGAACACAGCAAATCCTGGACTGGGAGTAACTCCTGAATGAAGACATTGCAAATGTGTGTTGCTTCTAGTAGCCATTGCTGATAATAGCAATTCCTGTTGATCTTCATGTACAGAAGGAGGTGTTATGGTCCTTGTACAGTATGTAACATACCACAAGATCTGGTGTTCACAGTCTGAAAACACTTTGCTGCATCAATGCTTAAATGAGTTGTTAGATCAATTCCAAACTCATTGAATTTAACCCAGTTACTACTTTGTTGGGTCCAGTAACCTTCCCAGTAAACACTGATGTTTCTTTCATTCTAAGTGTTCAGAACAGAACCTCATTTCTCATTTTTCAAATTGTCACATTTTGTTACTTAAATCAGAAATGTTGTTAATGTCTTCAATAACATTTTCTGTGTATATGGAAAGTCAGGAGAACAAAGATGTTTGCTTTGAAATTGAAGGCTATTGGAAAGGGAATCTTTACCATCTGCTACTACCAAATTAGTTTTCAGTGAGGAAAATTAAATCCCTCTCACTGAAAGCTATTTTTAATCAGCTCTAATAGTAATATTTTATGTAGGATTTCTCTCCCAGAGCACAGGAGAATTCACAAGTAAATTCATCTTTCTAATGCTTTGTTAAGAAGAACATCTGTCTCAAACATCATGAGGATTGAAGCACTAAGAGATTTTTAGAAATCTTGTACTCACCCTGCAATATTTGTCTAGTGTATGCAATCCTAATATTCCAATTATAGCAATAAATATTTTTCTACAACCAGACACTGAACTCCAAAATAAATCTGTTTAGGTGCAGCTAATAAAAATGTAGTGCCCGTGATCCAGTATGTTTGTGTTCTGCAGCACCAACCTGACTTTTAAAGATTTTTGAACCAGTAAGACTCAAGACTGCAACTCTGATGGAATGAGAAAGCCTCAGGCTTTCAACACCTGCCATACAAATTTAATAAGGACCCTAATAAATGGGTCAGTTTCAACAAACAATTAACTTAACAACTTCATCTGGAAGGCTTAGAGACCCTATTTCATGGGAGGTAACTTGAGAGCAATCTCATGTTATATAGTGTACTTAATGTTTCCTTTAGAAAACCAGAGTTTTTAAAGATTTAATATTTCATGTGCTCCAGATTACATCAGATTGGCATATGGTATACAACAAAGCCTTCAATCCTTGTATAGATAAAAAAAGAAAATTTATATTAATCTTCTAAGCTGTTTGGAGGTTTCTTAAGCACAAGGAAAAATACACAATTCCTGGGAATTTAGAAGCTTATAAAATGAATTTTGTGAGCAAGCTGGTTAAAATTATTCCTTATACTTTGATTATGCCATTAAAATTCACACTCCTAAAAATACAGAGATTTTCTTGTAAGTCCTAAGTGCTCACTATATAGTGTAGCTTAGCTGCACCATATAGATTTAAGAGGAATGTGTTCTTCTATGAGTTACCTTACGTTGCAAGGTATTTTTTGGTCTCTCATGAAAATATATAATAGAAGTTAAGTCTTCGAAGGTTCATAGTTCAATGTGGTTAGCATAACTCTGTCAAGATTAATCAAAGGCAGAAAACTTAATTGCATTTTTCTCTACACATTTCATCTTAATCTGTTTATTTTGTCATCAGTTGCTACTCCCCAACTCTGTCTCTGTGTCCCTTTTACCCCCTCCTTTTTTTTTTTTTTTTGTTACAGCTTTTCTCTAATCACCCTTTCCCTGTAGGATGTGTTGCTTACATGTGCCTTGTCTTTTGTCTTTGCATCTGAACTTTGTCCCAAGTGTTGTGTTTGAACAGTGAAAGGTCTCCCAAACAAGGATCTGTGCTTCCGTGCAGCTGTTGATAACCTGTACTTAACATCAACGGCTTGTATCTGATCCCTAGCTGCTGACTATAACTAATGGCATGGCCTTTGTTTGACTCTGGCATATGAAATTATTTGCATCTATAGAGGCAAATAAAGGTAGAGCAGCATGCTAGGATTCATGTGTCCCAGCTGCCCTGTATACAAAAATTTACTGAGGCAGATATTAGTCAGAGGTGATAGAATCATAGAATCAATCAGGGTTGGAAGGGACGACAAGGATCGTCTAGTTCCAACCCCCCTGCCATGGGCAGGGACACTCCACCCCAGATCAGGCTGGCCAGAGCCTCATCCAGCCTGGCCTTAAATACCTCCAGGGGCAACTTATTCCAGGCTCTCACCACTCTCATGGTGAAGAACTTCCTCCTCATGTCCAGTCTGAATCTCCCCATCTCCAGCTTTGCTCCTTTCCTCCTAGTCCTGCCACTACCTGATAGCCTAAAAAGTTCCTCCAAAATTTTTTTTGTAGGCTCCCTTCAGATGCTGAAGGCCACAATAAGGTCACTTGGGAGCCTCCTGTTCTCTAAAGTGAACAGCCCCAACTCTTTCATTGTATTCTCATAGGAGAGGTGGTCCAGCCCTCTGACCATCCTCGTGGCTCTTCTCTGGACACACTCCAGCATGTCCACATCTCTCTTGTAAGAGGGGCTCCTTTCTGTGTCAAACCAGCATAAGCTACTGAGTGCCATCAGTCTGGGTCTACACAAAGGTACAACCACCTGATTAAAGCAAAAACTTAACAAGTTTTCTTTAGCTAATGGTATTTTTGGCAGCCTTCTCATGAAGGACATGGGCTTTCATGTCTGGAAATACTCCTCAGTGTCTTGAGACATAGAAGCAACCTGGAACATTGCAAGCAGCAAATGAGCCATTTTAGATAAACACATTTTCTAAGATGTTAGTCTGACTTCCTTCATGAACATTTAGATTGCAGAGCAACCAGTATTCAGACTTGGTAGTATGATGACTACCAATCAGAAACATCTAGGCTGAGTCACAGTGCAGGCACAATATGAAACCCACTTTAAAATCCAGTTCTCATTTTATTTAGTGGCCTGAAGTTTGAGTAGTTCAAAAGTAGATTGTTTGGTGTGTGTTGTTAGAGGCAGCTTGATTGCTTGGCTGTATGAACTGGAGTTTTGAGGTGAGGAAGGTAGAAAGAGGGGAGTGTGTATTTCCCAAGACTTAGGGTGTGTGAACCATATATTTAATTTTGGAGTTGGTTGTAGCATTTATATACCATATGTTTGTCCATATCTTTTGTTGTGTAACAAGAAGTGCCTTTTTGACCTGATCTGAGGCTGGCAGATGCTCAGATACCTTCAGACCCATGCACGCTATGAGCTGGTTCTGTGGTGGCCATTGGTTACTGATGGAATGGAAATGGGACAATTCTATCAATTTACTGCCTCTGAAGCCCCAAGGAGTCAAAGCATTCTCTTTCACAGTTAGGTGGCCAACACCACCATTTCTGTCTTGAAAACCTGCCTAATATTAATAACAGATATATCTTGTATCTATAGAAGTAATAACCTGTGGTAGAAACAAGGAAACTGGCTTTTCTGCATGCTATAAAGCAAGTAGTTAGCAAGATGTTTTGAAGGTAAATTGCAAGTGGATCTAAAAGCCAGCTTGGCCTGTTGTGAAGGTTTTAAACATCATCTGATGATGATATCCTAGATGAAATGCTAATTGCTTTGGAAACAAATTTAAGTGATGTTCTGCTTTGCTTTGGGAGTAACATCCATACATGCAAATGAAGGAGTTTTCTGAAGTTGTGTAATTACACACTGACAGATGTCCCACTGAAATCAGATTCCACATTTAATAGTTTCTTCATGTGCCCAGCCCCATGGTGGTGTGCCTTACAGTCTTATTCATAGCTGGTTCTACAACAACAGAATAAACAGTATTTAAATGCAAATCAATATTTGCTGTGTTCAGTTTGCTGTTGGTGTGGAGCCTGTTAGGGGATTGGCTTCTTGTAGGTATTGCAACAGTAGTGACCTTTGAGGAGATTTGAAAGATGAAGAAATGGCATTTGCAATACCTGCCTGAGGAATTTCTATGCTGGTGAGGAAGAAAGTAATGCCACAAAGGAAAGCAGCCAAACTCATGCCCATTGACAGCTTAACCCTGAATTTGCCCAAGTGTTGTTTTGAACTGTCTTAGTTTGTCTTGGTGATTAATTAATTGCCTTTGCCATTAGATTTAGCTAGAATATGTATGTTAGTGAATATTTACTAGGATGCAGATAATGTGGCTGAGCCAAATTATGCTGTCATCTAGGACACAGTTGTGGGGCAGAGAACTGTGTGAGTGATATACAATAGGTGTATCCTCTTAACCTTTTCATTCTCTGGGGGTTTCTCACCCTCTAAATTATTTCAGCTAATATCTGCCAGTGCCCCACCTGTATACTTTGATATAAATACTGCACTTCTGCAACAACCTAGACATGTGGCTGAAGACCTAGCTTTTGTGTGATGGTCAAAACTTCTCTTTTGTAATTTTTTTCTTATGTCAATATTTGAACTGAGGTGAACTTAAATGGTGACTCCTAACTTTTACAGCCTTGCAGCATTACATCTTTGAATCCAGCCCTCACACCAAGCATCCTTCTTTTCCAGTATATGATCCATGTGGAGGCCAGCCATATGGTGTGTGCAATTATTTTATAATGGTGTTATTGCTCTCTAGCTGACCAGTAAACCAAATGCAGTTTCAGTAAATTATATACATAAGCATAGGAACTTTAGACTTGAATTATTTTCTTCACTTTTATACAATTGTAGGTGTGAAGGAGAAAAAAAGATTCCATTTAATTTATAACAACTGCTCAAAGTTTATAGAGTTTCTATAGTCATCTCAAAAGAAAAGGTTGTGGAGAAGAGGACCTGTACCAAAACTGGGAGGTCTACAAAGCTGGAGAAGAATAACAGTTAAAGGCACACATCAGTTAATATCCATGCTGAATTTTTCCCAATAAATGTAATGTAGATCATATGGACTGCATTAGGATGCTGTCTGCCTTAGGGATTTTGTAAGCACATTTCCTCCCCCTTCCTCTTCCCTATCCAGTTATTACTGCTTTAGACTATCAAAGAATCAGATAGTGTCTATTCTGGGGTCATCCTTATTAGTGGAAAGAAACTGTTTTCTGCAGAAAATGTCATGATTGGTGTCAGAAACTTGTTTGTATATATGCAAGTGCTTTCCTGATTATGCTTTTTTTTTTTTTTCCTTTTGGTATATGAGCTTCCTAAAGCAGCAATACCAGCTCGGCTCACCCCTCCTTTGAGGCATATGTGCAACTCTAATTTGCATTGATGGCACAATTTCTGCAGCAAAATTAGGAGCTGATGTGTGCTTAGTTTTATGGATGATCTGTAAATAAACATAGCTTTCTTAGCTCTCTTTTGCATCCTTATTTATCCTGAAAATGAAGGTTGACAATGTGACTGCTGAAAAATAGGACCTAAAACCAATAAAGCAAGCCTCTGATTAAGTCAGAAAACATTAATTTTGCTTCTGTGTGCTGTCCTGTGTTTCTGCTTTGATTTTGATCAGCACTGGAAGTCTGTATACCCAGTTTGTTTGATAAGGTCTCCTGTCCTCTCCCAAACCTGACACTGCCCATTCCTGAACATTTCAGACAAGCTTAAGAAAGAGGTGTCCCTGCTGCTAGCTGCTGTGCCTGTTCTGCCTTCCCCTTTCCACCAACAAATGTATTTGAACAAAAATAAGTGTATCTGGGAACAGATCTGGTGTAACATTAACCTCCACCCACCCCCAAAAGTTAATTTTAACAGATTGATTGACTGAACTCACACTCTAGGTGACATACAGCACTACTGCTCCTCAGCTGTAGATGTGTGAGTATAGGGAAAGCCAGTTTGGGGCCGAAATGCTGGAGGAAGGGGAGCCCAAGAAAGATGAGACACATCTCTTAGTTTATTGTACTTGGAGATTTGTAGCTGGGAAATGCTGTGGGGTTTTTTACAGATATTCTGGAACCCTAATATAATTTACAGTTTAATTTGTAGAGAGTTATTTCAAATCTGTGCACATTCATCTAAGATATTCTAAAGAAAAGCCAACAGCAATAATTGGTTTGGCATTTTCCATATTTTCTAAAGCAATTAAGGGGTAATGACTTTTTTTGAACAATCTTACATAAAATCTTGTATTACAGGAATAGGAGGAATTAAGTGTCTTGAATGGCAATCAGTGACATGTAATTCATGCTGAAAGCTCTATTCCAGTGCCTCAAAATAAGGAAAATAATTGTACATATGATTAGAGGCTTTTGAACCTTCAGTTAAAAAAAGAACAGTATTAAAATTTGATTTACAGAAGCTACTACTTAGCCTATAATTAGCGTGACCAATAAAAACAAACTAGGCTTTTACAGAGTGTGATTTCCCAGTAGATAGGCTAGCTATTTTTGTAGGGCTGAAGAAACACAAAATGTTTTTAAAATATATTTGATATGCTCTATGAGTATATTGAAATACAGCATATAACTAGTTTTAATGGGTTTTGTTCATAAATTGCCAGATTTCCTTAATTCAAGTGAAATTTGATAACCACTTGAGAATAATTGCCTCTAAAATGAAATATTGCTTTGTCAGTCTACTTCATTTATATTAAATATGTGGGGTTTTTTTTTCTGTTAGAAGGTAAATGAAAGTTGGTCAGTAATATGATTCCCCTTACACTTTTTCACTATGGAAATGGATTCAGGAAATGGCAGATGTGATTAAAAACTCTTCAGCTGGCCTAAGAGCCATTTTCACAGCACCTAGCATACAGCACTCTTGGCAAGGCACAAACACTCCTTGTTTTATTACAATATAAATAAAATGACACTTCAATGTAGGGACTTGGAATTTTGACTTTAAATGCAGTACTTAGGAGATTTGGAAGATGAGATTTTAGGAGATTTTTTTATTCACAAGACTGAATTAAATGTGTTGGCCAGTGCTGTGTGCATGCAAGTGAGTACATTGGAATCCATGCCAGCCCAATTTGCATGAGAATGTCAGAGCAGTAGTCCTATACTTTGACATGGAAGGGTCAAGCTGCCTGCTCAGAGACTGACATCACTGGACAGCTGTGCAAAACACATAAATACCACCTCTCAAAAGCTACACTGAAGATTGCAAAACTGAGAGAGACTTCTTCCTACATCCTTTAGAATGCATCTACAAGCGTATAGGTCATGTCTGAGCAAAGAAATGGAATAAACCACCATAGCTCAGCCTTCTATTGGCTGGCATGAAATATATTTGTTTTATTCACAAGGCTTTAATGAATTCTGATGTTTGTGGGCATCAGTTCTTGGAATTTCCTATCAGCTTTCCCTGTTCCAGGAACTTAAGTGCTGTGTTTTGTCTCTGGTATTTCTAGTGGAACGAGAAAATGTACAGAAGAGGACTTTTACCAGATGGATAAACCTACATTTGGGAAAGGTAAGACCGACAGTCTTGATACTGTGATAGAAGACACAACCATAGGCAGAGCGGAGACAATTCGGTTTAAAGCAGTTAAAATTTACAAGCAAAGTGTCTTATGTATGTGAAGACATTTGGAGGAGAACGAGGAGAAGCTGAAAGTGTGTTCCTGAGTAAAAGACTATTCCTTTTGAAGTGAAGCAAATGCTTGCTGGGCTTTAATTCTCTCAGGTGTATTTAAGTCTTTAATGCTACTGACTGTTATAATGAGGCTAGAATTTTCCCATAGAATATACCCACATAAAATCAGATGTGGTTGAGGTGGTGATGGCGGTGTTCTTTCCTGGACTGGAAGTTTAAACATCTGAGGCATCATGGCCAAGGATGGATGTTCTTAAGAACCTGGCTTCATCCCAGATAGGCAGGCAGGAAACATTAATTCCTTTTCAGTTGTATTGTGTGTGTGTGTGCGCAATATGATATCTTTACATACCCATTAACATTGGAGAACTAGTTTTTGGGCATCATATTTTTAAGATGTAATTGTTTGTTAATCACACCGTAATATGGCTATTAAACCTAATTTACTGTTCTTACTGAGAGTAGTTAAGTACTAACTCCTGACTAGTCTGCCATCCAAAGAACTATTTTCCTGCTGTCAAGGATTAAAAAGTATTCTTAATAGGACTGAGACAGCAGCTTCCTGATCTAGACAAAAGTTCTAGCTTGGAGTGGTGTTTGAGCTTCATAGTGCTTTTAGTATCTGTGGCTAAATTTCATAAAGCACAGACTGGGACTAAATTTGGGCTGACTCTCATTTTAACTCCCCCAGTTCTAGGAGAGTGATTGCAATTCAAACATAGTGAAGTAAAGGTGTTTTAGAAGGAAGGTATCACATACATAGTTGCCTAAGTCCACTGCTCTGCAGTGAGTGTTGAAGGAATAAAGGGATCCTCTTAAATCTCACTGGAAAATCAGAGTAAGGCTAGTTGGAAATGTTTTGACTAGCAATTACTCCCAAAGGTCTCTCAAAACAGAGACAGTGTTACATGATGCCTTCATGAATCAGGCCCCAAGGCTTTAAACTAACTGCAGTTTTGGAAGTTGTCAAAAAAGGTTGTCAAATATGTGACTGTGGAGAAGGTCTTTGATTTACAGAAGGTATTAGATCATGAAAAGGGCTGTAGGGTGCTGTTAATTCTGCCTTGCCAAGCACATACAATCTTACAAACTTTGTGGGCAGGTGAATTGTTTTCTCTGGAGTGCATAATTTTTTTTTCCTCTCTGCTTCAACAACAACAAAAACAGCTTTTCTGAAGCAAGGGCAAAAGTCTGCTGCTACATTAATATTTTTTTCCTGGAAGGGGCTTAGTAAACATACTCATGTAAATAACAAGAGCTTCACAAAGGCTCCTTGTAATTACAGGTGAATCTCCAAGGACACCAATTAGAGAAGGTGGCTTCTGCCTCTATCCTCAAAGCAGCACTTCTTGCAGAGTGGTTTCTTTCTTTTTAAGGCAGTGGTGAAGTACTCTCCTTGTACTTCTTAAGGAAGCTTACAGTGTAGTGTGTTCCCTTTTGGAGCAGACCATACCATTTAGGTGGTCTTTTAAGTGGAGTAGTTCTGCTGGTTATGGGATAATTGTTGGTTGTCTGCATCTTCTGTATGCTAGTTGTTCTTTTAAGTCCTAAAAGAATGAAAAACAAACTAGTTTCTTTCAGTAGAGAGCACTGTTTAGTACTTTTAGCTAGATTAAAGGCTAGTAATGAAAACATATGCCCCCAGTTTGTCAGAGGCAGAGCTTAATCAAACAGCAGTGCATTGCCCAGCTGAAGATAAAAAGACGTGGCTATTCAGGGACACTTGAGTGAGTGACACCTGTACAGAGCATAATTGCTGGAGCTGAGACTGCTTCTAAGTGCTGAGCTGACTTGGATTTGTGCCTCAGTGTGCACATCATCAGACGCCTTGGTGAAATGAGGAGGTTCCCTTTGGAGGAGTTTGCTGAGAAGAGAAACACAGTACAAAAAGTTGCTCTTTAAAGTACTTAGAAAATACTGAGGAATGGAGTGACACCACCAAACACCTTGCAGAGGAGACAGGACATTGTGGCCAGCTAGATCATAGGCTTATTTCAGCATGAAGTGGGATTTGCTTCTGCTGGACTTAGTCTTAGTCTGAGGGATGAGCACCAAACCCTTGGGTGGTCACTTCCTAGGCAGAGTAATTAGGGTGAAATTCTGTTATGGAAAATCTGAAACAAGTCCTTGTCTGATCTCAATTACATGAGTACTAGATCTGAGTTTTAGTTCCAACATTGTTAGGACAGAATTGCCACTAGTGTGAAGAACAGTCAGCCCTTTCTTCCTGCAGGCCAAGATTTACTTCTAGTATCTCTGCTTTGCAAAATTCTCCTTCTTACTCTCCAAGATGACAGTGACTTACCAAGCAGTACTGCTTTAAAAGCTTTGTGATTTCTTTTCTTTACAGTGCAAGCCTCCTCTGAAAGTGAAAGACTTGTTTATTGACATACAAGATGGCAAAATCTTGATGGCGCTACTGGAAGTCTTGTCAGGACAAAAGCTGGTGTGTATACAACAGGGTGAAATCCCCTTAAGTATGGAGCTGTGTATGTTAAGAGCAACATGGACATAGAAGAGTGAATTTGGTCCCATGTCTTTGGTATAGTAAAGAATTTCAGCAATTTACTTGTGATTTCCTTATGTTACAGACTGGTTTGTGATCACTGTAAATGTACCTAACTCTCAGTTTTTTCTAAGGCTTTAATACATTAATGCTCACATATACAATTTGGAGATCACCTAAGTCACTTTAGCAAGAAAAGACTTACATGCTGTATTAATCCATAAATTCTGCTTTAGTTTTACCTAAGACTATTATGATACTTGCTAGGTCTGCTGATGCTTAGTGTTCTGAGTTTAGTCCTACCATCCTGGCTCAAGTTTCGTTAGTATTATTAAATATGAATGGCAAAGCTGTGTTTATCAGAATCCTTTTTCTCTCCTTTTTTTTGTAAGAGTTGTATGATGTTCCATATACTAGAAATGGAAACACCCAGTGCGAATGCAAATGATCAATTACAGTTGACTTTAATTTTTTCTTTCTACATCAATATTGTCAGCAAGTACTCTCTTTTGTGTGGGTATCACACTTGGATAAGGAGACCTGTTCTGCAGCTGTCTCATCATTGCAAATGCACTTGTAATCCCATGATGATGCTCTATAGTGACTGAACCATCTGCATACTGCAGCCAGAATGGCCGCTGTGGTTGCATATTTAGAACCACGTATTTTTTAATATTCTTCCAGTTTTGGGGAGCTGTAGCAGAAGCAGAAGTGATTCTGTATGCATTCACACCTACTGCACTAGGTTATGCCCCAGGAGGTCAGGCAGGAGGGCAAGGAAAGAGGTAAGGTCAGCTGGCCAAACTTGTTGCACTAGCAGTTAGGTGTTCCTGCACAAGTGGGAAAAAAGTGTGGCAAGGTGAAATTGCAGAGACAGGCATGCAACAAACCTGTTTAATTTCTGCCTCCCACTTGCCTGTGTCTGCTATGAAAAGTGCTCATGCTTCCTAGTTAGGATAATTTAATTAAAGAAAAAAACAATCCCTTATTACAAATTTTCAGGTAAATTTGATCCTGTGACTGAACATGGTTAGGGAGTGACTACATGAATAATCCACATTGTGGGTCCAAGAGGGTGATAACTTCTGGAGGAAGCAGGAAACAGCAGGAGAGCTGTTTGCTAACCTTTTTTTGCTACATCAGAGGCAGAACATGTAGTTGAAGCACTTTACGGATCAGAAATATGACAATAATTTTACATAGGTATATTTCCTTAGCTTTATGTTGTCTCTTTGTTTGTAAGCTTTGTATGACACAGTGAATAATTCCATAATTTTAAAGTATGCCTTTTATTTTTCTTAGATGCATGAATACAAATCTTCAACCCATCGCATTTTTCGTTTGAACAACATAGCTAAAGCACTTAAGTTCCTGGAGGACAGTAATGTGAGTATTTCTAAAGGCAAGCCTTAATATTGTCTGATCTCTGTTGCAAATTTTAATTTTTGTAATTGTAACTAGTCTGATGCACTACATGTACCTAAAAGGTGCTGTGACTTACCTTAGCAGCAAGGATGAAAAACCACATGAAAATGCACAATGAGAACACCTACAGAGTTTAAAACAGGGATTATTTGGTCATGTTATAATATAAAAGTTCAACAGGATTAAAGGATCAAGATCCCAATATTAAAAGAAAATGAGAAGAAATGTGAGTAGTTTGTGTGAACTGGATCCTAGTGGCATTACTTCAGTTAGGCTGAAGGTAAATGACTTTCATCAGAAATACTTTCAGTACTACAAATCATGTATTTATCTGGTAAACTGCTTCAGCAGCTGATCATGAGTCAAAGGCAAGAGCAAATTAAATCTTGGATCAGGACATGAATGCATAATTCTAGGAATCAAAGCCTTATAGTTAGTGTGGCACTACTTCAGCATCACTTCCTAATGTTGTAAGTGACCAAGCAAGGTCAGACCTTGCAGCTTGAAGAGTCCTTTAAACAAGGAGTCACTGCAAACCTCACTAAAGGGATGAATACAATGTGGGGTCTTAGTAGATCTTTTATAACCTCATACATGGAAGGTTTAACATGGTTCGTCTTCTTCTCCTGGACAGTATGTGAAAGGTCAAGCAGGTATCCAGTAACTTTCAGATGTACCAGTCTTCTTTTGTAAACCACCAGTAGGGGCTGATCTGGCCCAAAATGTGTGTATCTACATGTACTGCTATAGAACTTCTAAGAAACACATCACATGTTCACATATTTCTTAACAGTTTCCTGCTAGCAGATGAGACTTTTTCTGTTGATATCAACACAGAGCTGCAGCTGAAGCATGTCTGGTTGCCCGGACCTCACTAAGGAAGAACCTAGAACATCAATGAGCAAGGCCAGACAGGAAGAGCCTTGGACATTGGAGACCTTTTAATTACTAGTGCTAAACTACCTACTTTTCCATGGATTTCTTGTTTCCTTGAGACAGTAAGCAGTCAGTGTCTTCTAGATAGGTATCTCCACTGTACTGGGTGACAAGCATAAGCAGCAGTAGGAAGACAGAAGTGACTCTGAGAACAGTCTAATGATGAATGCCACTTGCTCACCATTTTGGAGAAACTTCTATTCAAATATGCTATGTCTTATAGGTTTTCCCATGCCAAATACCTTGGAGCTTGCAAGAATTCTGAGCCTTGAAATGTGACAGTTAAAGGTGTCTTCTTGCTAAGACTGAAAACTGTTGTGCAAACCACTAGATAAAATTATTCTGCTTTCCTTTTTTAAGCTTAACCAAACCGGTTAGTGAAGGGTGATGATGAAAGTGTTGGCAAAGTGCCTTGGCTGCCAAGAGCTTCAGGGTTAGATATTAAACCACAATGGGTGGAACCTATCAGCAAACGCTTCTGTGGAACTGAGGTAGCAGGGTACAGCACTGCTAAATGATTGATTCATCATGTACTGGATTTCTAAGTGATAGATGGCCTGTATGCTGGGCTTTAACTTGATCTGGGTGCCATATGTAATACTGACAGCTTCCCTGCTTTCCCCCTCCTTCATGACCTTTGCCAAAACCAAGTCTGTGTTGTCAAAGAGAATAACATCCTGGTGTTATCAGGTGGAAGAAACCTCAATGTGGGAAAGTCTGGATTTTGCTTGGGTTAGGCAACCCTATCCTTTGCTAATTGATTGAATCAGAACTCTGTGCCAAGCTGCATAAAGTTGAGATAAGCAAGGAAAAAGGAGATGCATAGCAAAATGGAAGTAAGCAGATCTTACTAGGGTTTTGTATGAGAAGGGACTGTCTACCTTTTAAGACTAGGATCCACTGTTCTTCGGAATAGGCACTGTCTTATTCCATTTTTGTATGGAGAAAATGCATTTGTGGTCTTGAGGGTGCAGAACTGAGCTCACTTCTGCTGTGCAGACTATGCTGAAGGCTTGAGATAAGATTCTGTTCCATGAGCAGGGTAGCTGTATTCAGGGCAAATTATCATGGACACCGTATTTCAGTATTGCTTCCTGGCTGGCCAGTCAGTGACAGAAGTCTTCTGGACATATCCAGTAGCCTTAGTGCATTTTTTGCATTCTCTTTGAATTTATGATCTTTTTTTTTCTGCAGGTAAAGCTTGTTAGCATCGATGCAGCAGAAATAGCAGATGGAAATTCCTCTCTGGTACTTGGACTAATATGGAACATAATCTTGTTTTTTCAGGTAAAGAAACGTGAATACTTTAATCATAAGTGAATTGAACAATCTTCACGGCATCAATCTATTCCAGCTGAATACTGATTTTTAAAATTGATTTTTAATTCTAAAGAACATAATTAACCATGCTAAACCTGAGCTTTTCCCTCCTAATATACACTAATTTTATACCTGCAGCTGCTTTCATTTTCCTTCATTGGACCTATTTTGGTGTAAGCAGGAAACAATTTAAGCCCCTGTTTGACTTGGACCAGAATTAGAGCTTCAGATTACTACTTCACCTTCTCTCCTGTGCCTTCTCAGGGTTCTGTTCCAGATTCCCTGGATCTGAACCAACCTCTCAGGTTTGGTTCCAGGTCACAGTTTATTTTCAATAACCCATTCTGGATTTGGTTCAGTGTGGCGGGAAATTCCGTGTAGAATCACTGACTCAACATGGCAAAAATTTGCAACTGATGAAGACAGCCAGTTGAAAGATTATAAGGGCCTGGCACTGACAAAACTGATTTGAGCCTGCTAATTGATTTATCCCCAGTCTCAGATTAAAACAGCTCCCTAATTTACACGTTTTACGAGTGACCTTCTAGACAATAACAAATTCTAATGAACAGGGAAGCAAGGATGGAGGTTTCTGTCAACTCTAGTAAGACTGTGAGGCTCTTTCACTCTCAGGTTTATTTTAAAAATGGCTATGGGTTTAAAAAATAATCTCAAAGTTGCACTGGAGTTCCTCTCCCTGCCTGAGCTCCTCCAGCTGAACAGTGATGCACAGCAACAGTTTGTCCAGATGGACTTGAAGGCAGAGATAATGTGACTAGAATCTCCAGGGGCATGGGGGACCAAAGAGCAGCTGTGTGGGCAATTTAACTTCAATGATGAATGCCGACCAAGTGCAGGAGTGCTGCTGCAGGTTACTACTTCTTAACTAAAAGTATTTTGCTTAGACGTGTCCTGTGCAGGTAACAGTTTCAGTTAAACTAACTTTTCTGTCTCAAGGACATGTGTTTTTGCTTTTTGTTTAATACAAATTACTTCAGTTTGGCCTGAACTGGTACATTGCCCTTTTCTGTCTCCTGGGATTGGCAGCTGGGCTGTGGCCTGTTGTCCAGCTTCTGCACTACAAAGCAAGATTTGTAATGGACAGGTCTATAATAACCTCTTAAAATTCAATTATAGCACTGTTATCTTTAAAGTCTCTAAGAAAAGCAGGCACTGAGTTCTCCATGCAGCTGGTGTTAAATCAGAGCAATGTGTACTTTGTGTTTTATTACAGATTAAGGAGCTAACAGGCAACCTCAACAGGAAGTCCTCCTCCTCCAGCCTGTCCTCTGGGCCCAGTGGTCCAGAGTCAGACACATCTCATCCCAGCACCCCCAGTGTGGAGAGAAATATGTCCATTACAGTGAAAGATCAGCGGAAAGCCATCAGGGCTCTTTTAATCTGGGTTCAGAGGAAAACCAGGAAGTAAGCTGCCAAAGCCTTCTGTAAAATTGTGTTTTGATGCCTGCCCTTTTGAAGCTGAACATTTTCCCTCTCCTGCCCCATGTGTGCATTAATTACCATGTGCTGTGATTTCTTCTGCTTTCTAAGTTTGCAGATGCATGGTCTTTGCAGGGGGGTGTATTGCCACAGCTCTGTGTCTGCAGTGGCTGTCTGACCTTGACACTGTGTGCTGCCAGCTTCATAATTTCAGTGTTAAATGTTAACTTGTACTAATCTGCTTGGCACTGTCTAAAACAGGATCGTTCCCTCCTTCCCCTACCTCCTAGCTTTTGTGTGATGCATTTCGTACTTTTTGCTAATCAAAGGGTAGGCAAAAGCAAGAGGTGAACTGAAAAGATAAACACATTGAAATAGGCTTTTAAATTATCAGTATACCTGAGGGAGCTTCTCAGTGCTGCAGAGTGCCTTGAAGAACAGAGACCCTATTAGAATCCTTCTTCCCTCAGAATTAAAGAGAGGGGTGAATCTTAAGCTGTTTCTCACAAATGTGTAACATTTGGGTCCATTTCCAATGATCAACACACCTCTCTCCCCTTTCATAAAAAAGAATTCTTTTGCCAAAATACTTTCTCTAGTGATGTTTTAACCTGTCAGAGTTACTGTCAAGTTAAAAAACTTTAGTGGAAGATGCCTAGAGCATGTGTAAATTCTTGGAGTGCATTTTATATACATTATTACCTGAAGTGATGACTCCCGTGCCAAAGAGGTGGATATCTATGTATTTGGCTTTTTTGTCTGTTGATGGATTTATATGTTCAAATCTGCCAGTGAACACAATTGTTACGTGTCTACTGTTGAAGATACAAATTTACATATTGTTCGTATTTACATACTTGGTCCTGTGGGCCATATCCTGCCTTGGTAATCTTCAGTGGTGCTAAGGGTGCTTGTTGTGCAGCTAAACCTGTTCCAGTGAAATGTGCAGTTCACTGCTGCCAGTGCAGAGGAGGGATAGTTTGAATCTTAATATAATACTGATAATGTCATTAACAGAGAGGTGGTACAAGAAAAGTGAGGATCGGAGAAGTAAAGACTATAGACTTTTTAGTCCAAAGAGTTCAAACATCTAATTTTTTTTTTCTTGCAACTGCACTATTGAAAACACAACAGTGTCATTATAATCCTGTTATGAAATGACCTATACAGAATTTTCAATTCCTGGGCTGTGTTTCATTGAAAGGTTGATCACTGGATTTTCCTCAGAAATTTTGACCATCTAACACATTTGTCCTCTATACATATACTGACACCACTGGCACTTGGCAGAGGACAATTTTCTGCTATAGAAGGCCAAGTACACAGGAATGTGATTCATATATGCTTACGTTTTAAAATGTAAGTTCTGTCAGTCTTCCCAAGCTATGGCATTAAAATGCTGGAGAGCAACAGAAACAGGAATCACAGAGACTTTTGGTTTTCTGGATGTTATATGTGGTTACTGAGTTCTTGAGCGCTTTGCTTTTACTAACTGCTTCCTACAAGTGGATTCATGTGAGCTGTTAACCACATCAATTCACTTTGTGAATCCTTGTTTTATGAACTTATTTTGTGCATTTCAAAACCCCGAAACATGGCAAATGTGACTAGTGCAACTCAGCAACCTTACTGTTAACTTTCAGGAGTCTGAAAATGGTAATGCTTTGCTTTGGATTTTGTAACACAACCACCCATGTAAACTCTACTTAATTCTGTTCAGGTATGGTGTTGCAGTTCAGGACTTTACCAGCAGTTGGAGGAGTGGCCTTGCTTTCTTAGCTGTCATAAAAGCAATAGACTGTACTTTGGTAGATATGAAGCAAGCACTGGAGAAATCGGCTCGAGAAAATCTGGAGGACGCTTTTAGCATAGCACAGAATAAGTTGGGTGTTCCTCGGCTCCTAGAACCAGAAGGTAAAATGCCACCATCAACGTTCTTGGATAACATTCAAACTATAATTAATTCATTAATACTGCATTGTGGTACCTCCTTGTGGTTAGGCTGTTGATGTGAGCAGTGTTTTGGGCTGGTTGATAGGAACAAAAAAAAATTAATTGATCACTGGCTTATAGTCATATGCTTCCAGTCCTGTTGCAAGTTTCTTGCTAGGAGAGATCTCACCATTTTAGGTACGTACACTAGTTCAGGTTAATGTTGAGATACTATGTGACATCTGCAGGTGCTAAGTCACCACCCAGTTGCTGAGAGGTGTTACAGTGCACCATGTTGAAATGCCTACAGCCTGCAGAGACTAAATGCCACTCCAGGATGAAGTGTGCAAGTCTGCTGCACCAGCAGAATGGGTAGATACCTATTCAAAATGTATTTGCATCTCCCAGTTCTTCCTTTCAGTACACACATATGTATATTTATAAATGTAAACATAAGCACGTATGTGTTTTTTATATATGTATATATAAAAGGAACTTCTTACAGTGTGTTTGACTGACAAGTGTCAGGTCTTGATTTTATGATTGAAAGGATAGGTAGGATATTTCTGCTTTCATAGGCCGCCTGTTAGAAGACTGGGCAATCCTGCTAAAAATAAACCTCTCTAGTGTCACTAAGGGTGGATGAATGATCAGGATTCAGTATGTGTTTGGAAATAGGAGTAGGAAATAGGATGTTGAGAACTCTTTGAAGTAGCATAAACAGTGAAAAGTGTTTCTCTTAACTGTCAGAAAAAGGGAACTGTTTGTACCTATTATTTCTCTCATTGTAAAGGCAAGATAGATGTCTGATGACCATTATGCTTCAAAATTGTGTGTGCTCAACACAGTTGTGTGTTTCCATAGATATTATGGTGGAATCACCTGATGAGCAGTCAATTGTGACATACGTGGCACAATTTCTGGAGCACTTCCCAGAGCTGGAAGGGGTATGTGTTTACTGCTGTGTTACATCATGTTTTACTTTGGCTTTGATGTACTTCATCAAGTCAAATATTCCTGTACTTATCTTCTAGATTTCTTTCTCAGATATTAAAAACAAACCACGAACTCAGATGTAATTTTATACACTTTTGTTCAATCAAATCAGCAATTCTTAAAACATTTTAGGTAGAGTTGTGTGTTTAAACGTTTACATCCAGTTATAACTTTCAGAGATTAGATCTGCTTACACAGGACTCAACTACTTTGCCATGTTAGTCTTAAATAAGGCTGAATTTTATCCTTTCTTCTGTGATGATTCATTGAACTTCAAATTTCATTTTTACTTTTATCTTCCCAAGTTTGAGGGTTATAATCAATTTAGCACATATCAGACACCAGAAGCTGAATCTTGTCAGTGCAGCCTGTCAACCACTCACTGTAAGCATGATAAACTGCAGCTTAAAGGACCTGGACTCTATTGCATACTTCAGAAAAGTAAAGAATTGAGGAGTAAGCAGGGACTGAGTGTCACAGATTGAAAAAGGTCTTTTGGAGAAACAGGAGATAAACTTATAGAAGAATTAAAGGAATGTACTTCCAGCAAACTTAGTTCATCACAGTCTTTTTGGTTTGAAAGCAGCTCCAAGAGACTCTGTGTCCCTTGAGTATCTGGGTAGGTTTTGGTGCTAGAGAACCAAATTATGGTTCCTACACCTTATATTTATCGACCAACTGTTCTAGTTGATATTTATTTTGTAGCTTATAAAATTGGTGGGCATTATTAAAGTCAATGGAAGTATTATTGCTATAATAGAATTATTAGTATTAAATTAGATTAACAGTAAGATTTGTTTGCATTAAACTTATGGGCATTTAAATGGACAAAGGAAAAGTCTATTTTTTTAAAAATACAATCTCTTGGAATGGAATCATCCAGTATATTACACAGTGGATTCAGTGGACATGTTAGTTTTATTATATTCCCAAGGTGTGGGATTATGCAAAGAGCCAAGGTCGTTGTCTCTACAGGCGCAGCAGGGAGACATAAATGCATTAACAACTGAGGAATAGGATTGTCTTCATTCTAATCTTCTTGTACAAGTGGCTTCTTGGTGTTGAGCTTTAAGTCACTTGACTTGCCAAATTGGTTTGCCTTCTTTCAAAATAAGAGTCCATTAATTTCCCATTCACAGGGTAATGGGGTGTTGGGCTCCATGGCTACTCTTTTTGTAGTGTTTGGTAAAAGTAAAATGCTATCTGAGGTGTGATTTATGTTCTAATGGTATCATTACTTTCAGGAAGACTTTACAGATCCTGACAAGGAGCTTCCAGTTGAGTCCACATATGTCCGCATCAAAGACACACCTTCAGAGAAGGAAGGCAAAATACTGATTTTAAGTGAAAGTGAAGAAAACATGTATACTGTTAACCATGAAAGGAGTCATCCTGCTCCTCCAAAGGTTCATATTCATGACACTCCTGAGATAATCCTATCAGAAAACACTGCTGAAAAATGTAATGGAAAATTGAGTCAGGTGTTAGGTGATTCACAAGAAACATCTGAAGAAGAGCCTCAGAGGCCTACCTCACTGAACATTACTGGATCTGTCAGTTTTGAATCCAGTTCCTCTTGGGAGGTTCTAAGTGATAAATTCATGCCACATGAAGGGAGCATATCTGATGATCCATTGAAACAGAACAATGACCTTTCTCCAGCTGTCCTGACAGACCAGAAGAATTCTGTTGACTCTTTTGAAGACTACTCTGAAGAATTAACTAAAGAAACCTCTCCTGAGTATGATAATGAAACTAAGAGCCTTTCAGCCAACACTTCTTCTCTGAGCCCATTATCCTGGACTTCAGGTATCCTGACAGATGAATCTACAAATAAAGTAGAAGACAGCAAACCACAGACTTCAATTCTTTTACCAGAAGATACCTCCAAACAAGAAGATACACATAAGTATGTTCTTCATCTAAATGAGGAAACACTGAAAATTCAAGAGAATGAACATACAGAGCAATCACCTGTCTTTGAGACAAAAGAAACTGACCATTGTTCACTGAATCTCAAAAGCCAAGACCTATCTACACAGCATGAAATGTCTGATGACTCTCTCTCTGATGTACCTAAAAATCCTGATGATCCGGACAGCTGTGATGAAATGGAGTCTTCAACTGAAGTGCTGCCCAGTTCTTCAAAAGTATCCGTAATACCCCACGATCTCTTTTATTATCCACATTATAATGTTCCCATATCGGCAGTTTTGAATGCTTACCTTGAGCCTTGTATTGAAGGTTATGGTACTAGAAATGACAACGCTTCTTCTGAAACAGTAACTGATAGTTTACATGAGGAGGGCTTGTTAGAACAGAACTGCAAAGAAGATGGTCCAGAGCCAGATTTAGGGGATAAACTAGGTGTCCCTCCATCAGAAATGGATACTCAGAATGGCGAGGACAAAACAGATATTAACAGTCCCATGGATTCTTCTGAAGAAAAAGAAGTGCCACTACTAGTAGGGGAAGAGTCAGAAACTGAAAAATCTGGCAAAAGGGTCACCAACCTTGAAGATTACACTATTCTACAACATCCTGAGGTATTTTGTTTTTTTATTATCAGATTTGGTTTTTGTATGGATGGATGATTAGCATCTGATGTCAGGGTTTTAATTTGCTTTCATTTTGCAGTGCTTTGGAGAAATATGTACAACGTACTTGTTTTCTTGTCGAGTTATGCTGTTTGCCACAGCCCTCTACTGGAATGAATGGAACTGCAGATCCCTGAGGAGATCTGACATTAAAAGAGAAAATAAGCCTTAATATTAACAGTACTGCAAATATGTGAATTTTAATTATGTTTTAAAGTAGTTTGAGGCTCCTGTATAATCTCTAGACATAAAGGATTATCACAGAGGGTGTTTCTAATAACTTGTAATGAGCTTAACAGGAAGTAGTACTGCTGATACAGAAAGGATACAGGGAAAGCTGCTTTTTGTCTGAGTCCAAGTGAGCTTGCCTACCAAAACTTAAACCAATTTGAGTAGCATGTTACACAGGTGAAATGAAGGCTTGTCTACACTGAAGGAGGAGAAAGGGAGGATATTCGGCAATTATTCTGTGTATTTGGTTTAGGCAATTAGCAGTGTTTTTCAGAAATGAGTGTCCATCTACACGACATGTTCTTTAGACAAGCTGCTTTTGGTCCTGACACTAGACCAGTGAAGTCAGCTTGCTGTTAGTATCCAAGACTGATTTGGGGTTATTTCAAAGAGTCATGTCATGACTTCATATAAAAAAAGAACTGATAACTAATTGTTTGTATGTTGAATTGATGGTACTTTATCACAATTATTTTAAAAAACTCGATTGTTGTTTATTGTCTTTAGTGAGACTTTTCATTCTTATACTAAATTCAGTTTAGCATCTGAGTAGGCTGCATCACTAAGATGTTTGGAAGGGTGGAGAATCGGTCTTCTTGTCTGATGTAAAATGTTTCTTAATTTCAACAGGCCATAGCAGAACATCTAGAGGATTTATCAATAACCAGAGAGAGACCAGAAAAATGTACTGATAAGGAAGAAGAAGGGAAAAATACGATCAAAACAGAAGACTTGCTAATTTTGGAAGTTGCCACTTCCTCTCTGCCACAAGATAAACTGGAAGAAACTGCTAGTTGTCAGGAATTGACCAGGTATTTCACATTTTCTTAAATACACCTAACTGTTATGAATGCCTAGTCTCTTGAAGTGTGCCCTGTCCATTCCTTGTAGGCTTCTTTTAGGAGCAGTGTTTCAGGACTCAAGGGCTTCTTCCTGTTTCCCATAAATGTTTTGAGTGATTCAGTGCCAATGGGACTTGGTTTGATTTTAGTGTGCAATTTTGCTTTACAAAACCCACTGGAACCGTAGTGCATTTTGAATGTGGCAGTGTTACGATTGTTTTTTTCCAACAGATTGTTTTGTAATATAAATGAAGTAATCCATGTGCATTGTGACACCATGTAGATGTGCAACAATGATTCATTCCAACAGATATTTGTTGGGTTTTATTTGCTGTCTCTGAGGAAGTGAATAAGATTGCGGTAGGTTGACCTTGCTTGGTCACCAGGTGCCCACTAAGACACTCTCTCACTTCCCATTATCAGCAGGATGCAGAGAGAAAAGAAAAACTCATGGGACTCAGTAGGCATGGTAGTTGCCTCAGAGACAAATGCCTTAATAAGGAGCATGTGTGTCCCCCTCTGCCAGCTTCATAATTTCTTTTAGTTTTATGGCTGACCACAACATCATATGGTATGGAAAATCACTCTGCTTAGTTTGGGTCAGCTGTCCCAGCTGTGTCTCCTCCCAGCCTCTTGCCCAGCCTCAGTGTCCTGGCCTTTGGGGCAAGGAGGATTGGAAAGACAGACTTGATGCTGTTCAACTGCTGCTGAGCAGTGACTGAAACACTGGTGTATTACCAGCTCTGCTCCAGCTCCAAACACAAAGCACTGCCCTATAAATAGGGCTGCTGTGGGAAAAGTTGACTGCAGGCCCAGGACAGAGACTCTCGGCTAATTTTACTCCTTTCACTTCACTATGTCCGAATTTAGCTCTTAGCTATTGTATCTGAGTGGGATGTGAACTGTAATTTGTTGGTTCTTATCACTAGCACTCTAATGAATTTGATAAACACTTTTTGTACAAAAAAAAAATTGTCTCCTTCAAGCTTTCTCTTCCCTCCAGGATCTGTCAAGGCAAAGAACTATCAAATACTATTTAAAAAAAAAATCCAATTTGAGCATATTGAATTTTTTTTTATCGCAGGTCAGATTTTCCCAAACCTGTTTTTAATTCCAGTCCATCTTCTAATACATGCAAAAAATGCATATTTGTGAGTTTGTATAGCTTAAAACTAGCATGTTTAATCACAGCTCTCTTTGAAGTCAGAACAAAGCTTAGCTTTATGACATTAAAAACTTTGCTTTTATGTACATTTCAGAACCAGTGACAGTGATTCCAACATTTATCTCCGAAAAAGATCTCCTAATACTTCTGAGGAGGTAAGGATTTGGAAATTTACATAACATTGTTTCTCTATTTCTCTTAAATTCCAAAAGTTCACATATTGTAGAGCAGTCTACTCTCTCTGTTACCCTCTGTGATAATACAAATGCTTGGGAGTTCTAATAATTATAGTGTCAAAACCAAGCATAGCTGAAAAGCGTTCCTGAGGTCTCCTAAATAGATGGAGTGGAACCTTATTGAACCTTGGAACAATCCACAAAGGACTACCTAATAATGCAATTAAATCTATCATAATTTTGAGGCTTGCTTTATCGTAACTATATGGCTGCAGTATTTCAGTTCTTTGATGCTGCCTTTATTATCTGCTCCAGTTGTTTTTCAGTTTGTGTATTCTCTGTATGTGTGTTGGTTTCCTTGTCACAGCCCTACAAAAATGTTGTGTGTCTTCTGAAGGGCACTTTTTATGAAAGACTGGACTCCTTCTCTCTACTCTATAGTAGCAGTGTATTGTTACATTGTATTATGTAATAAAATATCATATTATCTCAACAGCAGCAGCTAACCCTAAAAGAATTTTAGTTATAGTGAGAAGCTGAATTGTTAATGGCAGATGTAATCCATACTGGTTTCCTGAGAACACACTATAAAGTATTTTTAAGTCAGCAGCAGCAGTCTGGGCAGACTGAGCAAGAATAGGAATATGTCTCTTTTCAGCACAAAATAAAATTTTGACTGTTGCGGAGTTTTAAATAAATTCTGCCACCAGTGTTTGGTGGAACAGAGGTTTCAGGCAGATGCTTTACTTTGGTAATGCTCTCAGAGCTACCACGAATCTATATGAATGAGGGGAGCTTTATTCAATTGAATGACAGCAGTTGAAAACAAAAAGTTCTTATTTCCAAATCTTTTCTTTATGTGTATTAGACTGCAGTGGTGGATATGCTGGCAGGGAATGAGTTTGTAAGCACACTTTCATTTTATCTGAGCAAATATTAGACATACTTTACATAAAATACACACATGGTGACAACCTTTGTGAGGTGCCAAGTTTTATGTTTCTAATATAATCTATTCCTGTTTTGATTAAGGAAACCTATGGTGCAAGTGAACAGAAGATGACAGTTATGGACGAAAATCCATTAATCATCAGGTAAGTTGTTATTATTCAAACAAAGGAAGGAGTCCATTAACTCCTAGGTACTTCTAACAAATTTTAAAAGGGAAATTAAAATGAACTATAACAGTAGAGGCTGTCTGGATATCTTGTGTAATGGCTTGGAGTCCATGTTTCCCACAGGTGTAAGAAAAAAAACTTTATTGCATTGACTAAAATGCTTTTAGTTGACTTGAAAGATTCATCTGCCTAAACAAGATTGTGATCCCTTTCCCCACATGCTGGATATTTCAGACCAAGAGAAGAGTGGGAGGAGTTAAAATTTGAGGTCCTTTGGCAGTGATGGCACTTCACATGTCTGGAAGACTGTCAGGACTGTTTAGTGTGGTCAGTGCTAGGGAAAGCTGATACTTCAGTGGCGGTGTGACCTCTTTTAGGGCACCTATGAGTTCTTCTAATTTGTTTGTGTGTTTAGACTTAGGGTAATGGATCCTGAATGCAGAGTGTGCATCCCTTTGCTATTAGGGTCTTCATATCTATACAAAACAAGAATTGCTTTAGGTTTTCCCTCTCAGTTGATACTGAGTAATGCCTCCAAGAACTTCCAATGGAAGCAATGGTTGCACTTTAATAGGGAAAACACACAAAACATTACTGGGATCCAGTGTCCTGGTCTCACGCTGCTGTTAAAACACCTTTATAGCAGCCACAGTTATGTTTGTTTGTAGACTGCTGACTGTTTTATGTAATACTCAGGTATAGTATAGAACCTGAACAAGTAGGATGCCACAAGCCAGCAAAAGGACTCATTAAAACATACCAAATCCCAGTTTTCTCCAAAATCAGATTAAAAAACAAAAGTCTAGCAGTATGATTCATACAGTGTTACAAATTTATAACAAGTTATAATTTTTTAACTCATTATAACTTTATAACTCATTTTATAACATGAGTGCACCATCATGTGCCTTTTCCAAGAAGACCTTCTGTTGTCTTTGTGAGAGCTCAGTGGTTAATGAAGAATCCATTGGGCTTTGTCCTTAATGAATTGCATTTGGAATTTTGGAAAGTTGGATCTTTGGAGTCTTGGTCTTGTTCTGCTTACTGTTGTGGTCATTGACATGAGAGGTTATGAAAGTAGATGATTTGGGGAAAGTGTATCAAATAAGATCTTTTTGACTAATGGAAATCACCTTATATCAAAGGATCATACTATAAAGGCTTGTAGTTTAGACTACCTGATAATTTGTCCAGAGTTTTCAGAATATTTATTATTATTTACTTTATTTCCTAAAGGAAGACACTGCTTAAGCCATTTATGCACATCCTAGTCTAGCCTGGACTCAAACTGACTAGGTTGAAATGCTTTGTTAAAATGCTGTCTTTTAGTCCATTCTTTGATTGTCACAGTAAATATTAATAATAATTGGGTTTTGTTCTTTTTCCTGTCTCTTATCAAATTCTCTTCTGTTTTCAGGAAGAAAGACTTGGAACCAAGTGAGATTCCAACACCAACTAATGAGATTACGATTTTTGAGCAGCCGGAGCTATTTTACTTCATCATTTTCTTCTGGGTGCTGGTGTACTGCCTCCTACTCCTTCCACAGCTTCTTAGCAACAAAGTTTGATCTCTGTGAGGTGTGGAAAAATAAAGGATGCTGGCTGGATTGCTTTGTGTATCTGCATATGACTATGTACCTTCAGGTGAAGCACAAACAGAAATGTAGCACCTGGTATTTGTGTGTTTTATCAGGTTGTTCCTTAATTCCTCTGCTGTTGTGCTCTGACAGTGTCTAGGCACATTTTATATGATAATTGTGTACATATATATAAAAATTATCTGATTTAGTAGATGCAATTTTGTACATTTGTGCCTTGCTTTATAAGATGCTAAATAAAACCAGATAATTATCAGTAGAAATATTAACAATTCAGAGCTCTAGTCTTCAAAAATAATTCTTCTGGCTTCATTTACTTATGTAGGGTCTGGAAGCTGTGGAAGAGGGGTGATGCTGACTTGCCTATGAATCTGATTCACCTGCAGGGGCAAGGCTAGTAATGCTTTTTCACATTTTCCATGGAATTCTTTGAGAGAGCTGGAGGCAGAGGAGAGCTGCAGGTACTGGAACACACCCCAGTAATTGATTATAATTCCTATGGCAATCCAGCAGAGCAACAAAATCCAGATAAGGAGTTTATTTGGGTAGGGGTGCCTGATGCTTTTAAGATTTACATTATTCTTACCCTGCACTTCTTATTTTGTTTAATTTGTAGGAATAGGCTGGGTGTGTAGAAACAAGGAGAACATACATGCTAGCTGCTTCTT
Source organism: Psilopogon haemacephalus (assembly GCA_013396835.1). Classification (NCBI taxonomy): domain Eukaryota; kingdom Metazoa; phylum Chordata; class Aves; order Piciformes; family Megalaimidae; genus Psilopogon; species Psilopogon haemacephalus. Next base: position 616,014 of record VWZI01020305.1, on the reverse strand, counting down.
AGGAGGAATCATACAGGAAATCTCAACACAGAAACTTCTGTAGAGAATACTGAAGAAATACACCTTTTGTTTGTTGCTGATGCTGGCCATATTTGAAAAGATGCTCAGGAAGGTTAATAGTTCTATCAGGAACAGATACTATGGTTTTGGTCTTGCTTTTGTAAAACAGTACCTGACTACTTCTGAGGTTGCTTCTGCTCTTCCTTGCTGCTTTTAGGTACCATGTCACAGGAAGATTCCTTAGTTCAGCTGAAAACTAAACCAGAGCAAAGATACACTTTATGCTAAAAAAAGGTACATAAAACTTAAAGCCACATGTTGTAACTTTCATTTGATATAAACTATGAAAGCCCTCCTTTTATGAAGCACATAAAGACACATCATAATATAGGACAATTTATTTGCAGATATTTAAAACCTGTTTATAGTCTTATTATCTGATGGGGTAATGATAACTCAACCATGGGTAAGGCGACCTAGGGTAGAGAATAAAGAGTGATTACAGTGGTATAATCAGCTGTGCATGAGAAGAGGCTGAACTCTTCAAGAGGTTTGCCATTACCTGGAACTGTAAAAAATTGCATTGCATAAAAGTAGCAGCTTTGCCCATTTAAACTGACTTGTGTGTGACTGAGCCTTTTCTTCCACAGTGCAGTATCCAATCCCTCAGTGCAAGTGCCCTTGCTTCTTGTTGGTCTTTGTGTCATATTCTGAGCTTAGGGTCTAAAAGCTTGACTGTGAAGCATTTGCTATGGCAAAGCCTGCTTCAGCTTGCTGGCTAGAGGACTGCCTTGAATTAGGGAAGGTTTTAAGGGCTGGTAGGGAGTCTTACCATATATCCATTTTCCAACAGAAACATTTACTATCTGAATATAGACATTTTTCCGGATTTTTTTGGCCTAGCTTTTTGAAAAATGCTGAGCTTGAGCTGACTGCATTTGGTACTCTGATTTAGCAGCAGAATTCAGATACACAAGAGTACCAATCTGTTAAGACTCTTTCTCAACCCCATTGTTGGCCAAATGTGTGGGTAGCAGAGTATTGTCAAATATAAGTGTCAGGGAGTGTTTGAAGGTCACTGGATAAAGGATGTTTGGTATTCCCAGAAGCACCATTAGAGACTGAGAGACAGCTGTAACAAGATGACTCAATGTTACTGTAGTTGTGTAACTTAACTGCAAAGCATTTAATTGTGATTTTACAGAAAGTACAAAGAAAAGGTATTCTATTAAAACAGAACCCTGCTAAACATAAATGGAGCAGATGTCTGACAGTTGAAGAAAGGAGTTAAATAGTCATATAATCTACAAGGTAAATTGAACGCAGCTTTTCCTAAGCTGTAGGAAATGATCAGTGCAAAAAGAGCAAGCACATATTACAGTAAAGACAATCACTTTTTAATGCCATGAATATTTTTGATGGATTGAGCTCTAAAAGGTATTTTTATTGAGTTTCTAGATTGTAATAAATGTGTCTACAGAATTTTATGCAAAGCTTGAGAGTTCAGCTGTTTTAAAATGATTTTTATATAGCAGTGATTATTTTATCTATATATTTAATAGAATGATTTTAAGAGTACTTGTAAAAATCTATGTATGTGATAGGATTATTTATTAATAATGACTCATGAGAATGAACATTCAGCTATGCATCAGCTGTGTCATCCATTTGGAAACTGGAAACTGGGATCAGGAGAAGAGTTTTTAGTGAACAGAAGACCTGAAAAACATCAGAAGTGATTGAACGCAGTTGTGTGGTTCTTAAAGCTGCATAGCAGTATGCCATTTTGTGATGTTAAACTTTCAGCAAGAGTTGCAAAATATACCAAGTGATTAAGCTACTTTCTTCTATTAAAGCTTTGTGAGGCTGAAATTTCTACATGTTGATATTTGGTGTCTAAACACAGTTAAATCCTCTACGTTACCTGGAGACTGTCAGTTTATTCCAACTCAATATGACTGTGACTTCTTTATCCAAGACATGCTCCACTGAGTTATGGGGGCCCCATGCAATACCCAGCAGGTTTTTTTTTAGGGTTTCCTGTACCAGGCCTCAGAGAATCAGAGCTTTAGAAGATTATTTTGGTCACTGCATGTGGTATCATATTCAGCCATCTAACAAGATAATAGTGCGTTATCACTTATCACTAGCTTTAAGTACTTGGAGACCCTTCTTGCAAAGCTCAAACTTGAATGCATCCAGCGATGTGTTCAGTTCCTCTACTTCTGTGGAAGTCAATACAGCACATCTGTGTGCTAAGCACACGCTACAGGATCTGGCCCTGAGGACACTCCTCTCGACGTTAATCCCATAGGCCAGGAAGTAGCTGAAGCCTATGCATTGCCCTTAGCACCAGATCCCCTCAAATCCAATGTACACAAACAATTACACTGACTTCAGTAAACCCCATTGTATGCATAGCATTTGTTTGCCTAAATTGTGCGGGATCAGCCCTCTCTTTGTTTTAGGAAGGTAACATCCACTTCCATTTTTGAATAAGAGTACAGCAGTGGGAAATGAGTGGCTGGAAGACAAGGGTGAAATTACAGGCTGGGATGTGGCTGTGGTAATTTGCAAACCACTACAGCTGAAACCTCTTGCCCTGACAACAGGTTGCCCGGTGTGTTCCACTGACCTAACAGGTAGTGGATCTGAATGGAGGCAAAAAAGTTTTTGTATTTACACATTGTGCCATTTTTTGTGAGGTAAATAATATCAAATTCTTCTTGTCAGCATACCACTAATAACAGTAATTTATAACTGCCCAACTTACTGTGTCTAAACAGGACTTGAAATGTGGCTTGTCCCAAGCTTGTGAAGTGCATTTGCACATTAAATGATGCAGAAAAGTCATATTCTGAATGGCATATCTTACTTACTCTGTCCATCACTTGACTCAAATCTTCCATGCAGTGGCACTTTTGATGACTGTTTTCCAGGCAGCTGCTACTGCTGATGCTGGAAAACAAGAACTGTGTTACTTTCTCACTGTGAGGGAAATGTCTGATTTTGTATGTCTGAAACACAGAATGGGCATCTGGGTGATTCATACACTTCTTTCTTCATGAAAATATTAGAAGGGGCAGTAAAAATAATTTTGCCTTGATAAATACTAAAATCTACCATTCCAAGAAAGGCTAGATCCTGACCTTCACTGCTGTGTTCAGCTCAAATAATATTTTATTCCCAAAGTACATTCATTCCTTTCACTGGGCCTTTCTAGGATCTCCGATTCACAGAATACCTTTGCTCAGTGTTCAAGGGCCAGTTCAAACAGGGGGATCCTGATCCACAGCCATACCTAGACTGTAACATAAAATTGCCATTGTTTAGTTTGAAATGACCGGTCCGATTGAAACCACAAAGTTTCAAATTATATGCTGTTCATTTTTTTTTTATAGGAAACATTGCAGTCACTTTTAAATGCCAAATAGATAATTCAAATAAGGATTTTTATTTTAATTAAAAATTCAATTTCTTTTGTCTCGAACAAAACAGTTTAGCAGGCAAACCACTTTGTGCTATTGTACTCTGCTGTGTAAACAGCTGAAGAAAGTGTTTTACCCTTCCTGTTAAAAGTTCTTCAGTTTAAAATGCAACCTGTAAAGTACTGGTTTGCTAAAGAGTTAATGAGAGACTTTTGTCTTGAAGAAATAATTTGTAAGTAAAGAATATAATATTTAAAATACATGTTCTCTTAGCAAGTTGTGAGGAATGATGGTTATTTAAAGAAGAACAAATGCTGGGGGAATTTGGTATCAAAAGACATACTGAAGGAGATGCATTTTTGTGTACTTTCAAATACATTTCTTCTGAATGCTTTCAATCAGTGGTATTTACTGGATGTTTGCACTTGTTGCTCAAAGCTAAGTTTTGTGAGAAAGACATATTCTGTATAGTTGATACAATAGAAAAGAAAATGTTTTTAGAAACTGTTATGCTGTAATAAGAGTAGTATTTACTAGTGAATAGTTCCACTTTATTTTATAAAGTGTCCAATTTTGAAATAAATGGACAAGCTTCCTGTATATCTGCTATCTGTGGGTTTGTCCTTGTCCTTCTGAGAAAAGATCTTCAAACACGTAATTTCAATAGAGATCACCATTTTGTTCTTATTTGTTGTTACATATATGATATAGTGTATGTATTATATAGTATTTATTCATTTTCTTGCCTAGAAATTATATTCACTTCTAAGCAGAGAAGATCATAGAATCATAGAATGGTCTAGGTTGGAAGAGACCTCAAAGATCATCCAGTTCCAACCCCCCGCCACAGGCAGGGACACCTCCCACTAGATCAGGTCGTTCAAGACCTCATCCAGCCTGGCCTTGAACACATCCAGGGAGGGAGCAGACACAACCTCCCTGGGCAACCTGTTCCAGTGCCTCACCACCCTCACTGTGAAGAATTTCTTCCTAACATCCCGTTCAAATCTCCCCTCCAAGACCAAGTATGCACACTTTAGTTGTGTGGGAGCCCAGACTCCCTGAGGATAACCTGTGGACGTCATGCATATGTTCTGGTTGGTACTGTTTCATACTGAAACTTTTGTTCTCTATTCAATGCTTATCTTACCTGAGTTCTAAACAAAAGCCAGCAGAGGCAGGAGTACCTTCAAGTTGCTGGACAGGTAATAACCAACCCTTTGACTCGAGCTGTGATTTTTATTGAGACACCAAAATACAGCAGTAATCTTGAGCTGCTGTTTTTATTGATGCTACCAGGGATGATTTCTGATAGATTCAATTGCAGTAATTAATGAAATACCTTCTAGTGACTAACTCTATTCCTTGATTAGATGGTAGTTTTCTGTTCTTGACAAACTGTACACTTTACCTCAGAATATCATGTAACATATGACCAGAGCAAAACGTGTAGCTCCATCTGCTGTAAATACTTTGACATTATCATTTTGGCATTACATTCTGTACCCTCGAAAACTGATTTCTTACTTTGCTGAGGGGCATCTTCTGTATGCTAGCAAGAATCAGCATAATTATGGAAGCTAAGTACATTAATATGCTGAGAAGTGGTATTTCTTGATCTTGGGTAGACAGGAGCATGAAAAAGTGCATATCGAAGAACACTGGGAATACTTGTTAATTATGGTACGATACATCTTTTGTACTGTCATTGCAGCTGCTTGTGAAATGCACATACTACATGACTCACTTAAGTCAGTGATGAGTGGGAACAGATTCCCAGTTACACTTCTGGTGACAGCTTTCCACAATCAGAAACAGCAACATTTTTTGAGGCAGTAGTTCTCAAGTCCCCGCATAGGAAGAGTTATCTGTTGATACACCATTTTATATACTGATTTTATGGGACAGTTTAAAGAGGCCCAAACAGCTCCAAAGCAGTTAAACATACTGTAGCTTCTCTTGCACTAGAGAAAATATCTTTATTCTGAGTTCCAATGTCTGGGTCACCGAAGTGTGAAAGCATGCAAAGAAAAAGGTTTAAACGGCATCTTAGAAGGAAACAAATCATTTGTGCAACCTCACACCTTTTTGAAATCTCAGCTCCAGTTTTAGAAATTGAATCTTTTCAAAATAGGGTCTTTCTTCTGACTTCCTCCTCTATAACAATACCTGCTGCTTTTTTCTCATAATTTATTACAGGTGTTATTAGTACTGTGGCTTAAATTGTTTGCAACCACTCTTTTCTGCAGAGATTCACAGCTATGAACTAAAAAAACTGGTAGTCAGACTAGGGGCTGTTTGAGAGGAAAGTCTCCAGTTAAATTTTCTCAATTGAGTGCAGAATATGCACATCCTTCCCTGGCCAGAAACTTAAATGCAACACTCTGGTCTGTATTTTCTTGAATCCCTATTCCTTCAGAGTTAATTTTAGAATTTGATGAGGCTCATATAGCCAAAAACACAAAGTCTGGTTTTCACTGGTGTGGTGATGCAGTTCTATAGCATGAACAAAGAGAATTACTTGTGACACAGTGACCTCTTTTTTTTTTTTTTTTTAATTTGCAATTCTCCTTTTCCAACCCCATCTTTTTACTCTTACCCAACAGTGAATGGCAAGCATTTTGAAGTACGTGGAATTTTAGAGTTATGTATCACACTGATGACTTCCATCTTAAAACCTTTCTAAGAAATGCATAAAATTTATATAAAAGTAAGTTTTAAAAATTGGGTTTAAAGTCTGAAGGTTAGCTTCATTATACAAACATAAGACATGACATACCCAATGCTTACAATGGAAAGAGAGTAGTCGTAAAATAATGAGTAGCGCAAATTTTACCCTAACTGTGCTTTTAAATAAAAAACGCCTGTCAGCAGGTGTGCTCTAGGAGGAAGTAGCTGTGGAGAAAGACACCCTTTTGTATATGAAAATAACTTCCAGAATTCTCCTGGCATTCATGTGGTTTGTTTTCTGTGTTTTAAATATTCTGTTTGTCTTCTCTTTGAACTTCCCTGAACTGGATAAAATTCATTATTTAATCATGGCCTGCAGAGGATTAAGGAGGGTTCTGCTCTACTTTATGTTAGAAATGATCAAGAATGCCAATTTCCTTCAATACTTAAGCTAACATCAGAAAAATAGACCCGTGTGTTCTGATAGTTGTAAAATGGCAGCATGCGAGGCACAACATAAGTTGTGTTTCAGCACCACACATTTATAGTTACTCTTCTATGGTGGAAGGGTCTTACATGTTGAAAAAGTCAACCTTGTATCAGTTAACCGAAGAAATTTCAGAGCATTAAAAAAAATAAAATAAAAAAAATCAGTAGTAGCTAGTAACGTCACTCAAGCCACCGAGTGTTGACAAGAAACTGGTATAAAACCAGTGCTCCAGCTAGTCAACAACCTGCCTTAAGCAATGGCAGGAGATGCTGTATAGAGAGTATATATAGAGAGAGACTATCTCCAGCAATCCTTTTAGCTTCCAGGCCTAGCACCAGCAAAGACTGAGGGCACTAATTTCCTGGTGGAAAAGCTGCACTTGCCTTTGGTAAGGAATGATACTCCTAATCGAAATAACTACCGTGTGTACGAAAAGGTGAAATTTAGTTAGTCAGGAAAGAGCTCAGTGCTCCTCAGCTACTGACAAAACGATGACCTTGCCTCTTATGTCTTGCCTGGAAGTGTAAGACAGGTCAAGCCCATTCCCTTAGATCCGTATCTTCGCGACCGGTCTCCGTTAGACGGAAGCAGCCGTGGCGCTGCAGCGGCCTCAGCGCTGCACACGCCGGCAACTGGCGCCGGCCGACCCGCCCCCAAGATGGCGGGCGCTCGTGCCGCTCCCACTGCCTCCCGCGCGCGCGAGACCCGCCCAAACGCGTGCGCGCAGGGTAGCGCCGGGGGCCAAGCACCTCCCAATTCGCCGGCGCGGGGGAGGGGAGCGCGCATACACACACGTGAGACTCTGGACCACCCGGCGGCTCTCCGGCGGTTGCTGTATCCCGCTACTGCATTGGCTGCCTTATGAACCTTTCACCTTTTACCCGGCCTTCGCCGCCAATCGTCTGGCTCCTTTCATAGCGTGAGGATGCGAAGCGTGCGAGTTGCGCAGGGTGGAATTCTCGGATCAGGTTTGCGTTGCGGGCGTTGGGCGGCCCTCGTTGGTATGGATGGGAGGGGTGGGGGAGGTGCTCCGTTTGCGTAGGGCTGGCGGCGCAGGGGGAAGGGAGGGGAAAAGAGGCTGTCCCGGGCCCAGGTGAATGGAGGAACCTGACAGTTGAGGGGAGTGAAGCGGCGGCGGGCAAATGGCGGCGGCAGCAGCATCAGTACCACCACCACAATGAGACGCGGCCTTTAGTGGGGGGAAACACCGGGCTGGGTCCCGTCCGAGCAGGTAGGAGATGGCGGCCCGGGTACGTTTGCACCTCGCTTCAGGAGCTGCATGGAGACCGAGCACGGGTGTGGGGAGCCTAGTGCCGAGCAGGGTGGGATGGCGGCGGTAGCTCCTTCTCTGCTCTCTCGCCACTGGGGCTCTGTTAGGACTGCCCCGCCTCCGTCCCAGGGGCCGGTCCTGCAGTTACGGGTCCCGGAGTAGCCAGGGCCGACCTCCGTGCCCCGGGATCAGCCTCGGCAACTTCTTGCGGGCCTCGACGCCGGCAGGGCCCAAGCCCTGCGTGTGGGATGGTGGGAGGGCCCGCACAGGGGGGGCCGTGCTCTGGCCCCTTTCGGCTTTGTCTCTTACGGCTCCACGCTCCCCGGGCGGCTGCGCCGGAGGCCTGCCGGGGTGGGCGTTCTGAGTGTCTGTGTTGTGCTGTACCTCCTAGGGTTGGGGATCTCCTGAGCCCTTCTACCGTGTCGTGATGAGCTGGTGGAAAGCAGGGTAGGGTAGTAAAGAGTTTTTCCTCTGAAGTGTTAATGTTAAAGACGGTGTAAGAAACTCTTAACTCTTTGCTTATTTTCTGTCCTACTCCAAGTTCAAATGAAGGCAATGCATGGAGATTAAAAAAAAAAAAATTGTGGTAGTGTTGTTAAATCAGACCTCGATGTGTGTGATCTTAAGTTGAAAAGGGGAAGAAAAAGGTTAAAAAGACAAATATTTTTGCACTGGACTTCGCTGCAGCGTTGAGTAATGTAAAAAAAACCCAAGTAGTGGAAAATGGATTAAAATACTGACATCTGAAAAATAAAAAGAATATTTTTCATGTGCTATCATTAACTAGAAATTGCTGTTTCAAAAAAGTGAATCTTTTTCAGAAAATCAATTAACTTCAACTGGTAGTAATCTGGAGGATATTGAGTGTTTAAGGTGTTTATTTTTGTTAAGAGCTCAACTACGAGGTGGGCTCAGGTACTGAAGTTGTTGGCTACGAGATGATCATCTTTAAAGAAGTGATAAAAAGGAAAATGAAGCCACTTCTGCAGATGCTCAGTCTGTAGTGTTTTACCTTTTTTTTTAACTAATAAGCCATTTTGATTGCTGTCTTGAAGTGCAAACTATGTGTGTTCAGTAGCTTGAGTGGTGCTTGTTTGAAGAAGTTGATCTAGTAGACACATAAGAAACCAAATTTCTACTATGAGATAATTGCTGTTTTAAGTATTTAAGAGGGTCTTTCCCATTGTCCATCTCTATGGGAAATAATAGTCTATTACTTGAGACTACAAAAAAAGCTGAGAAGATGCTATATGTATGCTATAATATATAGTAAATACATGGAAGTGCTGAACTATGAATTGGCTACTGCTGTTCAGGAAGCATCATGATGATACAGTTCGATGATAGTAGCAGCTCAGAATTCATCAGTCAAAAAGTGAGTAATGCTAGAGTTAACAGTCATTGGGAGGAAAATTACATCAGTATGCTATTGTATAAATCCTTCTTGGGAAGTGCAGTTTGGGTATGTTTTTCTTTCTCTCTCTTCAAGAAGGTTGTGTTCAACTAGGAGAAAGGTAGCCTGAAAATTGACTCGTGCTTTTCACCGGAGAAAAACACATCAGTGGAGGCCTAAGAGACATTAAACCTACTCATGAAGAAAGGAGATAGGGAGCTGCTGGGATGTTTGGGGGTTTTTTTGTTTCCCTCGTTTTTGAAAAAATTATGTATCCTGCAGTTTCAGAACAAGTTAGATACTCCTTTATACCATGTGTGATTAAAAGACCAGATGCAGCAATATATTGAGAATACCAGGAGTTTGCAAGGAAGTTGAAATAGTCTCCAACCTTTCCCCCCTACAAATAAACTATGACTGTGAAACACAGGAGTGTCTTCTGAGACTCAAACAGCAAGGTGACTGGTGAGTGGAAGGTATTCTTGCTTGCCTCCTGTTACACTCCTTCATATGTGCACTCTATTGGTTAATGGAAGAGGAAAGCTAACAAGCTAGACAGCTGCTCTGTCAGACATAATGCTACACTAATGTTTTTATAGAAGCTACATGTTGTGTGTTTTGGTTTGGTTTTTTTTTTTTTTTTTAGGGTTGCCTTGATCTTCTCTAGCCTGTGAGGAAAAAAAGGCAGAATTTGCAGCTTAAATATAACTGCTCTCATTGCTTTTCTTTACCCCACAGATTTATCTAATTTCCCACTTTAAAAAAAAATAACTTTTCTGAAAAATCAGGGAAAGAACTTATTGGATTATATAGAGTTGCTTTAGCACAGCTGATTGGAGTCTTGAGTATCACTGTGTCACCTGCATTTGCTTTCAGTATGAACTAAGTGTACATACTGTAACCAAATACAAGTTACTGTCCACACCAAATACAAAATCACATGTATCCTTAGAGTAGGGATCTGTTTGTGTTAAATGTATATGGTAAACTTGGAGTTCAAACATTCTGATATCTTCTTAAGTGATCTATAAACAAGGGCAAGGTTATGAAAAAGACTGTATACTTTAGGGATAATAAACATAGTAAATGCTAAGACTACAGTTAGGAGTTTTGTTTCAGGGCAGAGTCTAGTCTATCAGGCAGTAGGTAGAACATTGAAACATCCTTTGAAGTGAGTTAGAGGAATTCCTGGGGTTTTTTTCCCTCTGTTGTAGATGTATAAACTAGGGAGTAGACTGGGCTTCACAGAGTGTTCTGTGATGGTTAGATGGTTCATATGACTTATTGCCTAACTGTGTAACCACTGACCATCAGTGATTTATTTCATCATCTGGTCTTCAACAGTGATTTCTTGAGACTAATAGCATAGAAATGTTGTATATTTACTTTTCCATGAAGTGGCTCCCTTTAAAGAAAGTAGAAGTATAATTGTAGTATCATAGACAAGAGCTTCTGTATAGATTTGTCCAATATGTTTTTAGAACACTCTACCCTGAAGGCTCAGAATGATTAGAGCAGAGGACAAAGCATGATTTTTCTTTACACTGTCCAGATGTCTTTAATGTCTTGTACCTGTATTGTGATAAACCAATGAAGAAGAAACCTAATAGTGAAAAATAAAAGTTCATTTTGTACCTGGCTACTGCAGTCTTTGGTCAGGATTTCATGTTTTGGCATTCACACTGTGGAGGGAGTGATGGCTGTAAGAATGTAATTAAAATAACTGTTCTAAAAGATGTAATCTACAGGGCAGAACAGTGCTTGCTGTAAGGTATGTCATGGTATTTTATTAGAGGAGCTCTTTGTTTTGTTATTTCTTCTGTGTCTTACTTAGTAATGTCATGTTTTTTCAAGTTTGAATGTTGAGTAGTGTATCTCAAATTTACTCCTTATTTCTACTCTGTATTACAGACTGCATTAGTTAAATAATTTTACCCTAACATTTGTCACCTTCAGATTCCTACAGTCATGAAACAGAGAACTGAAACTAGTATCAAGGAATTGTTTGGATTGTTGCACAGCTGGAGATGTTGAAATAATGGTCTTTAGTGGGAAAAGAAGGAAGAGCAATATTCTCCAACTTCTTGTGTAAATACTCCTGAATCCAAGAGACTTTAGTACTTCTTGTTGTACATCACACTTGTGAATCTGTGATCCTTGTTTTGGTTGGCACACATGTTGCTTCTGGATCCCTTCTTACAAAGGAAAAAGTAAAAATGTTCTTTCTCAGTGATTGCTAAAACATGATAGCATTGTAGAAAAACTTGATATCTCTACTTCTTATTTCTCTTTATGTCTGTGGTTCAGTATTTATGTTATGTAAGCTGGCACGGGTGGTTTGGGACGATGTTTTACATAATCTGTTACTCTTCCTAAAGGTTGAGTTCCTTTTGGATTCACTGAATAGCTGCATTTATATCTCAGATGCAGCGGGGTGGATGCTGACTTGAGAGATTGATTACCAGAGAGAGAGAAGGTCAGGTTGGGACTGTTTTAGCTGACATTGGGATTTATTTTTTTGTTGTGTTGTTGTAAATTGGGCATAAATAACTTTGTGGTGGTTGTTTGGTGTGTGGTTTCATTGGTTCAGGTTTTTTGTTTGTTTTGGTTTGGCTTTTTCCCATTTGTACATGCAAAAAAAACGCCAATCTCAAGTCAAACTCTCACTGTTAAATGTTAAAATCTGATTTCCAGTGGCTGTCTCGTCTATGAGAATCTGATTCCTGATAAATGGTCAATTTGTCAACGGTAAACAGTTGGTCAGATTTCAGATTTTTCCTGATAATTATTTTGAAAACTGGTTTGGCATTTTAAAGCTACCCACTTACTGATAGCAAGACTGGCACCTCACGTAAGCTTTGTATTTTGGAGCAGACAAACTTGTCTGCCGTACTACCTATATTGTCAGTGGGTAGTTGGCTTTAGTTTTTGAAAGAGGACATAGAAGTAAGCACACACAGTGCAACTAAAAGCTTTGGNTGGGGGCGGGGTGGGTGGCGTGGGGTGGGGTGGGAGAATAAGAATCAGAATCAGTCAGGGTTGGAAGGGACCACAAGGATCATCTAGTTCCAACCCCCCTGCCATGGACAGAGACACCCTACTCTAGATTAGGCTGGCTAGAGCCTCATCCAGCCTGGCCTTAAACACCTCCTGGGATGTGGCCCCAACCACCTCCCTGGGCAACCCATTCCATGCTCTAATGGTGAAGAACTTTCTCCTCGTGTCCAGTCTGAATCTCCCCACCTCCAGCTTTGCTCCATTCCCCCTAGTCCTGTCACTACCTGGTAGCCTAAAAAGTCCCTCCCCAGCTTTTTTGTAGGTCCCCTTCAGATACTGGAAGGCCACAAGAAGGTCACCTCAGAGCCACCTCTTCTCCAGACTGAACAGCCCCAGCTCTTTCAGTCTGTCCTCATAGGAGAGGTGCTGCAGCCCTCTGATAATCCTGGTGGCCCTTCTCGCATGTCCACATCCCTCTTGTAATAGGGGCTCCAAAACTGGATGCAGTACTCCAGGTGGGGTCTCACCAGAGCAGAGTAGAAGGGGAGAATCACCTCTCTCGACCTGCTGGCCCCACTTCTCTTGATGCAGCCTAGGACCTGTTTGTCCTTCTGGGCTGCAAGTGCACACTGCCGGCTCATGTTGAGCTTTTTGTCCACCTGGACCCCCAAGTCCATCTCCATAGGACTGCTCTCCAGCCAGTCAATGCACAGCCTGGATTTGTGCTTGGGATTGCTTCAACCCAGATGCAGGACCTTGCACTTGGCCTTGTTGAACCTCCTGAGGTTGGCTTGTGCCCACTTCTCCAGCCTGTCCAGGTCCCTCTGGGCGCCATCCCTGCCCTCCAGTGTGTCTGCTGTACCACACAGCTTGGTGTCATCAGCAAACTTGCTGAGAATGCACTCAATGCCTCTGTCCATGTCACATGATGTTGAACAAGACTGGTCCCAGGACTGATCCCTGAGGGACTCTGCTTGTCACTGGTCTCCACTTGGACGTGGACCCATTGACAGCCACTATTTGGGTGCGGCCATGAAGACAAGGCCTCCCCAGTTACTGAAGAAAATTTTTTGTTATTGTCGCTGTCAAATAGAGTGCTGTTTGAATAATCTCCCAAGACTTTAGAAACCAAATTAATACTGGATGTAGGTAGTTGTACACTAGTGCTAGGGGAGAAAAAAACGTTTGAAAAAATTGAACTGTTGTTTCTGTTGAATGTTGAGACCCCAGTAGTCTTCTCTATACTTTTGCTTTCCTGTGTTTCAATAAGGCAAAATAAGAGGAAAATTTACCCTAGGAAGTAAATATTTTCTTTTAATGCAGTGAACAGAATCAGCATGAATGACAGAGAGTGTAAGAGGAAAGTGACAGAGGCATGTTACAATGATCCATGGGATTATCCCTCTGTTCTTATTATTTCTATAGTTATTGTAAGCAACTTTTGTTCTTTTTAAAAAAGAACAGAAACCAAACCATGGACCACCTTATTTTTTTATGACTTGCAAAAAGAAAAAAAAAAAAGGAGGGGGGGTAGAAGGAATAGAAGTTTTTCTTTATTTGTTATTTCTAAAGAATATTGCTCTTTTGTCAGCATCAGCCTCCAGACTTATTTTGATGCTGAAGAAACAATGCAAACTGTAATGTCTAGGGAAAGAAGAAGCTGTCTGATACATATTTTTAAAGACTATAAGGAAGTAGAAATAAATAGAAATGTATAGCCAGATACTCAAGTCCATAAGTTTATGTGCTCAATATGTCAGTTGATTTTATTTTCTTTAAATTCTGTAATCAGAAAGATGATGGTTTACTGAAATCTTCCTCTGAAGAAGTGTCTGTATCATCTACTGAGGGATTTGAGAGGAAAGTTTGAGTTGTGACAGATGACAAAGCTCTGGAGAGGAGGTGTAGGTTTATGAAGGTAATTGGCAATGTAGGCCTCCATTTTTACCTTGAATTAGATAGTTGAGAAAGAACTGGAAGAGTGCCAAAAACATCCATGTGCACCCTGAGTCTTTGAAAGACATGAAATTAACTTCCAGAAGATAAGTAATTTTCCTTGTGGCAATCTTTGCATAGTTAATGCTCTTTGTAGAAGTTGAGAACTGAAATCTGCCTTGATTAGTACTAAAGTGCCTAGAAAATGGTCTTCTCAAGGCTGTGTTGTCTTGAAAACAGAAAGTGAGTTTTCAGCGACAAAACTATTTATTTGTTAAAACTATTAATTGACCAGTTATCTCAGTGGATGAGAGTTTACAAGAAATTAGTGAATGATTTTTAGGGCATGTGGTGACTGGAGTGATGAAGTAGGTCCTGATTTCTGGGCAAGGACCCTGAGTAGCATGCCAGTAAAACTGCTAATATATACACTGGCTGCCAACTATTGCCATCAGCTGGGGCTGTTCAGCCTGGAGAAAGAAAGGCTTCTGAGAGACCTGATAGGGGCCTTTCCATTGCCTGAAGGGAAAGCCAGGAAGGGACTTTGTACAAGGGCTCATTGTGATGAGAGGGAAAGGCTTTAGGAGAGTAGATTAAGTCTGTATTTTAGAAAGAAATTCTTTACAGTAAAGGTGGTGAGACACTGGAATAGGTTGCCCAGGGAGGCTGGGGATGTTCCCTCTCTACAGGTGTTTGAAGCCAGGCTCTATGAGACCTTGAGCAGTCTGGTCTAGTGGAAAGCATCCCTGATGATGGCAGGGGGAATGGAACTAGATGATCTTTAAGGTCCCTTCCAGCCTAAGCCATTCTGTGATTCTATTAATAGTTGTTAGAATCTTGGTTCATCCTGTTACTTGTGCACTTCTGTCACTAGGTGCTTTCTTTTGCTGCATTTGAGTAGTTTTGAACTAGACAGCAAGAACTTTTTGTTTCTGGAATTCTTAGGCTTATTACCATTAGTGTAACACAGCAATGGTTGGCAATAGAGAAAAGAAACTGGTGTCTGAGTGTCAGTCAAAACCCATTTGAATCCAATTTGCTTGTTTTCTGTAGTGCAGGCAGTCTAGTGACTCTCAGAATGGATGACAGCTGTCTCCTCATGCTGACTCTTAATACTCATCTGATCCTTGTCAATGACTTAATACATTTTGCTGAATAAGCAGGAAACTTGCCTAGGTCAAGAAAAAAAAAATCACTTAATGTGCCACCCAAAGAGTCAGACAAGAGTCAAAGCTGTTTAGAGAAGGAAAGGAGCTGTGTGAGTGGGTTTAGCACTGAGTTGCCACAGGGTTGAATCAAATATAATCCCAAAATACCACTTCCCATTTGATTGTCTGTGAGTACTGATTTGTCATCTTGACTATTAATTAAAATGTTTCATATTCTTCCAATCATCTACTTTTTAACTTAGTGTTATAAACAGGTGTATTATTACAGTAATCTTGAGGGTTTCTATATGAAAATCAGCTGTAGTAAATCCAGAGTATGAATCGAAGTGGGAGGGGAAAAGCTTATGGTGTGTTACAAAAATGAAATAAAAATGCAATTGGATTTAACTATTTATCTTTAGTGAGTAATGGTCTGAGGTTTTAACAGTTTTTGACAGCTATTAGAAAAAGTGTTTTTCAATGTGGCACATTTAAACTCTAGCTATTAGCTTGGGAAATTTGGATTGAAAGCTATGCCTAGTTTAAAACTTCCTGGTTTTATCCAGTATTAAGTTGTAGTTGTAAATTCATTTACTAGATGACTGTACAAGAAACTGATTGAAATCTTAGTATATCTTTTCCAGTTTGGCTCAAATGTAATGATTATGTATTCAAGACAGTAATGTAATCAGATACAAATAAAAATAACCTAAAACTGGATGTTTTCCTCTATGTAGTTCTCCATTTTTCTGAAAGTTTTTAAGTAATTGTGTGTTCAAGTTCTCCAGCATAAACTTGCCTTAAGGGTAGAACTGAGGGCTCGGTTAGGCTATATACATTTTTCCAGACCATGTTTTTTTTTTCTAGTAGGCTAAACTCAATTTTATGCTGAAAACTGACTTCAGTTTTTGTTAAAACACATATTTGGATGGTGATAGTACAGTCAAGATACATAAAATCTTTAAACAGGTAGTGATATTCTTGAGCAAGCTTTATTGGTGCAAGCATTTCTGAGATTGTACCATAAAGTGGCATAAGGAAACTAAATCATCAAAGCAGCAAGTTTATTTTATATGATTTCTTTATGATCTGTCTGTAGGTGTATTCACAAATTACCTGGAAGCTGTTGTGCCAGCTTGATTGTGTTACAGGTAGCATGTAGGTTGAAGACTGAGTAAGATTAATAAGAGTGGTGCTCTTGTATGTATGGCTGTACTGTATTAAATACATGTTAAGCTGTGATCCTAAAGCCTCCTTCATACAGCATTTTTGTCTTGCTGCTGAGTGAGTGCTGTTCTGGGGTATATTAGAAGGGATGTGGTTAGTAGGTGGAGAGTGGTTCTTTGCCCCCTCTTCTTTGCCCTGATGAGGCTGCATCTCAAAGACTGTGTTCAGGTCTGAGTCTCTGAGTTTGAGGAGGACAGGGAACTGCTTGGGAAACTTAAGTGCAGAGCCACAAAAATGATTAAGGAAGTGGAACATCTGCTTTAGGAAAAGAAACTGAGGAAGCTGGGTCTTTTTAGTTGGGAGAAAAGAAGACTTAGGAGTAACCTCATTAACGTTTATGAATATGTAAAGGACAAGTGCTAGAAGGATGGAGTCAGATTGTTCTCAGTGATGACCAGTGAGTAGAAGTTGAGGAACATGAGGAAATATTTTTTCACTGTGAGAGTGACTGAACACTGGATCAGACTGCACCGGGAGGTTGTGGAGTCTCCCTCTCTGGAGAGATTCAAAACCTGCCTGTATGCTTTCCTGTGTCAGTTGGTATAAATGATCCTGCTCTAGCAGGGCAGTTTGACTAGATGATCTTTTGAGGTCCTTTCCAATCCCATACATTCTGCAATTCTGTGAAAATGAGAGGAAGGTAATAAAATATTGAGTGACTTTCCTATAGTTTGTCTGCATCAGGGATGTCACATTTCTACTACGATTATTTTTAGAAAAGAGTGACCATGCAGCTAGACATAGATATTTGTAAACGTATTCGAGAGAACTAAACCGAAGTATCAGTCTGGTGAAATTATTAAGTTGTATGCATATGCCCTGTATATAATCCTACTGATAGTGAAGTAATAAGGTCACTCTTCTTAGAGACAGCTTGCCAATAAGGGTTTAAAAAACATTTTTACTATTCAAATTTAATTGCCTTAATTGATATGTCTTAATTTCTCTGGGGTCTTGTATGTACAGCAGAGCCAAACTTTTAAACATTATATAGCTTTAAAATTTCACTTCAAAACCTTTTTATGGATTGCAAGTCTTAAAGGACTGGTCTTATATAATGTAGCCCGGGATTTTTATTTTTTTTTTTCTTCTTTTTTGTTTGGTTGGTTTGTCAGGGGTGGTTTTTTGATGTGGTGGTGTTGGGTTTTGTTGTCTTTTTTTTTTCTTTTTTTTTTTAACCACTTAGCTTTAGTATATGTTTGAAAGGTCCTAAAGTATCTTAAATTAAAAATTATGAAAACGGCTGTTTGTGAATGTACGTAGTTATGGAGAGAAGGAAACTTTTGAGTGTTGGAACTGTAGTCTACCTCTATCTAAAGTATCTACCTATTCAGGCTTTTAAATATTGAAAGCTAGCAATGCTTTTTTCCAAACAGTACTTTCGATTTTTATTGTGAAGAAAGGAGGTGTAATTAATCTGCTAAGTAAATTGAAGTGAGAGATTTGCTGTTGTTCAGAGTTGAGAAAACAGTGCTGAGGAGGAAATGGGATATCTTCACAATCTCATTGAAAGTATGTAGGCGTGTAATCTGCTTAAACCATTCTGAAAGTCATACAAATCAATTATCTGCCTCTTTATGCATCTTAGTGCATCAGTTTATGCCTACTCAAAATAAGTCAGCTCATTAGCTCATAAAAGCAAACGATTTGTCAAGAAAAATTGAAAGCTAGTTGTATTTAAATACTTATTTTGCATAGCTTTTTTTTTACTTTAAGAGATGTTTGCATTGAGCTCTAAATTATTTTCAAATACATGGTAATATGCATGATAGACGGGAAGGGAAGATATACTGTGTAATGGAATATACCAGTTAATAAGCTAAATGGTGTAATTACTTTAATGTTAATAGTGTCTGTGGCACTACCTTGCTCTTTGATCAGATGCCTATATTTGATAGTTGCAAATCAAGGTAAATAATATGGAAAGACTTGTTTCTAAGATGGCTCTAAAACCAAAACAAGTTAGTAACTAATAGAAAGTTTAGTTCTGTAAGAAACCTTATATGTAAGGTTTCCTAATATAAATAAAAATTAAATGATAGGTATTAATATTATTGTTATAATCTGACTTATTATTGGATGATAACAGTGGAGTAATTTATCTTAAAATGCTTTGTTATTCCCCTGCTTTAAATGTGATATTTTAAGACTTTTGGTGAGATGGAATTTCATTTATCTTGCTGCTTTTACTAGGCTTGGATTGCATTCATGTTTTTTTGGTGTGCTTCTAGAAACTTGCTTCTTTACTTTCATTCCTCCAGAACTAGATTGAGTTCCTTGACATTTAAATTCTGGCAAAGTTTCTTCTGATCCATTCACTTCTGTACTGCTGCATGGAGAGCTTCAGAGAGTCTGGATTTGACTGACCTCTGGAGAACTGTGGTCAGTCTAACCACCTGCAGGAATTGAGAATCTGTAGGAGCAAATACTCCTAATCCATTCTCATCATCACTAAGAGAAAGTATTGAGTATCCGTAGAACTTCCCAGATAAGAAGAATGATATCACAGTAAAATATGATACATGAATCAGTACTTTTTTTTTTTTCCAAATTCAAAATGGTGATGTGTTCTATAGCTTACCTGGTTCTTCTGTCGTCTCCCAGTCTTGTCAATCTCCAGGATTTCTGCAGTGAATACACCTACTAGGCTGTCACTTTTCAGATCATAATGTACCTGGAGTAGAAGCTTCAGATATCTGTGGAAGTGGAATGTAGTCCTGGCTCTGCTGATGTAGCTGTCAGGTAGAACTCACAGAATTTGGCTGCATTTTTCAGAAAACTCAGAAATACTGAGATAGCACAACACTTAAAGAGTTTTTGCTGATGGTTACTTGACGTTGGCTGCCTAGCGCTCCTGCAGTCAACCTGTAAAATACCTAGATTTATGCTTCTGGTAATTAGATATTAGGCATAATGACAGATGGTTTAACACTTGCACAAGCTACAACCAACATGGTAAGAACAGGACAGAATTCTTTCTTTTGCTTCATATTTTCTATATTTGTGATGTTATCGTTATTTGATAATCAGTGCTACAGAGCTTGTAATTCTGGGTAAAGCAAGATGTACAATGATATTTTTAGAAAAAGGGCTCCACTGAAACTAGTATATTTGTGCTCTGCCCTGAAAATCCAGTTCACAACTGATTGAATTACAGGACTGTATTTCAGTGCTACAGAAGAGAGTGACTCCCTTCAACTGATGACTGTGGACCAGGTTCAGGTCTATCTTTCCAGTGCAATATTGTGCCAGTCATTCAGACAGTTTATAATTTAAAGAACCCTAGGAATTCCAAGCTGTGCTTGGCAGAAGAGTTAATTGGCAGGTGCAGTACTATATTAATTTAGTTATTGCTTCCAGATCCAAAACTTGTATAAAAAACTCAACTACACAATTTACAGAAATTTAACTCCTTTAAAACATTATTTCTCAGCCCAAAGTGGTTTTAGGTACTATAGAAGTGAAATTGTTTAGCAATAATCCACTACTCTATTTTCTGTCCTGCCTCAATTATTGAATGGTGTATTCAGTAAACCACAACTGCTTGGATGACTGGAACCCGCCTTACATTTGCATAGCTGGGAATGCTTTTTTTTTATGTAGGAAAAGCTTTCACTCCTCTGAGAAACAGATTATTATCTTGCCTCCCCTCTGCTGTTTTAAAGTGGTGACTGTAGCAAAATGGCTTAGAGTTTTGAGGCTTTTTTAATTCATTCAACAAGGAGGAACAAATTGGATACTTTTGGTTTTATCCAATATTACGAGTATTCATTACAACATATGTAATGTGCAGAGCTACTGTGAAACATTGGATGAATGCTGCATGAGACTGAAAGGTTCTTAAATAATGTAGACTTAGCATTAGGCAGAAATAAATGTTGATATACATTCAGAGAATTTTTTCAAGGATACATATCTCCAGTTACTCTCTTTCATCTTGCATTTGTTCTGCTATTGTGTAAGATTGGGCAATAGTTGAATCAGAGTCGGTTTTCTAATTTGCTTCTGTGCACTGAAAGAGTTACTGATGTGCAGTTGCACCGCTGTTGGAGCTGAGGAACACTTATGAATGGGTTGCTGCACTACTTCTTAGTATGTTAGGTTATGTAACTGTTTGACCTTGTGTAATCTTTTATAGTTGATCAGAATGGAAAGCTTCTAAAGGAGGAAACAAAGCTTTAAAATTTATAGCTTCTCAGTCAGTGTTCAGACACCTCTAATTCTGCATGTTGCCAAGTAAATTTTTTAATATATCTGAATCGGTTCAGTATCATGTCATTTATTCTTGAAGGTCAACAGTACTACAAATAACTTGTGATATGAAGGTACTACATGAAACTTATACTGTTAAACTGTAGTATTGTGGCCTCTCAACAGTCTGGAATCTCAGGCAGTATGCAAATCTGTGTGCTTTGTTGGGTAATACTGAAAAATGAAGATTTATGCATGAAAATAGGCTATCCTGCTCTGGCAGGAGGTTTGAACTAAATGGTCTTTTGTGGTCTCTTTGAATCCCTAACCTTGTGTGATTCTATGAAAACAGACATTGATATAACCTACTGAAGTCTTGTATTGGTTTAACTGGAAAGAATTGAATTGCATATATTTACATGGAGGGAAACAACAGTATCTGTAAAGTGTTGTATCTTTTAACGTGATGTTCATGGTATTCAGCTAGGTACGTATGATTTAAGCAACTGCTTCCGTGCTGAACCCTATTTCTTCAGACATAAAAAGCCACTGCCTTCAAGATGGCAATTTTTTAGTTTGTTTTAGATATCATTAATTACTCTTCATGCTAAAGTTTATTTTAGTTATGACTAGAAAATTCAAAATACCTAGAAACTATGTAAAGTGTTTCATGGTGTGCAATATTTTATCATTGGTCTGTTAAGGCTGCAGAATGTGCTGCACTTGTTGATTTGAGATTATAATCACATACAGATATTTAACATTGGCCTGGTTGAGTCTTAGCTCTTAAAACAAGAAATGTCTCAATGTGAAAGCTTTTTCTGGCTACTCTACACAGTGGATTGGGTAGCCAGATATGTAGATAGTAAGAATTTCCTTTTTTAATGACCATTTCCAGTTTGTAAAATGATCTGAATTAACTCCAATCAGACACATGTGTTCTTTTCTTGCAGTCATAACATGGGAAAATCTGTTCTTCATCTTGTGTGAGAGCCCTCTGTGTTCCACAGAGCATTTTTATCTGAACCTTTAGAAATTTTTATGTATCTTGAAAAAAAAATTACTGGTGGTTCTGTGGAAATGTCTTACCGATGAGTCTTTTTTTTTTTCTGTTGAATGAATGAATCAATGAAGTAGTGTTTTCTAATTAGGAGTTTTTTTCTCCCCCTCCTCCAGAGGTTGGATTCTGTGACATCTTGAGCAACTTCCAATGTCTTTGGAATTTGGGGAGCAAAAAGAATTTCTCTCTACTACATATTTTTATGAATGTAATACTGACTTCATCTCATCTTCACATAAAAGAAAATTCCAGTTGTGTACCTGCAAGTTGTTTGCAGCCAAGTAACATGTAGACATGTAGCGTAACCAGTGAAAATGCGTTTTATTTCAGGACAACAGATAAAAAAAGCCCCAGATGTAATTTGAGTTAATGTGCTAACCAGAGCATGCTTCTGTATTTTAGGTTGTATTAGAATTAATTCATTTAGTCTGCTAATAATAAATTCCCTTTTTTTAAAACTTTACCTATCACCAATTTTTGGATCGTACATAAATTAATATCATGACTAACCATAGGCGATTGAAACTCTTTTGTCAGGCTTGGTTGAAATTCTAGAGAGTAGCTTAACCCAAATATCTGCAGGTCTAGAGGAAGCCTTTTGTAACGTGGGATTCTTAGTAATATTGGGTGTTCTGGCACAGAAATAATAGGAAACTGTTAAACATCCATATTTTGGCAAGCTTGACTTTTTTGCCACATGGAGAGAAAGGATTTATGTTTATGCAAATAATGAGATTTAAATCCCCACATGGGATTGTATTCAGGGGGCAGCTGCTACTTTTACTTATCATAAGCAACAGTAATTGGTGCTTTGGAACTGTACTTGCCTCTCAGCTTGCCCCCAGATTGGAGAAGACAGTAGTCTGCTCTAGCATCTGCCTTCCTGTTAAAGTGCTTGAGAGGCTTGAACATAACCTTTAAATAAACTAAATGACAAGTAAGTAACTTGGTAACCAAGTAAAGGATTAAATGATAAATTCACAGATATGGTAAATTATATCTTCTTGTGATATTGGTACAATAATCATGTAGTTGCCTGTATAAATTAGGACCTGCAAACTTAGTTGTGGCGTTTATATGGGTTAGTTTTTGAGCAGGAGCTTGAAAAAAATTACTTAGGATAATTCTGATTGCTGTTAAACCTATTAAATGTTCAGAGGGTTCACACAGCTCAGTTTTATTTAGAAAGATGTTCTGAGTGCAGTTTAATTATTTTTTTCTCCCTTGCCTTCCAAACAAAAAGGCTTAGTTCTAACCTTGGATACTTAGGGTATTTTGTTTTGGAGTTAATCTGAGGCAGTAGGGAGTTTATACTGTGATTTCTGACTGACATTGTTTGTACCATAATAAACGAAAGAAAAAAAAAGTTAAATACGAGATTGCTGGAATAACACATGGAACAGAAGGATGAGTCCCATTTTTAGAGTTGCCCGTTCCCACCCTCCAGCATCTGTGAGCAGCTATAATTGTGGAGAGAGACAGGATGCCAACCCAGACAGACTGTTTCCTCACAGTCATAATGGTAGTTCTTACCTTACTCCTTCTGTTACTGTAGGACCTTGATTCACGATGAAATTCATTTGCATAAAGATAATTCACTTCATCATATCTGTATTGTGAGCCTAAGAGTTAAATTGCATAGATCTTCTTGCAAAATAGGAACCTCATTTTCAAGTTAATATTTCATTAGCCATTATTCAAACAATTGACATAATTATTGAATGTTGATGGTCTGTGTTTCTGATTCAGCCGATTGCCTGTAGTGTGTCAGTAGATCTTTAACTGTGAATTACAGTTTTCTGATTTCTGACAATCTTTTTTTAAGATGAACAATTAAGTATCATATTGATGTGATTATTTTCAAATGCTGAATTACAAAACTAGGAAGTAAAAAATCTGTTGATGCTATTTGATATATTTGAATATTTGTGTTCTCTGTTAACAAATAGCCAGGATACTTAACGATTTTGGCTGAGATTTGCTGAAGTAACTGGATGTTAATTACAGATTTCTAGAGAGCTGAAGGTTTGCTGAAGTGATTGATATGTCACTTCTTGCATGCTTCTCTTGATGTCTTTATAGCATTTTTTTTTAATATCGCTATTTTATTCTTTGAGTATGTGATGTGCTTGTGGTGTGTCTAGTTAGGCACTTCAAATGGCTAGTTATCTTGGAATTCTCAGCTTCTGCCTTCAGATAAAATACATGAATGTTGACCTAATAGAAACCCTTTTTAAGAAAGAAATTGTAGTGGTGTTTCTGTTCTACAGAAGATATTCTATAAATTAATGTTTAGCAGTGTCAATGCCATTGATTTTTGTTCCTTTTGCTGTCTTTTAACAAGATACTCAGTCATGGTAAAAAGAAAAAAATAATTCATTTTACTTTAATGTTGGTTTTGTCGGTTTTTTCGGAACAGCAACAGAAAAAAATGAAAAACAAACCCCCCCCCCTACATACACATATACATACAACACAAAGAGCCA
Source organism: Psilopogon haemacephalus (assembly GCA_013396835.1). Lineage (NCBI taxonomy): Eukaryota > Metazoa > Chordata > Aves > Piciformes > Megalaimidae > Psilopogon > Psilopogon haemacephalus. Next base: position 591,719 of record VWZI01020305.1, on the reverse strand, counting down.
CCTATAATAACAACAGAAACAACTCTTCGGCTTGGACTCCAGTGCTGTAGTTAATAAGTTCTGGAGGGGCTGGTTATGTTGTTTGCTGTGGTAACCCTTAGCTGTGTCCATTGTTTGGGATCACGGCAAGCTGCAGATGCCTTTGCCCTGCAGATGGAAAAGATTGGCCGTCTAACCGAACAGGCTTTTGTCTAAGTGGGTGCACCAACACCATTTAGATGCTAATGTGATATAAGCTCCCTGTTTTGTACGAGAACTTGACTGCATCTTAGGAATGTGGCCTGTCTGGTTTTATGTTGGCTTCGGTGTTCAAAGGGCCTACTGTAATTCATGTCTGCCAATCGATTAAAGCTGCAATCCTCTGGTTTACGTCTTTGATGTGCCAAAGGAAATTGGTGGGGTTGGTGGAGAATTACATACTTTCTTTTCATCCTAGATCTTACCTGCTGATCTGTATGTTTTTTGTTTGCCATCTACAGCTGGGAAATAAAGTAAATTTGCTTTGTGAAGCCATACATGGCATTAAATTTACTGATAGTACGGAACCTTTTTTGGAACCTTTTTTTTTCTGTTCTATTGCTATATGATGGGGTAACTAAATGCTATCTTTTTCCTTTCTACTTTTCTTGTTTATGTGGAGTATATTTCTATCTTTTACTGGATACGTGACAGTTGCTGTTAAACTGTTTTGTGGTGCAGTGGCATAAGTATTCTGGTTCATGCTTCAGAGACAGTGAATAAATTAATAACCTAGGCATAACAGAGACATTTTCTAATAAATTTTAGTACTAATCAGTGCATCTTAGCAGCAGTTTGCTGTATTTTGTGCATTTATGTGTGGCTACAAGCATTAATTTAAAAGGTAGCCCCAGCAATAAAATTTTTTAGGTCTATTTTATGTGTGAATGCCATATGTATCAGATTTTCTGTTCTGCAGTCCCTACGTAATCGTGTTGTAAAGCAGAGTAGTAATTTTGTTGTTGTTGTTGTTTCATTCAACACCTTTTTTTGGACGATTACCATATTAGGTGAAATACGTGGAGGGAACACAGGGGAGAAAAACTGTAAATCTAGTTGGATGAAGCTGGCAGTTACTTCAGCACATAAAATATGCAAATATCTCCTAAGCACTCTAAGGGTGATCTTTCAGACACTGACTGTCTGTATCCCTAGCCAAAAAAGGACATATGATAATTAGATTTTGAAGGACCATGTGCTGTTGCTACAGGGCTAAATGTTGAAATGCAAGAAAACAGACTACCACATGGCACAATTGATTTTTATGGCAGTACATGTTAAAATGCTCTCTTTTTATATTGCCTTTTAGGTTACCTAGGGTGAAACAAAATTACAGTCTTGGAGACTCTGGAAAAGCTCAGCATCAGCATTTGAGGTAAAAATGAACATACTGAAGTAATCTTGAGAGTGTCCGTCTCGTTAACTTTATGGAACTCATTGGAGTAGAAATTTTCATTGAGATCCATTTTGCATTTAAGTTTTCAGTATTGATTTTTTTAAAATTGACTTCAGACNAGTTTTGAGAACATCGTAGATTTGCTTAGATACAATATTTTTGTTTTAAGTTTTAGTTTTATAGAATGGCTAACATGAAGTTCTCTTGTCATGCCTTTCCTAATTGTATAGATGTATTTTTATGCAAATCATCTTAATTGCACAATATTTTACTTTTATCAAAATAGGTCTTAATGTACTTAGGAAGAAATGGTTGCTGCTTTTTCATGGGTTTACTATATTAATTGCAGATTGAATTTCAAAGTATTTCAATTTGAAAGTTTTCAATTCTGATCTTAGGCTTTTTAATGTCAAATGAAAATACATGTGCATGATAAAAGCTCAATTATACAGAACATAGTAAATTGTGTAGAACATATTACTACTGTATTTCTCTCATGAACCAATCATTAATCATAGTAACCTGTAAATAGGATTAGGGAAATAATGTTATACTTGCACCCATTTGGTTGACATCCAAATGTTTAAAGCAACTCAAATGTCACATTTAACCCTGCTATAGTAGTTCTCTTTTCAAATAATTTTTTTTTAGTTCATAGGTTTTGTTGTTGTTTTTAAGAGCCGAAGCTTGCAAATTATGTGATTAATCTACAAGCTGATATCATGGTGTCAGAATGCAGTTTGGGAAGCGTAAACACAGAGACTGCAGAAATTAAAACGGTAAGGCTATGCTTTGTAGTATGGGCAAAGCAGATTTTAATGTATGGGTTACGATAATCTCTTGTTTTATGTTTAAATCTTTTTCAGGACCTTAAAGTATATTCAGATGCGTGAGGTTATAGAAATTTACTGTGACTTACATAGATAAAATCGATGGTTAGATACAGCAATGGCATAGATAAAAAAAGATGTTTCCCATGAAACACATGTGTTGGTGTTTTTTATGAATTGATATTATTCAAAGTTATGTTGTTTTTAAAAATGTGTGTGTGAATTTTGTATTCAAATGTGTTTGTGTTGGTGAAATAGTCAACTTTAAAAGTAAACAAAACAACAGCAACAAAAAAGCCCTACAACAAACCACCAGTGGAGAGACAGGAGATACAAAGGATTGGAATTACAGTTGAGTTTTAGTGGTGCTCCAGCAAATACTGAGGAAAGTAAATTACAGGTAATAAAGGTCTTAGCTTCAATAGTATGCTTCAATTTGAATAGCAAAGGATGCTATCTGATTAATGCTGTTTAAAAGAAAAATTGGTATGTGGTTTTATAACATAGGGAAGATAGAAGCATTTCTAGTTTCATTGGTCCTCACTTTGCCTTGCATCTTAGGTGCCATACACCTAGCATTTTGAGTCTTGTCTTCTGTTTTAAGGAGGTAAAAGGAGAGGAATCTTCTTAGCACTAGTGCTGCACCACTGATTAAGCAACGATATGGTTAGGATGCACGGCATTACACACATAATCTTTAAAAATTATATAGTCTGTTCCACAATCTGTCTGCATGTCTCTATTTGTGACAGGAAAAACATCTGTTTTCTAAAATTCTATTCTGAATGCCTCATATCTGGTGTCACTATAGATATGCTGAAAATTTGGGTTTTGTTTTCATGTTTTATGTCTGTACTGCTAAAATAACATATATTATGTTGATCTATAGTGCTATAGAGGCTATTTTGATCTGTTGATAGAGCTAGACTAATTGTAACAAAAAGTGTTTATTAGGCTTTTGTCTCAAATTCAGATTTAGTCATACTGGATGAAGGACTTAAGAGTTGTGCATTTTTCTGAGTCTGCTAAGTGTCATGTTGTACTCACATTTCTTTCCAATATACATGTAATTAGTAGTCTGCCAGGAATTCCAGATGTTAACTGTACTATGTGCTATTCTGTACTGCTTGTATAAAAGCTTCAGAAGCAGCTCATTCAGGTATACAACCTCAGTAACATTCATAATATAATGAAGCTCTTCGGAACAACAGAAAACAATTTTGCTGCTTTAGTATTTATGGTTGTGCCATTGGAGATGAACATTCTGCTTGTGCTTTTAGACTGGTTCTGTATTGGGAAAATGGAACAAATTATATTCTTGTAGTGAAGATGAATTCACATTGAATATTGATGATTGTGCTAGGGGAAGTAGGGAAGCTGTTTCTTAATGGAATGCTTACATTTGAGCTTTGTAAGCATTTATGCATTCTGTTTGACCTTCTTGAAATTGAAATTCTGGAGTTTGGCTGTTTTTTTGTTTTGGGTCTTTTTGGGTTTTTGTTGTGTTCTTTATGAATATTGTAAGACCAAATATGAAAGCTGCTGTTAGGCAGTGCATATGTAGAAGATACTTGAAGGATAAAGATAAATAGTGTTACAGATGTGTTGTATGTTAAAGACAGAATACTATAGAAGTGATTTTTAAATTTGTATTATTTGATAATAGTTTGACAGCATTTCCTTACTTTAGACCTTCTAGGTGGAATGATGCTCTTTGGAAACATTGAATTTTGAATTGGAAGTAAAATCCTTTTTTAAAAAGTATACTTTTAAAGGAAGCTTTAGAAGCCAGATGACATAGGAGGCTTGTATTTTGACCTTCACTTGAGTAAAAGCAATTCTTGTCACTTAATGCTTATAGTGTAAATAGAAATCACTTTACTGAAGATTTCTGCTATAGTCTGTATGGAGCATATTCAGTAAATGTTTTACATTTTGTAATTTAATGTTTACATTTATTTTCCACACTATATTTTACATTTGTATTATTTTACAGTATTGGTTTTTTGTTCCTCTGTTACCGAAGGAAGAATTTTCTGTGTTAGGTCTTTCAACAAGTCAATGTTTCAGAATGCGGTATTCAAACTCTTTAATTCTTTGTGTAAGAGAATATTCAGACAGCACGAGTCTATTTGTATAGGTTGTGGTTTATTTACTTTACAGTAAGTGGATTTTTTTTTTCCCCAGCCATCAACACTAATTTTGGAGTTTCTTTGGCTGATGCAGTTTTTTAGAGAACAAATTAGGCATTCCTGCACCAGGATGAAAACCTACAACATTAGAAAGAATTTTTGTATTGCAAGGATTATATTGGCTACGAATTTACAGATCAGCATTAACAAAGAAAGCCAATTTCAGCATATGGCAGAAATATTTTTTTTGCTATTAATACAAGGTAGTTGTAGTGTTGCATTAACTTGGAATTAATATAACAAATAGTGTGCACACGATTGGTGGTTATAAATCAAAAGATGCTTTAGTGTTTTCTCTGTTTACTTCAGTTTCATTCCATAAATGTTTTAAACAGTCTTGGAGCAGGACTAGATCCAGAATGTCTTATTCCAGCTGAGTGCCTTGCTTAGTTTGGCTTACATTACTTTGTTTCCATAAATTCAACTTGAACATAGTCCTTTGACTGAAAAGTCTACACTACAGTTTCAGAATCACTGTAGACTGGAAGAGCAACTATTAAATGTCACTGGCTATTCATTATCAACTTTTCCCCTTCCAAAATAGTTACTTAAATGGTAGAACAAGAGGTTATTTATAGCCCTACAGTTCACTGTTCACGTAAGTGTGGATCAAAGTAATGACATCACGTTGTGGAGTTTGCTCTTAAAACTTAAGATTGGTGGCAATAAAACTGGATCTCTCAGCAGTGTTTTGGTTGAACTAGTAATTTTGCATACTATGCTATTTTGTCCAGCTTCTGTAACCTGGTCTAAAGCCACAGGAAGCATGACTTGTTCCTGCATTTCTATCTCCAAATTCAGCTTCAGCAAGTTCTTACAGTTTTCTTCTTGTATCTTTTTTTTTTTCAAATCAGTGCAGTAGATAAGAATGGAACACCTTAGCAGGTATCACAGTGTTTTTTTACCTCTTCCATATTTAGCTAGTTTCAGTTAGGTAGTGTCAGTTAACTTGTGTCCACAGATTATAAACACATGTACTTGCATCTCAAATGTTTTCAATTTAAAACCTGTTCTTCAAATAGATGTGTTTTTTCCCTTCTTATTTCTTGATGGTACTGCTTTTCTTTTATCAAAGAACTGGATTCTTTTCCTTGCTGTTGAAATGGAGACTTAGAATGATATAATTTCTTCATTATTCTGGTTTACTCTTGTAATAACATTGACATCGATCTTGTCAGATCTTCAATACTTCCAATACAAATGAAGGCCAATACTACGAAACTTCAGCACAGCAGGAAGTAGCATTGATGGTTGGAGGAGGAGAACCTGAGTTTTCACCTGAGTTAGCTTAAATTCCCTCCCACTTTGTTGTTTCAAGTGTGTTTTACATCATGTGAGTTAGGGTTTGATATTTTGTTGATTGGGTGCAGTTTGTTATAGCTACATTCTCTTTTTTTTGTGGTGTTTTTTTGCTTGTGCTTATTTTTCAAGTTGCAAATGTGCAAATATTTTTCCTTTGCACTTCAAATACATATTTTTTTTTAGAATGTTTTTATCACAGTGCCATGGTTGTATTTTAGGATAAGTCTTTCATGAAGATGTATCTAAACTACAATTTTGGTTTCTATGTACATTGTTCCACAGCTTTTCCAGATAAAGGTGCAACATAAATCAGCATAAATTCCCCTTGCTTCTTGCAGTGGTATATCAAACCTAGCATCACTGTCATGAAGTGTGTAGCAAAGATAGATTTGTTTGTGAATATTAGATCATATGCTTGTTTTTAATTATCAGCCTTCTCAAATAGGGTTGGCTTGCTTTCTTTATTTCTCTCATGGTTATGTGATACAGCCATTTCATGTGTTCCCAGAGTTGTATTTATGATTTGGAAATGAAACACAAAATAAGTAGAATACTAAACAAGGAAGAGGCACTGCTTATCTAAAGTGATTTATAAAACTGAAGTTGCTAGGCTTAAATATAAGAATGATTGGAGAATTTGCTTTAGCTGTTAGAGGGAAGGTGTGTGGTTTCTTTCCTGATCTCTTCCAGTGTGTTGGTTTGAGCTAATTGAAGAATTTGAGTGAGAAATTAGACTATTGGCTGAGAGAGAGTTAAACACAGTGTGTGTCACTTCACCAAGTTTTACTGAGAAGAAAAAAAGTTGTTTTAAGAGATGTTCTCAAAACATCCAGATTAACAGTCTGCTTCTGTCTGTGTCTGGCAGCGGCTGCTTCTCTGGTTTGATCCCTCTTTTTGTCTCTGTCTTTTAGCTAATTCAGAATAAAATCACTAAAACCATTAATTCCTTCCTGCCACTAATCTCTCTGATTGATCTTCAGCTTATCTGCAGCATCATTAGGTGGTGAGATAAGGCTGGGGAAGGGGGGAAAGGTGGTAGGGAGGGGTTTGGTTACCCCCTCTTGGGGATTTTGGTCTCCGGGAGGGGTGTGGTGTCTGTATTACTTTTTTTACTGTATATATCTGTAAATATCTGTTATGTCTTGTAAATATCTGCTTCTATATTGTGCATTGCTGTAAATATAAAGTTTAATTCATTAACTTCCAGTGTTTTTCTGAGTTTTAGCCAGGGTTTATAAAGGTAGGGGGGTAGGTAACTGCAAACCCACTACATCCAGCCTTTAGTGATTATGATGGCTGTGACCAGGTCTCATTTTAAATTAAAAAAAAATTGTGTTTCCACATGACATACTATATGTAAGTAGAGAAACATGCCTGACCACTTCAACAGAAAATTTTAATTGTGATAACAATGTGTTCCTCTGAGGATTTTTTTGGGTATCTTACCAATGAGCATGATACTCATTGGAATGGAAGAAGAGAAGCTAGATGTATTAAAGAGGAGTGTCATCTGTTAGCTTGGAGGGGTGGATGATGTGCCTTTCAGTACAGTTGCTTCCTTCTCTTTTGCTAAGTGACACTTGCTACTGAACGTTTGTCATAAAAAGAGAAATAATTCTTTATAATGGAACAGAACAATGTGACTTGAATCTAACCATAACTCTCCTTTAAGACTTCCCCTATCCCTTTGGAAAAAAATGAGACAAAGCTTTATCTCTGTTCTTAAAGTTATTTTAAATTAGATTAAGAACGTAAATGGATGGTCTGATCATAACTGGAACCTTATTCTGAAATGTATGTGTGAATCCAAATGTCTAAGTCTGGTTTAGTATGGCTCTCCTCAATTTCTTTGATACTTGGAGAAACACACATCATTAAGTGGAAGAGTGTATATAAATTTAAAATTAATATGTTGTGCAGAAAATAGCATGAGATTTTGGCACTTGGTGGAAGTAAAATGAAATACTGTCCTTTTCATAGAATATTTTTTTTCCTTCTTGCTTAATATTGTGACTATCTAATGCTATTTCTTTTCTTCCCATAGTAGGCTGTGCTGGAACAAAAATGCAATGAAAGAAACACTGGATGAATGAATGAAAAGCCCTGCTTTGCAATCCCTCAGCATGGCGGGACTGCAGCTCATGACCCCTGCTTCCTCCCCAATGGGTCCATTTTTTGGACTACCGTGGCAACAAGAGGCAATTCATGATAACATTTACACGCCAAGAAAATATCAGGTACTAATGATAATATTGATATAATACTGTCAGGAAAAAAAAAAAAAAAGTGTAATTAAAAAGTACAATTAAATCTAGTACATAAAGAACCAGAGTAGCTGAAAGATGTGCAGTGTTGCACAGAACAGGCATACTCCTTTTACAGCTCCTCCTTTTAGGAGTTAATGGTGACATTTTAGCATGTCTGTGTTTTACATTCGTAATGTCCCTCTCTCTTTAGCTTGGTTTAATGATCAGGACAGGTTCTGAGCTGAATAGTCCCTTGCTAAGATCTGCAAAATGGTGTTAGAGAGAAATGCAGTAAGCATTACACTGTGCATCTCAATTGTATGCATACAACAATGTCTCCTTCCCCTCCGGCCTTCTGACATCTACATGCTAAATCTTGATTATTATTTTTTTTAAATTACTTACTTTTTACTTACACACTGGTCAAAGTAGTGTTAAAAACCCCCATCAGGGCACTGTGATTTTCACTTTGTAAAGGAAACTTGTTTTTGTGTTCTAGACTTGCGGTTCTCTTTAGTGTGCAGAGGTGCATGAAAGATAACATTTGTTAGCATTACTGAAAAGCTTAAGTCAGCCTGAGCTAATATACTTGCTTACTTCATTGACATGATGTATATAGTTAGTCTTAAAAGTTCTAGCTTAGTTCTTAACACAGTGTATCTAGCAACAGCGTCATCCACAACAAAAGTTAGAAAGCTACTTGAAATAGCATAAAATTGTGGCGCTAAAAGATTTTAGATTTAGAACATGGATCATATGGTGTGTATCAACATTTTTTGGAAGACTGTGGCAATAAATTGGTATGAAGGAAGTATTGTATGGTACTGAAAATATCTCCAAAGCTACTACCAACTTGTCTTTGTCCTTTTTTTTTTTTTTTTTCACTGCGTTGCTGGAAATTCATATGCTATTTTTTAAACCTAGGTTGAACTGCTAGAAGCAGCTTTGGATCATAATACAATAGTCTGCTTAAACACTGGCTCAGGGAAGACTTTTATTGCAGTACTACTCACTAAAGAGCTGTCCTATCAGATCAGGGGAGATTTCAACAAAAATGGGAAAAGAACTGTGTTCTTGGTCAACTCAGGTAAGAAGAGAAGTGTACTGAGTTCTTTAACATGCTCATAATATTGTTATAGGATATTTATTAATAAAAGTTGTGTAAAAGCAAAGATGGGAGAAACTTCTGAATAAAACCTTTAATATAAAGGATGCTAAACTGATGTTTTTTATCCACTTCATACAATCTGTTTATGATAATTTTAAACTAGAAAACAGAAGACAAGATGTTGACTCTAAAGTGCAATTTAATTACCATCCTGTTTACTTGCTGTGGTTTTATATGGAGGCAGTTGCTGTGTACCTCCAATATTTGTCTAAACTAAAGATAATGTTATGAAGAACAGTAATAAGTAATATGCCACACACCTTGAAAATTTATGTATGAAAACACCTTTATGTGACTGAGATTTCTGTTGTTTGGGGTTTTTTTCTTAAGCAAATCAAGTTGCTCAGCAAGTGTCAGCTGTCAGGACACATTCAGATCTTAAAGTGGGAGAGTATTCAAGTTTAGAGGTGACTGAATCATGGACAAAAGAGAAGTGGAGTCAGGAATTCTCCAAACATCAGGTAATGTATTCAGTATAAACTTTAAATGTTAAGGATAATCTACAGTGAGTTAGCCTTGATCAGAAGTGATATTTTGTTCCAATTATACACTAACTTACTCTCTAACAAATTCAGACTATTGATATTATTTGTAGATGGATTTTAAGGGAAAACACATACAGTTTTTTTTTTTTAAAAGCTGTCCCTTTAATCCTTTGTTTTCAGTCTTCCTGACTTGTGTTTCATTGTGATGGTGGTTGCAGAAGACATTTTGAGTGTACATAGCATTTTTTAGATACGATCAAAAGATGTTGTAGGTCATTAAAAAGCTGATAAAATGGAATATTCTCTGGGGATGCAAGACGTTCTCCTTAGCATGCATTTTACTTTTGCCTTTTTGGAAATGCTTTTTCTATATGGTTCTCTTTCTGAAGGGGAAATCATTAGCTTTAATGATTACATGTCCTTTGGTGGTTCTTGGACCACATCTGTTCGAATCTTTCCATGCTGACCTAAGTGTCTTGCAGTAATGCAAATATTTGTGTATTCCAGATTTTTCTCTCTAGCATTTAGCCTATAAAATACATCTGAGTAATTCCCACAGGTGATAATGTTACTATAATTAATGGAGTTCACAGAATAAAAAATATTCATAATTAAATAACTCTTTGGTGAGACTTGCAGAAGGCTTCCCTGCTTGACTTTGATTTAAGGCAGCTCACACTTTTCTTATACTGACACTTGTATTTTTTCCTTTTAAATCTAGGTTCTGGTTATGACATGTCATGTTGCTTTAACTGTTTTGAGAAATGAGTATTTATCTCTCTCAAATATTAATCTTCTGGTATTTGATGAGTGCCATCTTGCAATCCAGGATCACCCATACCGTGAAATTATGAAGGTGGGTTCCACTGCATGAATGTTCTAATGCTTGGTTGAAGTGGAGGAATCAGGTGGGAATTGTCTAAGAATGCTTTTGAAACAGTGGAAAGTACAGCAGCAGAACTGTGTTCTTAGTATGTCCTGGGACTGAAATTACTGTAGTGAAAGAAGACACTGGTGATATACTAAAGTAAAAAAATAGTGTATGTGAAGTGGAGATTAAAATTTGGCATTAACGGGGAAAAGAAGCTGGATTTATAGAGTTAGGGGTGTTTTTTACAATCACTAATGTGAGTTTGGGAATGGGAAATATATATCAATTTTTATTATTTTTAAAATAATTATTTCTAAAGTTGTTTGCAGGGTTTTTTTTGGTATGTTCTTGGATCCATGTGATATTTGGCATATAACATGCAAAAAACCTGTATAATGGATATCTTTCCAAAGATATCTCTCTTGAAGTTTAATCAGAGCATGCATCTTTTATGTTTTCAGATGTTATAATACTTTCACACCATGTAAAAACTAAAATTATATAGCAAATAATAAGCAACAGGATGAGGAAATGGCCTCAAGTTGCACCAGGGGAGGTTTGGGTGGGGTATTAGGGAAAATTTCTTCAGAGCAAGGGTTGCAAAGCATTGCAACAGACTGTTCAGAGAGGTGGGCATCCTTGAAGGTATTTAAAAGTTGTAAATATTGGTGCTGAGGGAACATGGTTTAATGGTGACCTGCCAGTGTTGGGTTAACAATTCAATTTCATTATATTAAAGTCTCTTTTAACCAGAATGATTCAGTGATTCTGTATGTGTTGTAAACATGGCAAGGTTATTCTGTGTGTTGAGGTGTATTTCTTTATATTTTTCCATATAATTAATATTTATCTTTTAACAGCAGTAATTTTTATTTGGTTCCTAGTTTAACTTCAATCAGTAGAACAGAAAATATTTAATATTTGATTCCTTTTACAACATCACCTAGTTTTCAACTAACATTGAAGTTAGCAGTCTGGTAGCTTGATGGTAGATCTGCAGAAACTAAGGTTTTTCATTCTGCTATCCTTCACAGATCTGTGAGGATTATCCATCATGTCCTCGAATCTTGGGATTAACAGCTTCTATTTTAAATGGGAAATGTGATCCTGCTGAGTTAGAGGAGAAGATCCAGAAACTGGAGAAAATTTTGAAGAGCAATGCTGAAACTGCAACTGATTTGGTGGTCTTAGACAGGTATGTTGCACAATTACAACTGTTATATTGATTACTTGCATTTTAATTTTGGATAGAAGAATTAGCCAGTAGCAATACATTCTCTTAAACTTCAGAAAAGTTTGGGTCCGTGTGATGCCATTACTTACCTCTTTTGGGGATGGCGATGGGATGTTAAATTGCTTTTTGAACAACCAATGTACAAAGTACATATTTCCCTTAAAGTTAGGTCAAAGGCTGATTGGTCTTGATATTCAGAGATTTTCTGTAGCTGTAAGGGAAAAACAAATGAACAAACAAACAAAAAAATCCCAAACAAACCGAGAACAAAAATGACTTAGCAAAAGAACTGAACAAAACCTGCCTCAAAAGACTAAGCAAACAATAAAAATCAGCCAAAATGATATTAACATCCTTTTTAGGGAGAGTATTAGAACAGTTTTCTTAGAATGAAGTGCTTGGGGTGGAGGAGATTTTCTTACTTCAGTATTTAAATGTATAGTTACTAATTCAGGATGGGGAAAAATGTGCTTGAATACACTTCATGTTGCTATTATTTGCTGTATAAACTGACCAGGCTGAAATAGCTCTGACTTTCAGAAGATGTATTTAACTTATCTTTGCCCTCAATTAAGATATACTTCTCAGCCATGTGAGATTGTTGTAGACTGTGGACCATATGCTGATAAAAGTGGGTTGTATGGAAGATTATTGAAGGAACTGGATGAAGCGCTTACCTTCCTGAATGACTGTAACATATCTGTACATTCGAGAGAGAGAGATTCTACCTTAATTTCTAAGCAGGTAAGGACATTAAGGTTTGTAAAAAACCTGAGGAATAGAAATCCTACTACTGAGGGTTTTTTTGCCATGTATGTTACATTACTAAAATGTTCTAAGCTAACCGTTCTAGACTGTCTGAACAAAAAGACTTCTGTTTTTTTCTAACAATGCAGGTCTTTACCTAAGTAAGTGGAGCTTGATTGTCAACCGTTGGCTAGAAGTTGATCTAGTTTGCTACTCAGATTTCCTTAAGGCAGTTCTGCACCCTGATGTTATGGGTTCTTATTTTGGAAGTTAAGAATTTGATGTCTTTTCCAATATCCCACCACTTTTGAATAATTTAGTTCAGAAGATGAAGTAATGCCTCTGGAAATACTTGGACAAACTACTCAGACGTATTAAAAAATAATACAGTAAGAATTCAGACAAAAATTGCAGCCATAGATCTAAAATTTCTGCAATTTCTACAAATCATCTTAGAACAGTCGTGTTAGAATGGAGTTTGAACTTCAAGCCTGCCCCTAACTTTTTGTGTTTGCCTCTGTGTTGTTGTGTTAGATGGCAGGGTAGAGTCCACATGGCCTGATGTAAAGGACCTGTCACATATGGGGTCTGGGCAGTGTTATTTTTTCCCCCCCTCTTCATCATTGCTTCCTGAGGTACAACTCTGTATGTACATTAAATCTTTAAGCATTGAGTAGCGAGTTACATTTTATGTGTTCCATGAAATGTAACTGGCTACCATTCTTAGAAGCCTAGCGTTCTGACACTGTCCAAAAAACTGTTATTTGGGCCAGAGTGAAAGATGATACATAGGCCAGCCTATTATAGCAGTGTAGGATAAGGAACTCTGTATACTTTTGTGATAGACTTAAAATGTAGTAGACTAAAATATTATCATCAATGCTGGTAGCTGGGGGCAGTCCTCAGAATTTGCATAGTATGGATTAGCTGCTATACTTCTAATGCATGTAACCCATTGTGCTTGTTTTCTGATCCAGTATCTCTCTAAGAAGATGGAGGCACTAATACTAAGAAAAGTCAGTTTTCAACCTGAGGTGCCTTTTGTCTTGGTAGTGAAGGTCATCAAGCCTCTATGTGCAGTTAGTATAGATCACTTTGCGTATAATTAAGTCTTAGAGCTGATAGGCTTAATGGAGGATAGTCTAAAGAGGATGCTAACTTCTTCTTCCTTGCAGAAGGGAATAAAGCAGATAAATTACAGCAGCAACTGAAAACTGTATCATCCTGAGTGTTGCTATAGTTCTATCATAGTTCTCTTGTACTAGTACATTCAAATCCTGGTTCTTAATAATGATGTTCAGTTACGCTACTTCTGGGTCACTTGTTTCACCATTTGATTCTTCAGAAGGATACCGTTTGCCATCAGATAAATATATTGGTGATACCGCTTGCTTATTCAGAAGGGAACCACTTGTTATCAGAAAAAGTGCCTATATTGTGCAATATGAGTAGGGCATAGTTCTCTCCTGATTTGCTGTTTATGTTAAATGTAAACAATAATAACTTGTGCTTTGTGAATCTAGCTGCCTTAAGGTGTATTCTCCATTTCAGTGTAATTATCTTCAGGTAAACTTTAGTTTCCAGTTCCACAAAATTGTGAAATATTCTTTTAACTTGTTGCTGAGGGTTGTTTTTTTGGTAGGGTTTTTTTTTTTTGGGGGCGGGGGGTGGTTTAGATTTGGGAATATACACATTTCTGTGTTCAGTTGTAGTAATTTAAGGGTGACAGGTGCAACTTGCTTCATTAGAAAATGACAAAATTCCCAAGGTCACCTAAATAATGAAAGCAGACTTAAACATTTTGGCAAGAGAGTAGTTGTTGTAATTCTTAAAAAGATAGTGCTATAAACTAGAGCCGAGTTTTAATACGGTTCATGGCTACACTGTTTGAACTGATATTTGAATTCGTGTGTTGTAGATACTGTCAGACTGTCGAGCTGTGTTGGTTGTTCTGGGACCCTGGTGTGCAGATAAGGTAGCTGGGATGATGGTGAGAGAGCTACAGAAGTATATCAAACACGAACAAGAGGAGCTGCACAGGAAATTTTTATTGTTTACAGACACTTTCCTAAGGAAAATACATGCACTCTGTGAAGAGCACTTCTCGCCTGCCTCACTTGACCTGAAATTTGTAACCCCAAAAGTGATAAAGCTGCTTGAAATCTTGCGCAAATATAAACCGTATGAACGGCAGCAGTTTGAAAGTGTTGAATGGTATAACAATAGAAATCAGGATAACTACGTGTCTTGGAGTGATTCTGAAGATGATGATGAGGATGAAGAAATTGAGGAGAAAGAGAAGCCAGAGACTAATTTCCCATCTCCCTTTACTAATATTTTATGTGGAATTATTTTTGTGGAAAGAAGATACACAGCAGTTGTTCTAAATAGGTAAAGTTTTGTGTTTTGGGGTTTTTTTGTGTGTGGTTTTTGTTTTTTTTTTAATCCGTGAAAGCTTCAGCTGCCAGCACATGGATGTTAATATCATGGTGTCTTGTATTTTCAAAACTCTAAAGTTGATTTACTGGATCTGCATAGAAAATAACCAAAAAAACCCCAATTCATGCTGCATTTACATGAGGTGGATAGGAAGAGTGTGTCTTTGAAAATTGTACTTCAGGGCTTATTTTGAACCTGAGTTTGCAATTTGATTACTTCAACAAGCAAAATGTTAACTGTTGTACTAAACCTGTAGAAGAGCCATACACCGAGTCGTCTTAATCGGTCTTTATATTTGCAGTGTATGCTGGAAACTTCTCTAATATAGTGAATGCAGTACCTCTGGAAATGTTACCATTACCTTACTAAATCACATAATCATATGATCCAAGTATACAGAAAATTAAATTTGTCCTCACAAGTATCTCTTTAAGATTTCCCAGCACTCCCTTATCAGTTGGCGTTTATAGAATGCCAGTTCAGTCAAACACAGCATTTTCTTAGTCTCCACCAAGAAAAATACAAACCCTGGATTATTTGGCAAGGTACTCAAATTCCTTATCAACTCTTATTCCTGAATGTAATCTGTGCTAGTTATACCTATTTGCCACAAACTTACTAATGATGCCTGATTTATTCACCATCTTGGTTCAGGGTCCTGATATTTGGGCTAGATCAAATAGCCAAGTTTTGCCATTCTTAAGCTTTAGGCACATTTGGTACATGTTACTGGCAGCAAAAAATAAAGGTCTTGTGTAACTGTATGTGTTTCTCAGGGCTAACTACCAGACACCTGGTCTGATACCTGGATGATTAGCAGGCCAGAGCTGTCAGAATTAAGCCTTGACTGGAGAACCTCACTATAGACTCACTTCAGTTGAGTGCATTTAGCTCAAGAGTCTCTGCTGATTTGTAGAGATATGTAATGTGTATACAGGTGGAAAGCCTGTCTCCTGAATAAGACCTGAATGTTTGAATTAGTATGTGAAAGCCACCGGAGCAGTAATCCATCATGGATCATTACACAGAACTAAATTCAGACAGAATTACAATTTTTTTTAAACCATATTTATTATGGCAGTATTTGGAGCAGTCCATCATGACTAAGGAAGCAATGTGTTGTACTTCCTATTGGAACAATCTGCCCAGAGAGATTGTAGAGTCTCCTCCTCTGGAGACTTTCAAAACATGCCTGGGTGCGTTCCTGTGTGGCCTGCCCTATGTGATACTAGGTAAAGGGGAGGGATTTCAGTAGTTTTACAAGGGTAGAAAGGGTAGAGAGAACTTTGCCATTTTCTGTCTTATTTGGCAGCAGTGGTCAGCATGTAAGTGGAAACCAGCACAGCACCCATTTTGTTATATGTGAGGCACAACTGCTAAAGATTTAGTTGGGGAAGGTATGAAGTGTTTTTGGAGGTATGGAGATGCACACTTTGCTTTGCATCTGAGGAGCACCTGGGAATGAAGGTAGTGGATATGCTATGAGTGAAGTGGTATGGGGATGGCTATAGTGAGACATGCAAGGGTAGTAACTTCTCATCTGTGATAATTAGTTTGGGTTTTTTCTTTACTGAGTCTGTGGCTCAAATACCTATTAATGATTGGGGAAATCCTAGATTGTGTCCATACTGAAAACAGATTAACTCAAAATGCTATAGCTTGGCTACTTTGCACACTGTAATTATGCTTTTTAAATTAATAAATACCTAGTTCTAGATTCAGTGCATTGCTTATATGGGCAATGTTCTGCCTTGTCAGTGAAATCAGAACACTGCATAGGACAGCTTTTTCTGCTTCTGTAACCTACAGAAGGATGTAGGCCAGTAAACAGAGTATGGATTATCTTCATGTTACTGTTCAGTGTTAAGTTCTCTAATTGCAATTACAGTTTGGGTTAATTGAAAAAGTACTGCACATTTCACTGGATAGGCTAAGCACTGCTGTTTAGGAAGGCAAGTCAACATTGTATTGTTAGTATATCCTGAGCAGAACACTTACTTTAATGTGAAGGAGAACATTATGTTTTAACCAAAAAACTAGCATGCTATATTGAGGAAGCATAATTTGTTGAGGAATCTTTCTCCTAAGATAATTTATAGAAAGCAGTATTAACTGAAGTGGTTATGAGTAGAGTGCCTTAGAGTAACAGACTGGTCTAAAAATGCCTGATTTTGCCATGATAAATCTAAAATGTGTGTGATGCTGTCTATAGAAGCAATATTGTCTTTAGAGGTTTTCACTAGAACTAGAGTTTTAAGTGAAGACTAAGGTCAGTTTGTTTGTTGCCATAGCTTAATTGGCATGCTTCTGTTTGTTTTTTTCCTTCTAACATAGGTATTGCAAACAAAAGATATCTGCTGTTGTCTGGGTTGTATGACTTCTAAAAAGTGCATGTTATATTTTTAGGTTGATTAAAGAAGCTGGCAAGCAAGATCCAGAACTGTCTTACATCAGTAGCAATTTTATAACTGGACATGGCATTGGCAAGAACCAGCCTCGGAACAAGCAGATGGAAGTAGAGTTCAGAAAACAGGAAGAGGTACCTTGAAATAAAATAATTTAAACTATCAGTACATTAAGAACTCTTTGTGTATGTGTATCTTTAAAAACAAAACCCCATAGGCCGAGTCTAGAGCACAGTCACTGGAAGTTCAGGGAATACCCTTGGTGATGTTCTTCATTAAATAAAATCCAGTGACAAATATATTTGAAGATATTGCTATGTCATAATTACTAACATAAAAACTTGATCTGAAGTCATCTTTGTGTCTTGTCAGATCATCAGCCACCCATCTGCATTGGGTTGGTTGTAATACAGGAAAACTGTAAAGGTTTCTGACCTTTTCCAAAGTTAAGTTGGTTTTAGTATTTATCTTTGCTGAAAGTGAATTTGGTAAATCATCAAATGATATAAAACCTCATAATTTTGACCTGACTTAACAACATGCAAAGTATTTTGAAAGCGAATGAGCTCACCCCATGCTTGTCTACCTGGCCTGCTCTCCTGCCCCAGTCTTAATATTATTTATTTAGTAGTATAAATATCAGAAGTACCAGCTCTAGAATGTGCTCCACCTCTTCAGGAGCTTTCAACTTCAGAAATTGATGGAAAGTATGCTGTTCTGAAAGCAGCTTTTTTTTTTTTTTTTATGTACTACAGCTGAAAAATTATAAATAAATAGGTGGGATCTTCTCCATTGCTACTGACTGTACTGGCTTTTTGGATTCCTGTAATACCATGTACTGTAGCTGATTCCTGGAAAGCTACCTTTTCTGATAAAATAGCTTTGCTGTGTGTTTTGGGTTTTTTTTTTCTTTAGAGATTTTTCTTGATTGATTTATATCTGTATACTTAGGCAAACTTTTTTGAATGTCTGACCCACTTTGCTTTTTATTGGCTCTGATAATCTGATAATGGAAACAGAGCTCAGATTAATCTGTTAAATTTTTCTTCATTACTTTTGCAGGTTCTTAGAAAATTTCGAGCACATGAGACCAACCTACTTATTGCTACTAGTATTGTAGAAGAGGGTGTTGACATACCAAAATGCAACTTGGTGGTGCGTTTTGATTTGCCCACAGAATACCGTTCCTATGTACAGTCTAAAGGAAGAGCTAGAGCACCAATTTCCAATTACATTATGTTAGCAGATACAGAAAAAATCAAAACTTTTGAAGAAGATCTTAAGACATACAAAGCAATTGAGAAGGTATGAGGTCAAAGGAATGTACCTGGTTTTGTTAAATGTATCATAGTATTTTTTAAAGGAAAAAATCTCTCATCACGTTCTGTTCTTGAAATGTTAAGATCCTCAGAAACAAATGCTCAAAATCTATTGATACCAATGAAACCGAAACTGATCCCATTGTTGATGATGATGATGTGTTTCCACCCTATGTGTTGAGGCCAGATGAGAACAGTCCAAGAGTTACTATTAACACTGCTATTGGACACATAAATAGGTAAGCGGCATGTTCATGTCAAAAAGTAAATTTCTTGTCTTTGAATAAAAAGTTTCTTAGTCCGTCTCGCAACATGGATGCATAGGCTGAGGCATTGTACACTTTCTGTCTTGGGAATCCTGACAGGATCTTGTCTCCTGAAGTGATCATAGTAATTTGAAGGGATAATTTACTTCTTGTCTTTTTATCCTACACAGGTTCTATCTTTGGTAGGGAATGTAGTGATACCAATTCCTATTTGATCGACAGCTGACAAGCTCTTGACAGGCTAGTTTTAAAAATAAGTAAGAGTGGCTTTAGTGAAATCTTCCAGTTCTAATATTTGCATTTGCAGTTGAAATGTGTCATCACATTTGAAAACATAGTAAGCAAGCTGAACGTAATGCAGGTTCACAGGACAGGATGGTGTGCCTCCCAGAGAGCTAGCCAAATACCATTCTTGTAAGGTCATGGCAGATAGCAGTTTCTCGCTGACAGGAAAAGGGATTGGTGGTAGCCAACAGTTTTTTTGAGAGCTGATTCGGCCTGATCAGTGTTACTGTTTCTTGTATAATGAAGTAGTTGACTGTGAACAGAGGAAAAGTGAATGTCATTACTGAAGTACAGCTTTTGATGAAGCTGCTAAAGTATCTGAGTAGTCAGATTCTTGACTTGCACGCAATTTCAGTGGACTTCTTAATGGCCTGTTGTGGTCATTTGTCACCCAAGTTGAGGGAGAGGAAAGTGGGTACAGTAGAGCAAAGGCTACTATTCAAATGATTAGCCATGACAAATAGGAAGAACTGCAGTAAGCTCAGGAGATTAAACAGAGAGATGCAGATACTAGGACCTGAGATGGAATGGTCTTGTGGATTGTTCCAAACTTGGAAACACCGTGATGAGACAAATTTTGTAGTGAAGGATTTGAAGGTACCCTGCTCAATCAGTGTAACCTTGTAGTGCTTCAGTATGGTCTTGAATCATGTGCTGTGGTGTTCACACCCTAATGTATTTAGGTTTTGATTTGCAGGTTTTGATAATTTGTAAACTGTTTTGTCAACTTAGGTACTGCGCTAGATTACCAAGTGATCCATTTACACACCTAGCTCCCAAGTGTAAAACCCGAGAACTACCTGATCATACGTTTTACTCTACTCTCTACCTGCCAATCAACTCACCTCTTCGAGCTTCAATTGTTGTAGGTATTTGGGGGAGGAAAAGCATGGAAATCAAGTGTTTGTATAGATGTCTGCGCTGTTTCTAGGATTAGTTTCATTGTTGTTAATGAAAGTCACTTTTTCTTTTCCTGTACTGTGATCTGTAACTATATTTAGGTCACTGTTCACAGAATGATTTGTTTATGTTTGTTTCTGTTATAATCTGTTTTCCAGCAACTACTCTTTATTCCAAAGGTAAAAATACTTAGATTTTTTTTTTTTCCCCACTGCCTTGTTTTTTCACACATTTATGTATCAGTTTTAGGAAAACATCGTTTATTGGTTTCAATCCATAGTATGTTGAGTTCCTGTAACTTTGGCTTCTGTGGAAAGAGCAACATAAGCCTGAGTATATTCACAAGTTTTGCTTGCCTCATATGTTTGTTTTAAATTAAACATGTATAAGTAATGTAATCAACAAGAGGTTTTAAAGTAATATTTAAATTTTGTAGGGTCCTCCAATGAGTTGTGCAAGACTGGCTGAGAGAGTTGTAGCTCTTATTTGCTGTGAAAAACTACACAAAATTGGTAAGAACCAGGAAAGCAGCATCTGTTTGGTAGAGGTTATTATGTAATTAAGAAATTGATCATCATATACAGATGTCATGTGTAGCCATGCATTTCTACTATGACATCCTTGCTGCTGCCCTGTTTTGTCATATGTCACATGCTTACTAATTTAGCTTAAACTTTGTAAGCTAAAGTTAGATTTTTTGCAAAGTAATCTTTTTATTTAACTTTTTTTCCCTTAAATAGCAAATGCAGCATTAATACTAGACACAAATTTTGACATTAAATATACTTAATAAAGGGGAAAAGAGTCTTGTTCTCTAGAAAATGTTGATTGTAGATCAAGGACTACATTCTGCGGCCAAAAGGTAACTTTTATTTTTAGTGATTTGTAGCAAAGTACAATAAAAAACACAAAGCCCTACATTTATTCTCTTCTCTAATATATCATAGGCTATGTTCCAAAAACAAAACATTGCAAGATTTCTTCCAATCTCTTGTTTCTAGTAAGTGTAATGGAGCATATTCTCTACTGTGAAAAATTTTAAGGAGAATTCCATGTTATATGTGTTTTGAAATACGGAAGATTCATGTATCTTCTAAGCAAAAGGTCTGGGGCTTGTTTTGGGGTTTTTTAGTTGTTTTTGCTTGTTCCAAGTTAAACCTTTTATTCGTATGAATTCAGTGATCAAGTGTATCTAAGAATAACACTGTGATGGCTCAACTCAGTATTGAGAGTACACATTCAACAGTGGTAGTTCCCTTTTTAGAGTGATACAGAAATATAACTGTTTTCTCTTCCTTAGTATGTGAGTAATATTTAAATGAGTATTTCACAGAATCATACAGTCACAGAATGGTAGAGGGTAGAAGGGACATCTGAAGACCATCTAGTCCAGCTTCCCACCTAGAGCAGGATCAGCTAGAGTAAATCACACAGGAACACATCCAGGTGGGTTTTGAATGCTTTCAGAGACAGAGATTCTACAACCTCTCTGGGCAGCCCGTTCCAGTGCTGTTCCCTCCAAGTGACAGTTGTTTCCTTTATGCAGCTTCTTGTGTTTCAGTTTTTGTCCCTTGCCCCTTTTCCTGTCACTGGGCTGAGAAGAGTCTAAACAGACCTGGCTCTCTCAGCCTTTTCTTGTAAGGCAGGTGTTCCAGTATCTTTAGTCATCCTAGTGGCTCTCTGAAGGTCTCTTAACCAGTAGTTCCTTTTCCCACTTACACTGAAGAGCCCAGAACTTGGCACAGTATTCTAGTTGAGGCCTTGTGAGATAGAGTAGAGGGGAAGAACAACCTCCCTCAGCCTGCTGGGCACACTGTTCTTAATGCATCCCTGGATGCCATTGGCTACCTTCACTGAAAGGGCACATTGTTGGCTCATGATCAGTCTTCTGTCCACCAGGAGTCCCGGATCCTGTTTTCTCAGAGCTGTTTTCCACCAGGTCAGCCCTCAACCTGTATTTCAGCCACTGGTCATTTTATATGGGCAAAAATTCTTTTTCTTCTAATATTCTCATTATAGTTTTTTTTTTTTTTAATTTCAGAGCCTTTTACTGTAAGCAGTTTTTGCCAAAAAAATAACTTTTATTACTCCTTCCTCAAAGTTGTAACTTGCAGAGCCTTGCAGTAGTATTTTTAAAACACAGGTGAAGGTGTTTTCATGAGCAATCACATCTGCTGTGTTAGTATCTGAAGGAATCAAGATTTGAATGATCGTAATTGTGTTTCTTTGCACTTTCATAATATTTAGGTGAACTGGATGATCATTTGATGCCAGTTGGTAAAGAAACGGTTAAATATGAAGAAGAGCTTGATTTACACGATGAAGAGGAAACCAGTGTTCCAGGAAGGCCAGGCTCTACAAAACGAAGACAGTGCTATCCTAAAGCTGTTAGTATCATTCACAGCCATTCACATCTCTGGTCAAATGCTTTATGTACTGATAAAGCAAAACTGCCAATACATAATTTTCTCTGATAAGAATCTTTTTCATGCAAAATATTACATGGCAAACGTAATATTTTGCAGTTTTAACTTCATAGGAACTTGCAGCTTAAGGAATGCTGTGAAAGTATGCCTGTAGTTCAAAGAATGTAACTTTCTCTAAAACTTAAAGATTTTATTTGCCTTGTAAAGAACATCTATGGAAGGAAAAAGTTGTCCTGCATTAATAATCTCTAAAATATTTAAGTTTTCTTGTAAGCATACTTAAGCAAAGGAGGAATTACTGACTTTCTAGACACATAATTGTAGATTGAAGGGGGTTCTCAGGGAATTAGACTTACTTCCCAGGTGCATAAGGCAGAGAATTTTTTTTTCTTAAGATTTGCTTAGTTTGTGGGGTTCTTTCTTAAGGTTTTGAGTTAAATCTTAGAATATCAAATAAGTATGCTTTTTTTTTTTTTTTTTTTTACTTTAGATGTACTTAATATGCTAAAAGGATCACATAACATAGTCTACTGTAGCCTCACAATAGTGAGTAACTCATCTATAGATCTGTTCAAATAGGTTTCAGCCACATCAGTTTGTAGAATTGGACTTTTTAGGCAGTACTTATGGGGGAATATCAAGTAATTTAAGAGAAAACAGAGGGGAAAAACATCTGTCAGAATCTTTTGCAACTACTCTGCAACCTCCCTTCTTCCTCTGCAGTTGTTACAGGTTCTTTCAATAGGACAGGTAATGCATTCAGAATAAGTTGCGTAGCAGCCTCTGGTAGTCTTTGCATTTCATGGAGAAACTGGTAGCATTTGGTCACATGTAGGAGTGTCAGCATGTACACTCACAGTAGTAGGCTACAGTGCTGTTCTGTGCATTGATGTGCAGCCTCAGTTGTGGTGACAGTTCTCAAGTAATTCTACTCTTGGCATCCTCCACAAGCCAAAATTTTATTAGTATTTTAAATAATTGTTATTATGAAGCTTAGTAAAGGATACTGTGGCATCACAGAGTATATTACAGAGGGAATGACAAACAAGAAACCCTTTTTTCTTGCAAGACTTGACAGTGGATCTTTCATGTTGTTTCATGGTTCTTTTTGTCACAAGAGTCTTTTGCAGTCCTCTTACCTCACCACTGACTACTGGAATAGAAGTGACTAAAACACATGGTTATGGCATCTCATTCAAAGAAGTTGATTTTTCAACTGATATATCATTCTTTCTCTTTTTTTTTTTTTTTTTTAATACGGAATGCAAGGATAGTTTTCCCTGCTTTTGTTCTAACTTTTCACATCTGGAAAGAAGTTTTGGCAAATGCAAATGTCTAGAAGATCCTCTTGGGCTTAATATAGTTATTAAACTTATGAGTAATTTTCCATTAAGCCAAGGCCATAGTTCTACTACAGTACAACTTGAAAATCTGGGACTACATATATTGTAATTTAAATTTAGATAAACAGGAGAATCATTTTTGAGGCCTACAAAGTAATGAACTCCTAGCAGACATAAAGCATGGTTTCTTAAGGTCTGTGACAAATGTGAGTAACAGAGCTAGAAGTGCTTGTGGCTGTTGTGACTATTCACATCTGAAGCTAGAATTGCTATTGGAAAACCTCAGTAGTTAGAAAACTTCCAGTAGTGCCTGGGCAATGAGGTACAACTTTTGTTTGATTGTCCCAAGTGTATAGAAACCCCATTTTTAATAGTCCAATGCAATTCTGCCAAGTTAAAGAATACCCATTAATAAAGCTGTAAGTCCAGCCAAGATTATATGAAAATGGAATTATTGGGGTGTAGGGTTTTTTTCCTATGCAGGTACACTTTCATTTTGCCTTACAGAGACCTGGGACATAAGATGTTCTCCAGCGTTGCTAGCTAAACATGGAAATAGGCATCCAAACTTCTGTTATGTTTATGGTCAAATGCTGTCTGTGTTTTACAGTTAGATCTGCATTTCTAACACAAGATAGATACAGAGGACATTTAGAGATGTAATGGAAGTGGCCTCTTGGCAATTCAGAAGATCTGCTCCCTTGATGCAACTCTTTGGCCAGATCTCCTGGTTGCCAGGCCAGGCTGCTGACAGAATGTTTTTTCATAAGAAAGAGAACATTGCTTAAATGTATTTTTTTTTTATTCCCCATTTTTAGCAACCTCTTTTCAAATAAACAAGTGAGGCTTTGATCAAAGAGTAGTCTCTACATGAATTTTGCTGATTTTTGTCGTATTAATGTTGTGGGTTGTTTTTATTTACAGATTCCAGAATGTTTGAGGGATAGTTATCCCAAACCTGATCAGCCCTGTTACCTATATGTAATAGGAATGGTGTTAACGACTCCTCTACCTGATGAGCTCAACTTCAGGAGACGAAAGCTATATCCTCCTGAGGATACAACAAGGTGTTTTGGCATATTGACAGCCAAACCTATACCTCAGGTAATGAATCTAGCTCACTTCTTGATTCTCCATGCCTCAAAATCTGTCATTTTCCACTTACTCCCCACCCCAGACTGAAGAGTCAGAAATTGCCCTAGGTGCTACTTCCATCAAGTAACTTCCAGAAAATAAGCAGCAATATCCACCCAGTCTGGTCACTACTTTTTTTTAATGTCTTTAGTGATAGAACATCCTGTTGTCTTTCTGTCAGACTGTTGGTTTCCAATGTAACTTCTTTTATTTTGCAGTGTTAAATTCAAAGTTTGCCCTTTTTTTCTGAAGTATGGTAGGAGTTACATACTAGCTACAGAGGTGATGTGGAGTACTACCTTAACCTGTATGAAAGCTATGGTAACAAGTCCTCTCAGCGTTCCTAGTCTTCAACAGCAGAAAAACTGTGCCATCTTAATTGAAACTGGCACCTCTTGCTTTGTAAAAAATTAGTAGGTGTTTACTGTGGATGAAGAAAATATTTCAGGAATATTCCTGGCTTACACATTTCTTCCTGCATACAAGGAAAGACTTATATTTTAACTTGTTTTTATGTGAAGAGGAGAGCTGTAAAATACAAGGAGATCTATTTTAAAAAAGAATAATCAGTCATTCTTAAAGCTTTCAAAATCTCATCTATAATTGAAGGTTATCAAAGGTCAGAATTTGGATCCGGTTTACTGTGGGGTCAAGCAAACACTCCTCAGCAACTGTACTAATCATCAGATCCTTTGTAAAGCAGTCCTGATCTAGATTTTCTCTGGATTTCATTTCATGTTGATTTTTTGGATTTTTTTTCTTTTCCTTGCTTAGATTCCTCACTTTCCTGTGTATACTCGCTCTGGAGAGGTTACAATATCTATTGAGCTTAAGAAATCTGGTTTCACTCTGTCTCTGCAAATGCTTGAGCTGATAACACGACTGCATCAATACATTTTTTCACATATTCTTCGTCTTGAGAAACCTGCACTAGAGTTCAAACCAACAGAAGCTGATTCAGCCTATTGTGTTCTACCTCTTAATGTTGGTAAGAACAGAGGTCATGTTTTTTTTAAATAACCACTTTGAATTCTTTAGCAGCATATTTGTTAATTTTATGTTAAATTTCAAGTATTATCTGTTGAAACAATACCATATATGGTACCGTACAGAATTGTGAAGTGGGGAAAACACCTGACAATTCAAGTAAGTTTTAAGTTGATTACATGAATTACTTCTAGTAGGTAGGTTTCAGCTGGCTCTCTAGTATATATAGATGTTGTCTTTGAAAGTTTGTTTGAGGTGTGTGTTTGTTTATTTTATAATCAAATATGTGATAGAATAAGGAAAATAATTGTTACTTACAACTTCCCAGAAAGGTTAAAGCCTGGAAAATTCTCCTCTTAATAGCTGAGTTGAGCATTTTCTTTTTCCAGTTGATGACTCCAGCACTTTGGACATTGACTTTAAGTTTATGGAAGACATTGAGAAATCTGAGGCACGTACAGGCATTCCTAGTACACAATATACAAAAGAAATGCCTTTTATTTTCAAGTTAGAAGATTACCAGGATGCAGTTATCATTCCACGGTGAGTGCTGTTTACATACTTCAGCTACATAGCTATTACTGTATTAATATGAACATTTCTAGTAAGTGTTTGAACACAATTTCTTGTCATAAACCTATGCTATTAATCTAAATGTGTCTTATGGTGTACATTTTTCAGTCAGTAGTTAACCTTGTATAGTAGGGTTTAAATGTTTAGGCCTCCAAAGATTCATTAGCTTTTAATTAGGAATGGTAGAGTTCATGATAAAACTTATGTAGTATTCTGAATCAAGTGTTCCGATTACATCAAGAACTGGCCTACTGGAAGGTATTTTAATTTGGCAGATTAAGTGGGAGTCCTATTTTATGTTTACTGCTTATTCACAGAAAAGCCTGCTAAAGGGAGGTATGGTGGTAGATGGCAAAAAATGAACAAGTGAAAAAGTCCAGATGACTATTTAGTGGCATTTAGAGGAGAAATTTACATAATTTGATGTATTGGATATGCAAAGATTATCCAGAATTGATACGTCTTGTGAAGACTTACAGAATCACAGAAACATCCAGGTTGGAAAAGACCCTCAGGATCACAAAGTACAACTTATAACCCTACTCTACAAGATTCACCTAAATTATTAAGTATTCCCTATATCATGTTTGGCATCAAACCTGATGTTTGTGCTTGTACCTAGTATATTGTAAACAACGCTAGTGGGAAAACGTGTATGAAAGTTAAGTATGTCTTCCTTCCAGTGATGATAACGCCACTGTGGTACTAGTGCTACTGTTGTACTGTAGTAAAAATGCTAAGCAGTGCTGCACCAACAAAATGTATAAGTATTACTTCATATGATCAGAGGTATGAATTAGCACAGCTGCTGGACTTCATTGAAGCTGTGGTATTTCATCTCTCCCTGAAGATTGGGTCACAGATCCACCTTCACTTTGAGAATTATTAGTTGCCATCTGATAAGGTTTAGGCTTAGGAGAAGCCAAAAAAGTCTTTACCTTCTTCCATACATTAAGAAATCTCAAAACTTCAAGTACTACTTTTAAGCACTTATTTTCCTGTGCATGTTTATCTCCCTGGTATCCATTATGTATAGTAGCCAGAATAAAATTTTTGCAGCATTCTGGCTTTAAGTCTGCATTTCAACAACTGTTGTCTTTGAATGGCATGTGAATTTACTCTGCTATGTATTTGAGGTTTTGCATTTTAACTTTATTTGAAGAATGACTTAGTTAAAGTGCCAGATGAGCTGTAAAGTAGTACAATGTATACAATGGAACTTCATTTCTACAGATTGTAGCACACAGAAGACTAGAAATTATCTTGGCAGCATTACTGTTGGGGATTTCATAGATTGATTTTATTCTTCCTGTGGCACACTTCTTATTTAGTACTTGAGCTAGCTAAAGAAATAGTTTACCAATAAAAAACCTCAGGTGAGTTATTTTACACTTTATCACCTGGGCACTTTAGATTCTGAATTATTTAGTAAAGCTTATGCTTAATATATGACCAAATATCTAACTTTGGTTGTCTTTTTTTAGGTATCGAAATTTTGATCAGCCTCATCGATTCTATGTAGCTGATGTATACACTGATCTTACTCCACTCAGTAAATTCCCGTCCCCTGAATATGAAACTTTTGCTGAGTATTATAAAACAAAGTATAATCTTGACCTTACAAATCTCAACCAGCCGCTACTGGATGTTGACCATACATCTTCAAGGTAACAACAGTCATATGTCTGATGTTCGTAGGTTGACAATGATGTTTCTGTTTTTAAATTATGACAGAGATGAGACCTCACATTTTCCAAAATAATTACTGGATGAGGTTTGGTTTTTTTTTTTTTTTGAGATGCTTAACTTAGGTTCCAACAACTGTAACTTGAGTCCATTTTTTCAGAGGTAACTGCTGTCACTTCACAGTGCGTTACCATTGAATGCTGAGAATAAGTTATCACATCAGAAAACGTAGGCTTAGTAAGTTCTATTAATTAATTAGGTACTTACATTAAAATATTTTTATATGGATTTTAGACTTAATCTTTTGACTCCTCGCCATTTGAATCAGAAGGGAAAGGCACTTCCACTAAGCAGTGCTGAGAAGAGAAAAGCAAAATGGGAAAGTTTGCAGAATAAGCAGGTAAAATAGAATCTAATTCAAGTTACATCTCTCTTAAGTGACTTGATGACTACCTTTACAGGTAAAATTCTTCTCTTTGCCCACTTCGTCTCCCCAGATACTGGTTCCGGAGCTCTGTGCTATACATCCCATTCCAGCATCATTGTGGAGAAAAGCAGTTTGCCTCCCCAGCATACTTTACCGCCTGCACTGCCTTTTGACAGCAGAAGAACTAAGAGCTCAAACAGCCACTGATGCTGGTGTAGGGGTTAAATCACTTCCTGCAGATTTCAGGCATGTATTTTTCCAATATATCTATATTTTGGTGTGATACCTGACTTCACTAGAAAACAAGATGGAAACTGAACTGCTAATGCATAAATTTAAAACTGATACCCTTTTAACTTACGTCGGTTTCCAGTGAAACATGGTTTTCAAAGATTTTATGGTGAATGGTGAAATTAGATGCTGCAGTCACTGTTCTTTTCAGAATGTGTTGTTTTTTAAACATTTATGTGCATGTGGCGTGGTCTCATCTTGTTAACAAAATCTGCCTGTATTTTTACAGATATCCTAACTTGGACTTTGGATGGAAAAAGTCTATTGACAGCAAATCTTTCATCTCTATTCCTAACTCCTCTTTAGTAGAGAATGAAAATTATTGTAAGCACAGCACAATTGTAGTCCCTGAAAATGCTGCACATCAAGGTGCTAATAGAGCCTCTTCTGCAGAAAACCATGACCAAATGTCTGTGAGTTACAGAATATTGCTCAATGAGTCACCCAGTAAACTCCAGAATGATGTCTCAGCAGAACTTGCAGCAATTAATGGTGTTACTTATAATAAAAATCTTGCCAATGGCAATTGTGATTTAGTTAATAGAGACTTTTGCCAAGGAAATCAGCTGAATTACTGCAGGCAGGAAATACCTGTACAACCAACTACCTCATACCCCATTCAGAATTTATACAACGTGGAGAACCAGCCCAAGCCCAGCAATGAATGTACTCTACTGAGTAATAAATACCTTGATGGAAATGCTAACAGATCTACCTCAGATGGATGCCCCGTAATGGCAGTGACCACCAGTACTTTAAAAGCTATTAATCTTTCAAAAGACACAGCAGATTTTGAAAAGAACCTTTCCAATGGGTACTCCTCAAAAACTCTTGGTCCTAATCCTGGTCTCATTCTTCAAGCTTTGACTCTTTCAAATGCTAGTGACGGATTTAATCTGGAGCGGCTAGAAATGCTTGGTGATTCATTTTTAAAGCATGCCATCACTACGTACTTGTTTTGCACTTACCCTGATGCTCATGAGGGACGGCTGTCATATATGAGAAGCAAAAAAGTGAGTAGTAACAATCCAGTGATAATGTGCAGAAGGCATATTGTAGCAAGCTAAAAGATTGAATAGCAACAGTTGATTTAATTTCACAAGCTTTGCTGATTATAGCATGATTTTAGGAATAATGATACATGACTAAGGACTAATGTCATAACTAATTTACTGAAATTGTTTTCTGCAGTTAATTTTGAAATTTTAATCAGCTGATTGCTAGCCTAAGAAAGGACAGAAGTGAACAGAGCTAACAGTTCTGACTTGGTGCAGACATTTGGTAAACTGAAGGCTAGAGCTCTGTGTTGAGTAGAAACTCTTAATAGAGGTACTTGAATGAAAGATGGAGTTAGCAGCACAGAGCTTTGGGCTGTAGCTTTATTTGACCTTACCTTTGCTTCCTCTCTATTTTCCTTAATTTAACGCGATCTTACAGGAACACTAACAATGAAACAAGAAAAAAATTCTTACCAAACCATTTTGTTATGATCTTTAGATTTAATCTTTTAACTCCCCAGCATTTGAAGCAGAAGGAAAAAGCATTTTTGTTACAGCAAAATTTTGGAAGTGTTTATAAAGTAAATGTAAATACTAGGAAACAGTCTTCTGCTGCTATTTTAAATTTGGGGATAATCCATCATGTGGAAGTTTGTTTTTTTTTTTCCCCCCACATAACGTGGTAACTTGAATTAAATGTTAAGTATTTGATTGTCTACCTCCTAATAAAACACGTTAGTCTGAGAATTTAATGATTGAGTAGCTTAATCTTGGAAAATAAGAAGGGATAAATAAATTGCACAGGTCAAATAAAGGAAGTGATTGACTATTCAAGTTTAAATTTCAAGGCTGCAAAAACAGACAAAGTATGTTTAAAATGAGAAATGAAGATCAGAAGTGAATAGTTAAAAAGTAAAAGGAGGTATGTTTTGGTACATGCGACCTGCTTTTTTTGCTTCCCTTTAAAATATTTTAAAGAATTTTAGAGTCCATCAAAATAACATCTGGATTATGACTTAATAAGATTTGTTATATGGAACTGTTTAACACTTTCCACTGCCAAGGTTTAGGTCAATCTACCCATCATAGCAATAATTTTTCATTCCAAGCCAAGTCTGAATGTTGATCACTAATACAGTTAATGACAATTTTGCAGGTTAGATTTAGTATTGTTTTCAAAGTAGCAGTGATTTTGCTTTTCAAAGACAATTTAACCTATGAGATTTCTTTAACTGAATTTGTCTTCTGGCCTTAACAAAACCTGTGACTTGGTCATACTATACAAAGAATGCTGAACTCACTTTTGAGAATTAGAGAAAATGCATAGAGGTACAAGATCTGGCTTGATATGTAAAACTGTTTTGTTCCTTTTGCATTTTAACCTGTTTTTGTGTAAATGTATATATGTTTTATCAGAATATTTTTCTTGAAGGTCAGCAACTGTAACTTGTATCGCCTTGGAAAAAAGAAAGGACTGCCCAGTCGTATGGTGGTATCAATTTTTGATCCCCCTGTCAATTGGCTTCCTCCTGGTTACATTGTAAACCAGGACAAGAGCAACACTGATAAGTGGGAGAAAGATGAAATGGTAAGACTTTATTTAATGATGCTGAGGAATTTCTTATATTCTCTCATCTCTACTGCCTCCTATCTCCCAGACACTTGGGTGTGCTTTCAGCAAAAAAAGTAAATCTGTTTCCTTTCTAAAACTTCACTATAGCTAATGGATTATGGCATGAGAACTGATCCTGAATAGAACCTGAAGTAAGGAAATATACTAAATACCATCCATAGTGAGTGCCTATATTAATGGAAAAGCAGAGGACAAAATCTTTTTGCCTTGTAGCTAGTGTGCACATGGGGTCTCTTCTGAAATTTGTAAATTTGAAATGGAAATACCATTGCTGGTTTTGCTGCAATATGTATGGGCAGAAAACTTGACTGCTTCTTAATAAATGAGGTCACCTTTATAGAATATATGAAAAGGAGTTGCTGTTTTTCATGAAGATCAGAACTGGCAAAATGAAGATTAGAACTGTCTTGAGAAATTGTTCAATATTAATTGCTGTTATCTAATCTGGGTATGACTGAGAGCTACTTCGCATCCAGAGTAGTCCTGGCTTAGATGTCTGTCTGTCACCAGAAGCTTCAGAATGAAAAGATTAGCAAGGAATGATTCAAATTAGTTTTCGATTGAACTTGTATGTCAAGAGTAGAAGTGCATGTATAAGAAATATTGATCACAACAGTCAGTAACAATCTTTTAAGTTTTTCAGACTGATTTGGAGGTCAGGAGAAAGAGGTGAAGAGATTTTGATTTCCCCCCCCCCTCCCCCCCCCATCTTCAAAGACTTAGATTGTAGAACCACCAGAGGGCACATGAGAGGACCATTAGATAGATATCATGTGCAAATAAATGTTTATTGCAGAATAAACCAACTCGATTATTGTGGCTCTTTATTGTGCCAAGATTTTGTTTCAAAGAGAATTACTGGTATATTCTTCTACAAAATAATATGGCACATGTGGGACAGGAGCTAATCCTTGGTTTTAAAAAGCTTTCAGTTCTACATAACTTCTCAGCTTCCACTTTTTCTTCATTAATCACTGATAATTGGTAAATAAACCACTATTTCAGACCAAAATGCAAAGAGTAATGCAATAGGAGGTGGAGTTTTTGTACTGACTATATATTTTGCTTTCTTGAATGTAATTTTCATCCAAAGTCTGATGGTGTGTAACGGGGACTAGAAATGTCTTGTCTTATAATGACAAATAGCTGATTTCCAAAAAATAATGAAGAGAGCACTTTGGTAATTATTTACAGATTTTAAGAGGCCACAATTAATTCAAAATCATTCAGTTAATCTTTCTGGTCAGCTGCAGAAATCCTTGCTATGTCTATGTGAGATAGCTAATTTCAGCTGCAGATTCTTTTGGAAAAATGTCTAACCTATAGATTTCTATAGCCACCTTTTCTACCTCTCCCCTCATTATTAAACTAAACTAAGCCTGCTCTGTCCTGATGAAGAACACTGTGATTGTGTTTTATCCAGAGATAGTTTCAGATGCTGCCTAGTGCACCTTACAACAGCCACTAATCAACATCTCTAGAGAATTGTGCATGTATCTCGAAGGGAGAGGTCCTTAGTGCATCCGATTCACAGATTTGCAAGATTAAGTGACTGAGACCTACAATATGACATACATAAATTGAGGGCAGGTATAGGCTGTTTCACTTGATTCAAAATGGTGTTGGCTTTCAGGATCCAATCCAGAAAAGCACTTGGAATCTTATCTTGCTCCTATCAAATTCAGTGGCAAAGTTCCTGCTGACATCAGTGATGCAGGGTTGAGTCTGTGAGAAGTAGTGGTTTTGATCTTAGGTACTACTTGTGCATTTGGTTAATAAGTGCTTTCCTGGATTTAGACCATATTAAACCATACAGCATTGTGTAGCTTGGGCATATCTGTTCAGTTTGTAACTTACATCAGTCCATATCAATTTGCTTAATATGAGCAATCAAAAGATGTGTGAAGCATCATTAGTCTAGCTGATTAGGATATGTATGTAATTATTTATAAAATTAGTGACAATTTAAACTTTTAATTAGCTAAGACTATAAATATAGCCTCAAAAAATGCTCAAGATTTTAAACAATTTAAACTTTCTGTTTGAAAAATGAGATTAGTACTTGTTGAATTATCCTATTTCATTATGTAATGCATGTGTTAATATTCAGTTTAAAAATTATCAAAAACCTATATTACAGAAGTGTACTAATTTTTTCTGCTTTTCCATTTTTAGACCTGCTCTAAATAAATCCTGGTGATGTTAAATGTATTACTTACTGGAGAGATTTCATATTTGTTAAAGCTAAGACTTATTAGCTTATACTGTGGTCCTTACAGAGGCAGAAATTGCCCTGGATCTAATGCCTAATCAGAAAGATAACTTTGTGAATCCCCACAAGTCAAGACTGTCACGCACATAAGCATTAGATTTGTGCCAGCTAACTGGTATTAGACTCACAGTTTGGATCTGTTATGTAACAACCATGCACACTGACTGAACTTAATTTCTACTAGTTTGCAAAGTAGACTGAAATAATTTTGCAGCTAACTGCATTTGAGATCATAGGTAAATGTATTTTGCTTTTTCATGTGACAATGAAGAAGAACTAGGA
Organism: Psilopogon haemacephalus; assembly: GCA_013396835.1. NCBI lineage: Eukaryota > Metazoa > Chordata > Aves > Piciformes > Megalaimidae > Psilopogon > Psilopogon haemacephalus. Next base: position 557,564 of record VWZI01020305.1, on the reverse strand, counting down.
CAAATAAGTTCTTACAGTTGTTTCACTTAGTTTTTTTTTTTGTGTTCCAAACCTGAGATTTTTGTCATGTAGACTATAGTAAACCCTGCAGTTCCTCTAGAATTTGCCATAGAAGGCTATAGAATCTTCAAAATCACTATGATTTGGCAGTTACGATGGCCTTACTGAGCTAGAGAGAAAGATGCACTCCAAACTCTTTGTTGTATCTCTAGCTTAACAATTGCACTTGTGGAATAAAAGATTTTCGTTTCCCTCTTCAGTACCCTTTTTTGTGTTCTTCCATAGACAAAGGAAAACTTATTGTCTAACGGTAAAGTTGATGATTATGATGATGATGAAGAGGATGAAAACTTAATGTGGAGGTTACCCAAGGAAGAAACAGACTTTGAAGATGATTTTCTGGAGTATGATCAAGAGCATATCAAATTCATTGATAACATGTTAATGGGATCTGGGGCTTTTGTGAAGAAAATTTCTCTCTCTCACTTTTCAACCACTGATTCAAACTATGAATGGAAAGCACCCAAAAAGTCATCTGTGGGTAATGTTCAGTTTTCAGCAGATTTTGATGATTTTGACTATAGCTCTTGGGATGCTATGTGCTACCTGGATCCCAGCAAGGCTGTTGAAGAGGATGATTTTGTAGTGGGCTTCTGGAATCCGTCAGAAGAAAACTGTGGTGTTGATTCAGGAAAACAGTCTATTTCATATGACTTGCATACAGAGCAGTGTATTGCTGACAAAAGCATTGCAGACTGTGTGGAAGCCCTTTTGGGCTGCTATTTGACCAGCTGTGGTGAAAGAGCTGCTCAGCTTTTCCTGTGTTCATTGGGGCTCAAGGTGCTCCCTGTAATTAAAAAGACTGATTGGGAGGGCACTTTGTGTGCTACCAGAGAAAGTTGGAACAGTGAGCAGAAAAATCTTTCACCAAACACTGTTTCTGCTTCTGTAGCTAATTCAGAGCCTTCTCTGTATAAAGACCTGGAGTATGGCTGTTTGAAGATTCCACCAAGGTGTATGTTTGATCACCCAGATGCTGAAAAAACCCTTAATCACCTTATTTCTGGTTTTGAAAACTTTGAGAAGAAAATAAACTACAGTTTTAAGAACAAGGCTTATCTTCTACAGGCATTTACTCATGCCTCATACCATTATAATACTATTACTGGTAAGTAGTCTCACATTTAGATCCTCATTTAGATGAAGAAGTTCTTCTAGAGCACTGAGATATTGCAGTGTACTTCTAGAAGTAATAATCATGATTTGCAAATATGTTTAGCAAATTTAATCCCAATGATATTACCTGTAGACTATACTTCTGAAGATTAAATATAGACTGTACAACTTTTATTAGCTCAATAATCTGTAGGACAGCAAAATATGACAAATTCCATTGTAAATTGGAAGGCTTAATTAAAGGCTAGACATTTTATGGAAGAAATATTTAAAATCAGTTTGAAGCAATTAACCAAGTCAGACAAAATACTGACTGCAGGTTACCTGCTTCATGTTTCTGTATATGGTCACAAAAAAGGTTTTGTAGCAGTACAGATTCCTGTTACTGTAATGTTGCAATTACTTTTGCTAATGCTAATAAACTTAGTATTTATTCATTCTAAAACTTTAAATGCTTTCCTATGATAATACACAGTTGAAAACAAACCATGGTAATAGTCTAACACTATTTTAAGTGGATGGCAAATGACCGTGCAGTGAGCAGTCTGGATTTTTCCTCATAGTGGACATTCCAAGGGGTAAAAGTCATGTTCTATTAATAGAAATAAGTAATTTTGAGATGTTAGTACATTGAGAAGCAGTTCTCACCAAACACTGACATGCTCTTCTGCCTTTTCAGTCCTTCTAGGTAGTATTACCCACAGAAATAGTTGCCTTTTACAAATCTTTTACAGAGCATGGAGAAGGTAGATAATATATGTATATGAACAAATAGAAATCTTGAAGCATAGTGTCTAGGTAAAATTATGTTCTTGGTAGGGCAAACTTCTAATTGCATTTCTATTTATCAAGACAGACAAATGTGACTTGCTGTTACCAGTAACTTTTAGACTAGCAAACAGTTGAGGTACAGCAGCATCTTTTAGGTTCACGGGCTGCAAAAGGAACTTTAAACTAGTCATTTCACTCTCAGGTTACTTTTGTAGTAATTTTTTCTTCCTTCTCAACCCACCTCTGCTTGTTTGCTTTCAAGAGGGTTTTTTGCTTTAGTTTATATTCAAAAAACAGACCTCTGTAGCTCCCCATTCCCATATCACCTGTCAATTCCAAACAGCAAAGGCTTGGCAATTTTATTTTTCAGTTTAAAAGACTTATTATGAATGGGTATCTTTGTTCACAGGTTTTTGAGAAAACTGTATGGCAAATGAGATGAAAAATCTCAGATTGTATGTTCCCCCTTTTAAAAGACTTTGACTTATGTAGTAATTTTCTGGACTTTACTGTTTTCATATCAGTGTGATGGTGGAATCTCTTGAATTTGCTTTTTGACTATTTCTCAGCACAATGTCAAAACCTTGAGTAGAAGTATTAACTGGTTATGAACACAAGTATTGTGCTAGCATGACAATTTTTGGTTCAAAAGTGTCGTGTATAACATAGTGGCTTTCTGATTTACATGTTTATGATTCAAGAACAAGCTCTGTTTTAGAAAGCAGCTAGTCTTCTCTGAGCCTTGGTCTGTTTGTGGAAGATAGTGGCAAAGCAGGCCTCTTTTTCAGAAAGGCCTGGAAAGAATGTGTGTTAAACTTAACTTTGTTCTACGTTCTTTTATTTCCAATACTTTAAGATTGTTACCAGCGTTTAGAATTCCTGGGAGATGCAATTTTGGACTACCTCATAACCAAGCACCTTTATGAAGACCCAAGGCAACACTCTCCAGGAGTTCTTACTGACCTGCGATCTGCTTTAGTCAATAATACCATTTTTGCATCGCTAGCTGTAAAGTATGATTACCACAAGTACTTCAAAGCTGTCTCTCCTGAACTGTTTCATGTTATTGATGACTTTGTGCAGTTTCAGATGGAAAAGAATGAAATGCAAGGAATGGATTCTGAGGTTAGTGGCAACAAAAAAAGTGTTCAAAATTAGGTTTGAAGCATGTTCCCTGGATTTCTTAAAGAAGCATGATGTGCGTTTTTGTGTTTGGTCTATACACATGGCAGCCAAAGAAGTAGTCTTCCAGTAATATAGTATGCAATATGCAAAGTAAAATACAATCCTAAAACTATAAAGTCAGTAAGAACATCCAGAAAATAATTAAACTGAAACCAGTTTGCCTCTAGGTTTTTCTGACACTTTATCTGAGTCATTATTCTGCTGTGTGGCGATGGTACAACAACAGGGCAGGGGGCACGGGGCTACTTAGTTTGCATTCTGCACTGACTGACTGTAGAAGCACTCCTATACTGCAAAACTGTGATGAGTTACTAAGGTATTCATGCAACATCATGAACAGTATTAGCTTTGCACAATGTTGCAGTTATTTAATGTACCACACTGACAGATAATTCCATTGTTTTTCTCCTGATAATTTCTGCTGGAGCAGGTGTTACTGCACTGTATTCAAGTGCGTTAGACATGCTTTTAAAGGCCTTAAATGTGCTAGCCCAGGAAACATGATACACATCTTTCAAAGAAGCCACTTGAAAAACAGTTGAATTGAAAATCTGCAAACAGATCCTATTTGTGCTATGCAGGAAGGCTAATGATAGTGAACATCTATTTTATGGCAAATGGACTACAATTATCTCACTTGGATAAGCTGAATTCTAATCAGGGTCTTGGAAGAGATGGGACTTTCTCATTATCCTTTCCTTAACACTCTTATCAAATAGATATACCTAATAGTTTGTCATGTGAGAAATTGTGACAACTCTCTTCGAAAATAGTCTGAGAGTCCTCCAACACTAAATATGATTGTTATCTTTGTTTGCACTAACTCCTCCTTCCTGATAGAAAATTTAAAATTTAACATCAGAATCAAGATACTTCTGTTATGTGTATTTGTAGCCCTTTGCACTGATTGAGGGAGTGGAACATCTGCCTTTCGAAGAAGGGCTGGAGGAGCTGGGACTCTTTAGCTTGGATAAGAGGGATGACCTCATTAATATTTATAAATACATGAGGTGCAAGCGTCGGGAAGACTGAGCCAGATTCGTCGTGATGTCCAGTGGTAGTGCAGTAGGTGCAAGCTGGAGCATAGGAGATTGTACCCAAACACAAAGAAAAACTTTTTCACTGTGAGGTTAACAGAACTCTGAAATGTACTGTCCAAAGAGGTTGTGAAGTCTTCTCCAGAGACATTCAAAACCTACCTAGGTGATCCTGATCTGGCAGAGGGGTTGCACTGGATGATTTTGAGATCACTTCCAACCTCTAACATTGTGAGATTCTGTGAAACCCATAATTGTTATGGGAAGATTCAGAAGATATTGACAAGTTTGTCACTGAAATTTAGGTAATATAAATTATTTTATATCAGAGGATGAAACTAATCTGTCTTCTTTTCTTCACAATATGAGTTAAAAGGCTAAATATTTATATTAAGGACTTGCAGTTATGATTTTTAGATATGTGGAGTTTTTACTAGTATGCAAAAAAAATTGCCTGGAAACTTCCACCAAAGTTACAACAAAGTTGTGTGATAGCTGTTTCAAATAAAATTCTTGTTTCACTCTCTCTATGCCTGCTCCCTATCTTGGTCTGGCACTGAATTACTGAAACTCTTATTTCATCAGAAGTAATGCAAGAGCCTTTGTTTCTGCAGTTTATGCCAGCTAGACTGGTTTCCATGTGTGTCTCCACATCATCTGCTTTTCTTTTTTCAAATCTCACTCCTGAAACATCTGTTGTCCCTTGCCTTACAGCTCTCAACTTTTCTCTTGTGTTATTTCAGTATAACTCAGAAGCACTTCAGGTTGCAGTTAGTATGAAATACGCTGTTTGAAATAGTTGAATTTGGTTTTTAACAGCCGAGTTCCCATCTGGTCTGACTTCGGGTTTTTTGGTAGAAATGTTGGGTGGGGCTAGTTTATGAAGTACTATGGTGGCTCTTAAGGGGACTCAATCAGATTTTAAACTCCCTGTAGGGGCCAAGTGAAGGAGGGCAGCTGCTAGGGGAGACTACTTACAGTACCTATGTATTTCACTTTAGGCAGAGGAGACTAAACTTTGGTTTTAGGTCCTTTGTTTGGACTTGGGTGAATGTATATTATATGTATTTAAACTATTTTTAATATCATTAGGTTAGTACATGTCTGAAGGTCTTGAACTGAATGTTTAGTTTTAATGAGAAGAGACTGGATTATTGTCTTATTTGTTGCATAGATGAAAATTACCTGCCACATTTAAAAATGTGCACCTGTTAACCGGTAATGTCACACTGAACTATGAGTTATTAATGGCTTCTTTTTACTAATGCTTGTTTTGTGCTTGTCTTGTGGGGTAAATGAGTTGAGGAAAGGACTTCTATCCAGAGATTGAAGTTACAGACTTTTAAGTCTTCTTTTAGAAGGTGTTTAATGTATGAACTTTTTCCTTTGTAATGAGTTGCTTTCTAGTATTAAGTGATAGAGCCAAGTGCGTTCCTTACTGGTAAAAACGGACTCGTGGCACAGTTCTACAGAACTATTACAGGAGAATTCACAAAGCACGTAAAGTCTTGGTACAAAATGGTGTTTGGGATTTTTCCCCACATTTGAAAACTGATATATCTAGCAACTTGGTTTCATTGGGGAATAAAAGAACCATTTGACTGTAGAAAACATCAAGGAAAACTTAAGGAAAGCAACTCAGGATAGGATGTAAGAGAGCTTACATTTCTGTAGATCTTTGTTCTATTTCAAATGAAGCAATCATTTCTCCCTTTTCTCCTCCCCTTCTCTCTCCTGCCTGCCCTCCTCTTTCCCCCTCCTGGCTTTTTTTAATTTCAAACAGCTCAGAAGATCTGAAGAAGATGAAGAAAAAGAGGAAGACATCGAAGTACCAAAGGCCATGGGGGATATATTTGAGTCCCTTGCTGGTGCCATTTATATGGATAGTGGAATGTCTTTGGAAATGGTTTGGCAAGTGTACTATCCAATGATGCGGCCATTAATAGGTATTGTCAGCTTTCAGAAAAAGAACTAATTATGTGCCATATGCTGTAAAGAGAATACAGCTAATTGTTTTTGGGTTTTCTTTTGTTTTTTTTTCTTCAAATAGAAAAATTTTCTGCTAATGTGCCCCGTTCTCCAGTGCGAGAGTTGCTGGAAATGGAGCCAGAAACAGCCAAATTTAGGTAAGAATGCACTTCATTACACTCTGCCATAAAATGTTTTTAAACTGTGCTTCGTAAACAAATGAGAATTTATAAGTGTTAGGAATTACTTTTAATTTCTTTTGCACTGAGCAGCTAGCTTGGGCTTTATGTTCACTGGTTTTTACACATTTCTTCTTGCATAATTTATTGAGGAAAGTAATGACTGCTGTCCTAACTGTATACTGCTGTAACTTTTGTAGAAGTTTCTTATTTCACATTAACTTGTCTAGGCAGTAAGTAATTCTTGTGTATATTTTTGCAGTCCTGCAGAAAGAACTTACGATGGAAAGGTCAGAGTAACAGTGGAAGTTGTAGGAAAGGGAAAGTTTAAAGGTGTTGGCAGAAGCTACAGGATTGCCAAATCTGCAGCTGCGAGAAGAGCACTACGAAGCCTCAAAGCAAACCAACCTCAGGTCCCAAACAGCTGAGACTCCTCTTAAAAATAAAGAAAATGGAGGAAATAAGACACATACAAATAAAGCAAATTTTTTTAAATATTGATGTTGAGAGGAACAAATTGGAAGACAGAATTCAAAGTTTGTTTGATAGCAGAATAGATAAGAAAACGTTTAACATGTATAAAATTTTGGAACTAATTGTAGTTATAGTTTTTTGCGCAAACACAATCTTGTCTTCTTTCCTCACTTCTGCTTTGTTTAATCACAAGAGTGCTTTAATGATGAAATTTAGCAAGTGTTCAGAATAATTGTTGTCATGTCTTTTTGGTTTACTTTTATTGTCAGTACAGCTTTGCTTAGTGTTAGAAGGCCAGGGAGCTTATGCCTAATGCAGTTGCTAGATTTATATATAGTAATCTTGAAATTCTTCAATCTGTGCACTAGTGCCAGTCATAAAGCAGTTGATAAACTGTACTGGATGATTGGGTATAAGAAAGAGTAAGTGTGCCAGTATTCTTCTCTCTCTTTTTTTTTTTTTTTTCCCTCCTCCTTCTTTCTCTCTATGTCATCTTTTGACATTAAGATGGCATTCCCAGTCATTATTGCACTTATTTGTTAGGGACAGGTTTTAACTGAAATAGCTGGCATACTGATAGAGTGAAACTTCAGTTTTCTTATGCCACACAGTCTCGCATAAAAAAAAGGTTCTTGCCTTAAAAATAAATAAACCCTCATTAATGATCTTTAATTTCTGATCTTTTTTGGAACAAACTATTTTACATTCCCTTCATTTTGTTATGCATTTTACAATGATACAGCTCTATATTTACAGTACAACTCATTACTATAGCTGTGACTTATTACAAGATTATAATAGAAATTGTATTCATATGTATGTAATTAGGTTATTTTTAACAATTCTGAGAAGGTGGTTAATCTACAGGTTTTTTTAATACCATAAACAAAATACAGTCTTTGGCTAAAATTCCAATTTTTCATAAACCTGCAAGCTCAGTAGTTCCGATACTGGAAGTAATTGCACAGTGCAAGCTGTCACTCTAACAAAATAACCTTAGACATATCACACCTAAAATATGCTGCAGATTTTATAGTCAATTGGTTACATATTTAACAAACAAGAGCACCTTTACACTTAGAGATATTTCCACGTAAATTTCTTACTGTACTTTTCAGAGTTGCATGCATATTTCACCTACCAAAGCTGTGCTGTTTAATAACATGAAAGTTGATGTTTGAGATATAACTGCCATACTTTTGATACATCTGTGATTTAGGTCCTTAATTTAGAGAAACTAGCTCATTGATGTTTTGGTCTACTGGGGGCGGGGGGGAAATCATACTTTTATTTTTTAGGCCTTGCCTATACTTCTTTACTTAGATTTTTATTTTGTAGGCACTCTTCACTTAAATACCTCAGTTCTTCTTTTCTTTTCCTTTTTTTTTTTTTTTTTGCATGCGTTGTTTTCTTCTGTTTTGGTGCTATGTTTATATATTATGCTTGAAATTTTAATTTTTTGCACTGTAACTATAATACCTCTTAATTTACCTTTTAAAAAAAGCTGTGGGTCTCGTATTCCCACCAGTATCAGTAGAGGTTTGCTGCAATTTTGCCCTGTTAATTATGCTTGAAGTTTGAGAAAGCAGAGCAAGGTGTTTTAACGTTTTCCAGCACAATAGTTTGAACTTGATGCTGTGTCTTATGTATTAAATTACAAATAAATACTGTATTTCCTGCTTTTAAACCTTACCCCCTCCCTCACAAATGCACACTAAAACAAAACAAAAACTGTCAGCTCTGGCTTTCTTAACAGAAACATAAAATAAATGCCTTAGTGACAAGGGATAGACATTAAGCTTTTCTGAAACATTTTTCAAAAGTTCATGTGTTTTGTTTTTTGGGTTTTTTTTTTATCTCAGTCATTTTTCATCCCACAAATAGGACTGCTCTTGTATTTGAAAGCAGTATTGTTAGAGTACTCAGACCAAGAATTAAAATATTAGCTAGCATTTGATTTATTTTTGTGACTGATATACCAGAGACGAGTACAAGACCTGCAAATCTCGATGTGTATAAAACAAATGTAAATGAGATGGAACAGTAAAAGCATGCAGTCAGATTTTTCAAAAGTAAATTGCTTCGAGTTAGGTGTTTTGTTATTAAAAAAAATTGCTGATTTCAAGTTTTCTTGGTAGGAGTGAAGTTTCTTAGAGAAAGTACAGGATCGCTAGTGTTAACAATTCTGGGCTTCTGTGCAGACATCAACCAGCAGATAAAATCAGACCATCTACAAAGTCTTAAATAGTTTTAACCGCATTAGGAAAAACTAAAATTTCATTTAATCTTTGAACACCTAAAGTTTCTTACTGATTGTTGCAAGGTTATAGATTCTCAGGGTTTTCAGGTAACTATTAGCAGAAAAGGCGTCCAGAGTTTTTTGATGCAAAGAAAATTAACTGAACTTGCTCTGTGTTTCAGAATAGTTTAATGATCACTTTGTTACTAGATAAAGCCTATGAATTCAGAAATCTGAAATGTGTAGTGGCTGACTATAAAGTAGTTTCTGCTGCTGATGCGTTTTAAAATGTGTTTTAAATGCCGTAATTTTTTCCAGTGTGACCTCATTGAAATATTTTTATTCTTTGAGATAGAAAATTCTTATTAGTTTCCATGTTGTACATCTATATGTTTTACCCTACAGTTGATATGATTTTGGTATTGGACAGTGTATGCTATTAAGACCTAAATCTGATTATTTGAAGGTTGGGATAGAAGTCACTTGACATGCTATAAGCACAAGTGTAAGTGGACTGTTGCAACCCATCTTCAAAAGCAACCACACAGGCTCATCATAAACAGTGTGGGGGTTATTTGGCATGAACCTGTTTTTTTTTTTTTATCTAATTCCTGTTATACTGTACTTTAAACAGTCCTCCTAACTATGCTGCGTTTTTTATTTTTATGGCTTTTTTTTTGCGCTGTTCTGTTCATGTAGCACAAATAAGCATTGCACTTGGTACCATGCTTTACCTCATTTCAAGGAAAAAATGCGTAACAGAGAGAAAAAATGTGGTTTGGCCTTGCTGCTGTTCTGATTTACTGAATTTGAAAAAGATAATGCCTGCAATGTGTCATTTACTTGCACACCTTAAATAGGTCATTTGTAATGTCTGTGGCATTTTTACTGTATGTGGAAAAATACAACAAAGCTGTGTAACAACTCTTGATTGTATTTTTAAAGTCATTTTTTCCTACTATATCATTTTGCTGTTATGTGAAGTAATTAAAATTAGAATGACCTCTGACACTCCAGTAATTGTCTCTGAGCAAACTAACATGTGTATGATGTAGTTTTTTGCAAGAAGACAGTCCCTGTTAATTTTGTCAACCAACCTCACCTAAATCTCTGCTCAGTCTGAGTCTTGAGTTTCCAGTAGTGACTTCTGAAGTGTTTGTTCAGCTTGATGCTGCCGAAGTCCATAAAGGAAAAGAAGCCTACTATTTTTAAGGCTCACTATACAATATTATGTTGTGACTGCAGAGTACAGAACTTGGATGAGAACCAATTTCCATGCTGGGGAGGAGTATAGGGGTTGCCCAGGGGTGATGTGCTAGATCCTAAGCTAGTGCAGATTTATGTGGTATCATTTTAGTCAATGGAATTGCATTCTTTTACATCCCTGAATCTTGTGCTTATATCTATGTTGCAGAGTTTGGGGCTTCCTCCTTGTAAGCAAATACAAAACAATAAACTGGAAAATGGGGGGTTTATGTTACTGCATATGGCTTAACTATGCTACATGCATTTATCTGTATTAAAAGTGAAAATTTTGTGTCGCAGCAGCACACGTAATCCCAAAATGACAGCACCGTTGTCTGCTGTGATACTACACTTGCCTTGACAGTATTCTGGGTTTGGATGTTATGGGTCGGGTTCCTAACAAAAATGTTCTCATTGAAATCTCTGTATTTATTACATGAGTGAAGTGAGAATGATTTTGATTTTTGGTACTTTATTACTGACATTGATCTTTTCCATTTTCTCTAATTTGTAAGGAGCTATTTTCTTTACTTTCATACTAGGTTTAAAACTTAGAATGCTACAGTTGATGACCATGAAATACAAACTAATGATCAATTGTAACTCAAATCTGAATTACGTTAGCAGATATCTAGAGGTCATTGTAGTAAACTCCACTAGCAGTTAAAATTGTCAAATTTAACTACATTTCTTAAATAAATTTTATCCAGTGAAGTCCTTGGGATTTTTACCTTGTTTTATTTCAATGGCAACCACAGACAATTTTTATTGCTTTGTAGATGCACTCAATTTACTGCAGCAGCAAGTTGGAGAGAAAAATGTTTGTGAACATGAATTGGAAATTGCAGGCATTTTTATTGTAAATAGTTTGACTGAAAAGATGGGTTAAAATCAAGTAGAATGAATAACATATAATTTGATGGACAATAAAATATTTACCATCACATGCTGCAGCTGTCTTTAAGGGACATAAAATATAATTCATTCATACTGTAATCATGCTGCAGAAGTTTGCAATCTGCACCTTATGGATCACAATTACCTTTAATAGTTTTTTGTAATAATTGTAGCTGAGTATATCTTCAATAAAGTTATGGTCTGTTCACCTTGTATTGTCTTTTGGCTGTTGTTTGTAGTTCCTCTTAAACACTGGATTTACAGAAAAATTACCAAATAATTACTTTTCAGTATGAAAAGAAAAAAAAATTTGTTGAAAACATTATTTCCTGACCTTGTTTAAAGACAAGTATGCTTGTCTCTTTCCTCTGATGAATGAACGGTCTTCATAGCTATGTGAAGATTCTTAAGGGACACTCAAGTTAAAAATGATGGTGTACATGCTACAGTTGATCTCTGTGCTGACCACTACCCTGCAGAATTTCTGTTGGAGCTGAGGAGCCCTAGACCACAAGAGTTCAGTAACAGGTTTGGACCTTTTGGCATGTTTTTAAGAGTAGCATGATAACATTAGCTAACAGTCTTGGCATTAACAACATTGATTTTTGAGTATTTTTTTCTATTTGCTTTCCATTACTATTTTGCTTATCCTGAATATTCGAAAGCATGTTTATAGAGTAGTTTGACTGGCACAGCTGTGTCATGTCTACATTTTACAGACAGACATGTCAGTCAAAAATCAGATGTCCTCCTTTTTGAGATGCAATGCAGCAGTCAGTTTCTTAGCATCTGCAGTGGGCAGCTTCCACTACACATTTTGACTCGGGTTGCAGAGAAAAGCCTGCTGAACTGCTGCATGATAGCACCTTTTTCTGAGATTTGGATAAAGGCCAAGTCACCTAAGTCTTGCAAAGGCATAGATTTGTTCCTTGTCTTGCCTGTAATGAAGCAAGCAAGCAATTCTCAACTGAGGAACCTTGTGAATCTTCTATGGCTTCCCAACTGTTTTTACTTTTCTCTCTCTAGGTCCCATCTTGGCACTGAGCACTGGTAGGTAAGCTCCAATATGTAGCCTAGTAAGCTGTGGCAGGTCACACAGCCCTCACCTCCCAAGTTCTAGCAAATGGGTCAAATTAGAAAACTTTCTGTAAATTTTCTACAGAAAAATAAGCCTAAAAATAAATTAAAAAAAAAAAAAAAGTTGTGACTATTATCTTTCTGTTCATTGTGGAGGAATGACATGAGGAATGGCCATCTAAACTGGAGTCTCAAGCTGGTCCACCATTCTTGGGCAGTAATGTGAAGCATCCAGACTTCTCTGGAGAGTGTAAAATCAATTAAAGTTCTGCTTCAAAGGAGTTTTGCAGGTATTGGGAGCGCTACCTACTTTCTGTAGATTTTGAGTACGGTTTACCAGCAACTGTGCTCAAACTTTGTAATGCATAATAAAGATCCTTTTAGTTTGTTAAATTTCATCTGCTCAGAATATAGCAATGGCTGGATTCATCCTGCTCCTGAAGGAATATCAGGTTTGGCTTTTAGATTATTCCAAGAGGAATAATTTACTGAAGCTATAACATCAAGTTGAATTTTCAGGATAGTTGCCATTTGTCAACCTCAGTGCTCACTGTAGGAATTGAGAATGCTACTATCTGAAGACGAGTTACAGGTACTGTTTTCCCATCTCTTTGTTACAAGAATAGATGTGTTTTGTAGTTGCTTGGAGATATATTTGCTTAAGTAAAACCATAGGAAAGGAATTGGAGGGAAAAGTATGGAGAATAAGTTTCTGAATATGCTTGACCTGAAAAGAGGCAGTAGCAAAGCTCATAATACCTTCAAGTCCAGAAACAGGAGCAAGTTTTGGTGCTTGTCTGGGCTTCCCTTAACAATTGGGCTAGAGTTCAGGTGTAGGATCTATTCCTTAGAGGAAGAGTGCGCACGGGCGGTACTGACATGTTTTATTTTTCTCATAGCTGTCATTATGTCTTTCCTTATAGTAGAACTTAATTATTTTGGTGAGTTATGAAAACTGTCATTTACTTTACAACTTAACCATCTCCACTTACCTGGATTTGTTGGGGTTTGGAGGTTTTTTTGGGTTTTGGATTTTGGTTTGTGGTTTTTTGTTTGTTTTGGGTTTTTTTTGGGTGGTGGTGATGTTTAATATTTTTAATATAAATTTTATTGGGAGATTCATATTAAGCTTCATATTCTTAAAGTAATTTTCTTGTTAACTCAAAAATTTCCTGTAGTCAGGTTCCTGCCCAGCTTTCACTGAAGTCCTTGGGAAGACATCTACTTAGGCTCTGCAATTTTTCTGCATCTGAACTTTTGTGATAAGTCCTTCAGATATGTGTAAGTTCCAGACATTAAGTTAAGAAATGTGGTGATGTGCGACAGCAGCCTCTTCTGGTTTGCTTCTATTTTTGAAGCTCTTACATATAAAGGGTGGCATACTTGGCAGCTGTCTGCTTTTGAAATAGCCCACCTCTTGTGAATATCCAACAGCTTGATCCATTTTCTTCTAGGCGGGCAATATTTAAAAGTGAAGAATGAAGGCAATCTTCCTCACAGCTTTTATTAACATTTCAACTAACTTCAGGTGTGCACTCTAGAGACAATTGCATCTGAGCTAACTCTCACTGTGCTCTCTCAGTGGCACCACATCAGGGCACCATTTAGTTTTCAGTGCTGCCACTCAGCTGATGAAATATATCACACACTGTAGCTTGAGGCTGCAAATGTTCATTCAGGGAAAATGATGGGGCTAAGAGGAGAGATTTCATCTAGCTGCAGTGTAGTGAAGGAGGCTCTAGTTACAGGGTCAAGCTCATGTCTCACTAAGGTGAGGATGATCCCCTTTACTGCCACTCGGCCTGAAGCATGGAAGAAAGTATGAACTGTTGCAGCTGTTCCAGCATTTGTAACAGAATTATGTGAAGTTTGCAGGCTTTGCTTTCCCAATTCTGAGGCGCTAAGCTCGAGAGGGGCTGTGAGGTCACCAGTGTCTCTATATTCCTTTAAGGAGGCAGTTTTCAGTGAAGTACTTGAGTAGCTCTTTGCCATCAATTTTAGGGCATATCTTTGAACTTTGTTTGATACATGAGAATCTGAGTGTCATAGAGGAGCTGCACTATGATTGTGCAAATCACCTAATTCACAACTACCTGCATTAGCACAAGCATCAGTGGACACAGATACCAGATTAAGCACATCTTCTATGTTTTTACACCACAGCTGTATACATTACCTGTTTTTGGTTTTGTATGTTCACACTTCAATCACCTGAATATAGGCAAGACCCCAGTGTCAGAACAAAATGTTCCTGCATTCAGTCAAGCAGTATCTTGACAGGTGAGATCTGCCCCATTCTCACACGTCTATAGCAATTAATAGTACTTTGCAGCACCAGTTTTAAGTTAAGAAATTACTGCTTTCAGGGTGATTCTAGCTGGAATAGCAGGGAATTATGTTGCTGCCAGCAACACTCATCACTTTCCTCCTAGCTTGATATAGTACATGCGCTCCAGGCAAAAGAGATCTCATTATACAAACAAGCATGGCACAGGCAGCTGTACTCCCTGTCTCACCTACTGGCTGCTGTACAGGGCAGTGACAGCAAAAAGTTTGCTTAAAATAATGGCAAAAGTTCCCAGGACTCTGCCTTAGCAACATTGTTGAAGTTGCTTAACCTTGGAGGTGGAAAGAGAACTGGGCAAAATGTAGCAACTGTTTTTCCTGGTCTGAATAGCTCTGGTGTTCTTGAAAACACTGCCTTTTCTGTGGAATCCATCAGCTAGAAAGTTTCCTGCACAGAGCACCAAGCAGTGCCTGCCGTGGAGGGGTGAATTCCCGAAGAGCACCACTGTCTCTGGCATGTACAGTGAGGAAGAAGAGCAGTGTGATTCAGGCCTTTCTCACTTTGTGGAGCTGAATGGGTATTTGTACCCATTCTTGTACATGTGCACTGTAAGGCTACTCATTATTTTACTTAATGTTTGCTGAAATCCATTGCAAAGGTACCCCTTATTTTGCTTAATGTTTGGTTGAAATCCACCAAATTAGAATAAAACAACCATACAGCAAACTCTGTGAAAGATTTCTTGGAAAGTGATATTGGTGCATTGGCATTTTGGCAAAGGTGAAGAATTACCTAATGCAGCGGCTAATTGCAACACAACCTATGGCAAATGGGCTGCAGGAACTAAACTAAACGTGAATCCATAGTCTATGTTGGATGTATAGCAGCTGCTTTTTTTTATAGGGTATTGGGTGTTGATGTGTAGCAGTAAGTCCTAGAAACGGCAATGACTGAAGCAAGAAGTAATGAAGGACCTTTATAAACGCCTGAGATGTATCAATGCATGCCGTGTGGAAGTAATTCAGAAGAAATGCCAAGATTCAGAGACACCTCAAATAGAGAGAGGAAAGGGAGCTATCCTGGGCAGCTTGCCTTGTAGATCAGCTCCTCAGAAAGGAGTGAGCATCATGGTGGAGGCTGGGCAGTAGTGGAGATGGGCAAAGCTTAAGTTTGTTAACAGCTCAGGTTTTAAGGTGACAGTGGGACGTGTGGGAAGGACTGAGAAGAAACCAAATGATATAAGACCCTAACAAGAAGCAGATGTCGAGGTTGGCCACCAGGTAATGGAGAAGTCACCATTTTTTTCCGCTTCCAAAAAAGTCCTGTGTTACAGGACTCATCTTGCCCTGAAAGTTTCCCTCTCCTGTAACAGTTTAGAGCTTGTGACTCTGCATTACACCTGTGTGAAGACACCACATCTTAACTGCAACATTGAAAATACTACTTATGGTACTGTCCTCTGTGGTAGTAGTAAAGGTAGAGATTCTGTGCCTGCCTTGACACAGACAGCAGGCATGGTAGAGGTGTGCTTGATAGGTGGGAAACTGGTTTTGCTGGCACAGGTAAGACTGTAGTTGTGGCCTTCTGGCATTGCTCAGATCAAAATCTTTTTTTTTTTTTACCTTGTGATTCCTCATAGTGAGAGCTACATTTGCTCGTGCCCCACATTGGCACAGTCTTGTCTTTTTTGAAAAAGCATCTGTGTCCTGAGTATTCATCAAGATAGCACATCTGAAACTAGAGAGAAGCAGTTGCAACTTAGGGTTTCAATCATCTGGTTAAAGTGTAATAGACAGGCATGAGCCCATGACTTAGTTTGGGCAATTAATGAGGTAGGAATTATAAAATATGTAGCTATTTTATTTCTGAAAAGCCTCACCCACAAATGATATACAAACTAGTTAAACTTGGGTTCTAATTCAGTTGGGAAAAATCTTCACAAGTATGCTCATGGGCAATTTAGTAATTTAGGAGAATCAGAAAATTGGCAAAGGTTTAGCCACAAAATGGGTCTGTCCCACTTATAAATAGGCAGCCTGGAGCCCTAGGGAAAGTCTGCTCTACTCGCAGCAGTAGAGTAGAATTCAGAGAAAGTCCCCGGCTCCTTCGCAGCAGTGTTGGAACTGCTCAGCGTCTTGATGGCTGTGGAGAGGCTTCTAGACCTTCCCAGGCTCTAGCAGGTTGCTGGGAAAGAGGCAGACAATCTCTTATCTGACCCTGGTTCTTCTTGGACTCCAGACTTGGCATGAAGATTTGCAGAGGCACAGGCAGGATGTCTTGCAGATGTGCAGAGAGCACAATGTTGGTAGTATTTCTCACCACGTTATGAGACACTTAATTTGATGCACTTAAATTTCCAGGTAGTTCAGGCCCAAAACATCAGGGCTAAGCTGATCTGAAGCATGAGGCATAGCAGAATGTGTTGTCCAATCTGAAAGCAGTGAGGCAGAGCATGTTGTCTGAGCAGAGCAGAACACAGAGCAGAGCAGCACACACTGAGGCAGAGCAGTGAGGCAGAAGCAGCACAACTGCTTGCAATTTAGCTCAATTTATATAATTTGCCTGATTGCAATGGCTCTTTTGGCCACACCATCACCAATCAAAATGGCATTTGCAAAGCTGACCATATTAGGTGAAACCAGACCTTGCTTACCCTTATTTGGGCAAGACAGTCACAAGTGCATAAACACCTGTGGGTACCTGTTTATCACTTTGGGAGGGGAAGTAATGGCCCAAGCCTTTGTTTTTCTCCAGCCCTTGTTTCCCCCATCAGTGGAAGGGTGGGGCAAGCCAGTACTTGGTTTAGGCCTGGCTTCTAGGCTTCCTGTCCTCAAAGACAGCCTAGGAGTGGGGATTTTCAGGGGACATTTTTAAGCTTTCAACTGATTTTCTTGCAACCTGATGTTTGGGAGTTGATTCATTACTGTGATCAAGGAAGTTTTGAGAGGATCCTGAGTGAGACCAGACTGGAGGGATTTTTGGCTGTCATGAAGCTACAGAACACTACTTTGGCAGTTACAGTGTATGAAGAACCAGATGAAGCTGCAATTGCAGTCAACTGAGAAACACAAACATTTTTCGGTGGTGTAGTTACAGCAGTCCTTGACAGTCAAGTTCTGACTGCACCAATGGTTCAGCTATAAATTCACGCACCTGCCTGGTATTTCTCTAATGTTACAGTATTTTTTAACAACACCACCGAGCTGCCAAACAGAGAAGTGTCTGGTCAATGGGCTCCCCTTATCTTGTGGTTTTCTGGAAGTACATCTGGGGTTATCTTTGGGGAATCTGAGCAATGCAGTATAGAGTCATAGAAGGGTTTAGGTTGGAAGAGACCTCAAAAATCATCCAGCTCCAACCCCCCATCATAGATAGGGACCCCTCCCACTAGATCAGGTCGCTCAAGGCCTCATCCAGCCTGGCCTTGAACACCTTCAGGAAGCAGCCACAACCTCCCTGGGCAACCTGTTCCAGTGTCTCACCACCATCACTATAAAGAACTTCTTCCTACCATACCATTTAAACCCATTCCCTCTCGTCCTGTCATTACAAGACCTTGTGACCAGTCCCTCCCCAGCCCTCCTGTAGGCCCCCTTCAGATACTGGTAGGCTGCTATAAGGTCTCCTCAAAGCCTTCTCTTCTCCAGGCTGAAAAGCCCCAACTCTCTCAGCCTGTCCTCATAGCAGAGGTGCTCCAGCCCACTGAGCAACTCTGTGGCCCTCCTCTGGACTCTCTCCAACAGTTCCATGTCCTTCCTCTGCTGGGGGCTCCAGAACTGCACACAGTACTCCAGGTGGGGTCTGAGGAGAGCAGAGTAAAAGGGGAGAATCACCTCCCTTGCCCTGCTGGCCACACTGCTCTTAATGCAGCCCATGACACAGTTGCTGTTTGGGCCACGTGTGCACACTGTGGGCTCATGTTGAGCTTTTCATCACCCCAGACCACCAGGTCCTTTTCCTCAGAGATGCTCTCCAGCCATTTGCCACCCAGCCTGGATTTGTGCTTGGGATTGTGTGTCATTCTTTTTTCCCTTCTTGAAGACAGGTGTTATGTTTGCCCTTTTCCAGTCAGCAGTAACTTCACCAGTCTGCTGTGACCTTTCAAATACAATGGACAGTGGTTTGGCAGCTTCATCTGTCAGTTCCTTCAGGACCTGTGGGTGAATCTCATCAGGCCCCATGGACTTGTGCCTGTTCAGATTCCTTAGGTACTCACAAACATGATCTTCAATTACAGTGGGCAGGTCTTCACTCCCCCAGTCCTTACTTTTGCCCTCTGGAATTTGGACATCGTGGCTGGAGCACTTGCTGCTGAAGACTGAGGCAAAGAAGTCATTGAGCACCTCAGCCTTATCCATGTCCTCTGTTGCCAGCTCTCCATTTCCCTTCTGAAGGGGTCTCACATTCTCTCTAGTCCTTCTTTTCTCGCTGATATACCTGAAGAAACTCTTCTTGTTCCCCTTAATGTCCCTAGCCAGATTCAACTCCAGCTGTGCTTTATGATGATACTGGACATGGAGCCTTTGGCTTGACTCCCTTGGCAGCCAGGGCCTGCACCACAGAGGCACTCATCCCATTCCCTGACCCACTGCCTGAGCTGGAGCCCGAGGCTGCAGCTTGGCCCTACAGTCAAGACTGCTTACCAGTAATGGCTATCACAGGGATACCTTGAATCAGTGCATGTCCTGCCATGGCTGCCTATGCACCTCCTCCCCTGCAGCTGGGCTTATTATGCCCTTTCATATTATGCTCCTGAGACTTGGGTACAGTATTCTCCGCTCCGCCTCCAACTCCCTCTCTCAACTGTCAATGTTCATAACCGCTGTGCAGAGATACTCTCCTCCCCTAACCCCTGCTCCACTCCAGAGGCAGCTGTATTTCCACAGCGAATGAAGCAATTCCTCTATGTATGATTTTCAAGTCTTTTGGGAGAGAAGGTGCTATTGTACAAGTACAAGATATTATTAAAACAGGAATCCGTGTAATGGGTGATAAATTTTGATACTGTACATTTAATATAATATGACGGTTGTAAATCCGTAGAATTACCATAGGTATTTGCTGTGCGGTGTGTTTATGAATTGTTTGGGCAGGTGTTTTTTAAGTCTCATTTTTTTCACACAAAATGTGAATTATAGGACAGTTTAATAATGTTTCTTACTAGACTCCAATATGCCACAATTAGCCACAGAAATGTTGTCACCTGATGGCTGAGCTTGGTTGCTGATTTAGTTCATGTATAGAAAGGTAAATCAGGAAAGCAGCACAGAGGAAAAAGATCTGCAAAAGTAAACTTTTAGATATGTCTTTGATCTCATACAAGCAAGTATCATTTAAAACCACAGAAATCAGAAGTTTCAGTATTGTACAAGTGCTTCAGTATTTTATGTGTGCTTCTATACAGGTTAGAAGCAGTTTGTTTTGACTGTAATAGTAAGACAGTTCTCTAAAAGCTTATATTCAATAGTTGTATTATTGATGTTTATTGGTGTGAATGGATATCTGTACTGCACATGTTATTTGAATCAAGCCTTGCCAGATAGTTTTAAAATTAAATCCAAAATACTGTAATTCAAAATTACATTGGGTCAGAATTTCTTACTTTTACTGACTTCCACATTAAAAAAAAAAAAAAAAAGACTTATACTACCTTGAAAAAGTCTTCTCTCTTTTCTAAAGAGAGAAGTGCTCCATTTCACTCTTCCATCTGTTTTTGTACTGAGAGATGAATTTCCTCCTGAGCTGACATTACACCAAACAGGACAGCAGTAAACTATCTGGAGGTAAGGCTGTGTAGAGGTTTTAAAACTTAGTGAAAGAAGAACTTGTCTTCTCTAACACTACGAGATTTTGTGAGTATAAACTGGATTGTCATTAGATTTTAAAAAGCCTATATCCAGAGTTCTTTGGAGTGTGCAGCCCTTTGCTTTTCACATAGGTATTTGCAGCTCCAGGGAATTTGCTGAGATATTGGCTGTGACTTACTCACCTCTATAGTTATTAATGGCACCTTACGGACAAGCAAGCCTCAGCTGGGTTTTGGAGGTGCTGTTCTCCATCCACTCCAGTTGGCATGCAGGATGCCTCAAGGTGCTGGGTATAACTACCCACCTCTCGAAGTCCCTTCTCACCATGGCTTATACTTCTCACTCAGGAGCTCAGCACCACTGGGATCAGGCCCATCATTTAACATAGCTAGACCTCACTAACATGACGCTACAAGCTGGTAGTTTGTGTGAAGGTTTATTTAAACATTTTCTTTCCCCTTGACTGGCTTAAGGAAGGTGTCTGCAGACCGCCCCCCTCCCTGTGCTGTGCCTTGTGTGTGTGTAAAAGCTGCCCATGGTCCCAGATGATATGTTTGCATTTCATAATTAATGCTGAACTTGACTTGAGGCAGATACCCAAGGACAATTTTTTAAACAGATGTTGCAGGTCACTTGTAAGTTATTTGTCAAATAAGTTTCAGAGCACAAGCCGCTGCTTTTGCCATTGTAACCAAAGGCGTATGCTGTTCAGCAGCAGTAATTACAAAGCCAGGGCAACGCAGGGAAAATTCATCTTATTTAAAAGTGTTTTAGTGTCACCAAACAGCTTGCTATGCCATTAGGCAAGTTTTGCAAGACACGTTCAAGTTGAGGGTTTTAATTTGTTTGAAGTATTCTCTAAAACAGAATTATGTTGGAGTTTACATAAAATGAGAGAATGACATGAAAAGTTTTAACTTAAGCAGCAAAATATAAAGGCTAATCTTATTTAAAAGTAATATGTGTGTCTTGATTGAGTGCCCAGATACACTCACCCGGGACATTTTAGTGCAATCGGTTCTAAGCTGTTACACTGAGTTATACAGAGTAGGTTTTCCTGAGCTCACATTGCCAGACCTGAAATACTCTTGTGGCTGCATTTAATAAAGAAACGAAAGTCTTGGGTAAGGGGATATGATTTTTTATGACAGAAGGAATGCAAATAACTTTTAGTCTCATTGCCTAGACCGGGTTTGGTCTGATTTGATGGAGTTTAATAATGACTTATAACCTGTGCTGACAATGTGCAGACCCGCACAACGTCATTTAACTCATTTATTCTGCTTGCTGTAAAAACAAAGAGATGGCAAATAAATATATGGAAAGTTCATTGTTTGTCAGAGGGCCCAAGCCAAAAGTTTTCAGTGACCTTTTAAAATATGGTCCCAGGCTAGTACTAAAATGTCTGTCACTCAGCGCACACACTTGCACAATTTGGCCTTTTAACCCGTGCATCTTGTTTTTCTCTCTTTCAACTGGTTGTATGAATTTCAAATCAGCTGCAGCTATTTAAGTTTTTGCATTGGAGGATTACTGTAAATTGCAGTCTGACAATTACAATGTACAGCGCACAGGAGAGTTATTAATGGATAGGCCTACTGATGGCCTTTCAGCGCTGACGAGGGCCTGGTGTTCCTCACCCGTAATTAGATCCAGTGGTTGGGGTCTGCGTGGATGAGGCAGGGGAGGGGGTCGGCTGCGGAGCACTGCTTTATCAGAGGAAGATATCAATTGATCAGAGATAGTTACTATCGGCAACGTCTAAATCTCTAATTCACCTTCTTCTTAATGACTTGTATTGGCTTAAGAAGCTAAGTTACTTGACAGCACGGAGCTCGGCTGACAAAGTCGAACAGGTGGTTTTAATAGAAGATTTCTGTTGCTTGAGATTTCACTAAAGACGGAGCAACAGTTCAACAGACACAACAGAGGCCAGTAAAAAACCTGGTCTGCTGCTTTGCTCACTCTGGATACCAGCGGGGCTCAGGCTGCAGCCATTCGCTGCGTCCATTTATCCAGCGCTTTTTTCATCTCCAAACCCTGCACAAGTTTTCTTTGAGGTTTCAGTATTTATTTTAAGGAATTAATCTTATGTGGGCATAAATTATATTTGACAAATTGAAACCCCTGGGGGGACGATTATTTGTTTTAATTTTTAATTTTTATTTTTCACTGTCTTATGAAAAACTTTTTCCAGAAAAATCAAATATGCTTTTTAGGATGAAGGCAGAGTCCAGTTCCCAGAAAGAACCAGAAAGCTTTGTAACAGTAGAAGTCAATGGTCATTTACCAGTGAGAAACCCGGAAAATAAATAGACTGCAAGTGCTTAGATTAGGCATGGCACCACGAATCAGAACTTCAGCTGTTTAGTGAAGCAATCCAAGGAACAACGGTGTTGTGCTTAGATTATCAGTGCAAATCCAATAAGAGAGGGGCACCTAACATCCCAAGGCACTGCTGATCCAGCCCATGTCCTTTCCAGAAGCATTACAACTGCCTGACAGGAAGTTTTCCATACAGTAAAGCTTGTTGCCAATCTGATGCTTGCAGTATGTCCCAGACGGATTTTGTTATTATTATTTAATTTTATTATGTATTCTGATAGCAAATATTAGTTTGAGTCTGTTGAGGCTTTTTTTTTTTTTTTTTTGAGGTATTGAAGTAAAATCTAATTGAGTACATCACTGACACAGGCAGAACTTTCTGTAGTTGCTCTTGAGGGAGAGCTCAACAGCAAAGCAGGTCTGTAAGACTTTGCATTTTAGCCTTGAGTGGAAACATATTTGTCAGGAAAAAAGTGTGCTCTTTTAAGCCATTCTGAAACTAGCAAACCTTATGGACCTGTCACCTGGTTTCACTACCACATTTGTGACCTCGCTTCCAATACCACTTCTGAGCTGGTGTCACTATTTCTTGTAAGTACTTATTTGTGCCATTTATACTTCCACTGAACGTGCAAGCCATCTCTGTAAGCTATGGCTTTGCAGCTGCTAGGTCAGGATTCGCTAGCCTGAAGTGTTATGAATAAACACACCATGCACCTGTAGTGTGTTCTTATCTCAAGTTTTCAAAGCACATTTGGAACTTGCTGATTATGGTCTATAAAGCTCTGAGTGTTCTTCCTGCAAATGGGGAAAAAAAAGCAGAGGGAAATTAGTAACTTTCCCAAAACCAATAAATCGTTAAATTGTTCATTAGGTAATTCACCAAGACAGGAATATAGATTGCACTGATTGAAATCCTGATCTTTTTACAGTGAGAGTTGGCTTCAGTCTTGCTGGAGGTTCACCAGGCCAATTTTTTTCCTGTACATGAGAAGAACATCCAGGAGCCCAAGTCACCAATGAGTTGCCACAGAGTTGTAAACTTTCCTCATTAAAATGTGATCTGTCATTTTGCAGCTGACCGAACTATCTAGCTGGTGTGCTAGTGTCATCCAGACTTTAATGCAAATGCATTGGCAGAAAGCAAACTGGAGAATGGTGCTTAGTTGGAGGGCTCTTTCTCTGTATTATGAAGCAAAGCAAAAATAAAAGGTGACTGGATGCTATTATTTGTTCACAAATGACTAGTCATAGTGGGGACATTAAGAAATGTGGGTCTACAAGATCTCTGTGTACCACCGAAAGGTGTTTTCTTGCTCGGCCATGTCTTGTGTGGGCTTCCAGGTATTGGTTTTGAGGCAGGCCTGGGTCTCTGCCATGCTGTCTATAGCTATGTGCCAAATAAGCAAAAGTTAAACTACTCACTGAGAAAGATTTTGGCACTAAGAAACAAATATGATCCTTTCTCTTGCTCTAAATCTGTCCTTTTTATTATTTAATTTTCTTTTAAGTATGAGTTGGAATGTTCCAATTATTTCACTTTACCTGTGTTCAAGGACTTGCAGAAAGAACTGTTCTGGACACTAAACTGCAAACCTTGGTCACTTACCCCTCAAAGGTGACAGTTTTGGCAAGTTTGGAGTGTTCAAAAGCAGGGGGGTCACAATCTTTGCTCTTGTTAGAAGAATCTCTGCAGACACAGTCAAGCTCTGTTCATTTACACAGAGAAGAGATACAGCCTAACAGTTTGGTCTATAATGGTTTCCATAAAAGGTGTCTCAGCTCAGTCCTAACAGTCTGTGTGGTGTGAATAATCACCAAGCTGTTAGCAATTTTGAGCAAGCCTGTTAACACCATGATCTGAGTTTTGCTGTGAGAAGCCACTGAACTATTGAATTGCTCACAATCACATTGCTCTCCCCGTTCATATCTTTCTACAGGCAGCACAACGCAGGGGATGCTGGCATCTGGTAACTTCCTGCTCTTGTTGTCTGGTGATGACTGTGTCCCACCATGTAATACTTAATTAAAATATGATTAGTCAGTTCAATGACATTGAAGGCAGTTGTTTTCCTGCTTAGTGTACTTTTGCTAATGACATTGGGACGAGCTGCTCCAAAGAGGTTACATGGTAGGTGACATTGTTGTTCCATTGTGTCCATGAACTGAGAACAAAACATGATTTCTCTTGTGGATTGGAATGTGTATCTGTACCTCACGCTTCTTTCCCAAGTTAAAAAAAAGTTTACTAATTCAATCTTTAGTGTATATCTGCCTATCTAGATACAGTACACACCCTATATATGTATGTGTGTGCATATGACTTGCTCATGTATGTCTTGTGTGCCAAGCCATCTGACAACAAAGCAAGGCAAACAGCCATCTCCACAGCTTCTGAAGCAAAGCACAGCTGCAAAAAAAAATTACAATGAGTAACTGGCTTCTGTCTTAGTGGTACCTTCATCTTTTTATCCCTTTTATAAACAAAGTCTGTTTTGACTGCTTTACTATACTGTTAACAGACAGATAGACTCAAAATGTTGGCAGTTAGGTTCAAGACTGGATTAATATGGGTTTGTTATTTTACTAGCATATCCAAAGGCAAATACTCCTACTGGACTCCACCCTTCAGCTGTGAAGCACGTTGTAAATCAGTCCCTTTTTTGTTGTTTTTAAAGTAGTTTAGGGGCTTTAAAGTGGTATTTAACATTATTACAGTCTGCTTGAATATTGTACAATTTCTAACCATTTCTTCTTTTTTATATCCACTTTTCTGCCACTCAGAAGCTTCTAAAGAAAACGGTGCAGTCACTGCTAGTGCCAAGGTGTAACAGAAGTGCTAGTAGTATTCTTAATGACTGCTCACCCCCGAGTGTTTAGGTGCCATAATATTTAGCTTGCTAAAAAAACTACAGCATTTACAGAAAGAAAGGATGAAGGCTAGGCTTTTAAAGCTCATCCCTTTGTCTTTGTGGCTGGAATGGGCACATTTGTCCTTGTTTCTTTCCCTAAGAAAGCTCCACAAGGTGCACAGACAGCTGTCCTTGTCCTCGAGCTGATCTCCTCAATATATCACTAAGGCTTAGCAAAAAAATACATTCTGTCTGGAAATATGGAAGGAAATGACTACTGGATCAGGAGCCAGCAGTTTTGATGATAACACATGTTCAGCCACATCCATTAAGCACTCTGTGACCTGTGAAAATTCTGTGTTAAAATATCTCTTGTTCATTTGTTTATATTTTGAAATGGTGGTCTCTGAGTTTATTCTTTTTTTCTCAGCATCAGAACAATGTGATCTGAACATCGAAGGAAACTGTTGTTTGAGCTGGCCTTGGATTCTTGACTAATTCTAAAAATAGAGTCCTCCTATCCATTAAGATAAGACTGAAACACTGGTGACATTAAGCATGGCTAATAGCTTTGGTGTTCCGGTCTGCAAGAAAAGTTCATCCTGTCTAGCAGGGACATTGTGTCTATCTGCTCTCTCAGACCTGAGTGAGAGGCTCCAGTCCAGTAAGTGTCACCTCCCACCATGTCTTAGCAGCTACTGTCCACAGAGGGACGGACTCAGAGAACACACATTTTTTTTGTGATAAAGTTTGTGTAACCTTAAAAGACAAATGTGCTTCTCCCTCACACTGCCCTCTTCTGATTTCATGTTCCGGAAGAGCCCCTTGTGCTGTTTGTGGGTTTGGTGGATTTTTTGTTTGTTTGTGGTTTTTTTGTTTGGTGGTTTTGTGGGGTTTTTTGTTTGTTTTTTTGTTTTTGTTTTTTTCTTTTTCTTTCTTTCTTTCTTCTTTGCTAGGCTCCCTTTGTCTGGATTCTTGCTGGATCTCATGGTCTCCTTCGTGTCCTGCTCCTGCCTTGGCTGTGCATAACACAGTGTGTGCTGCATGGGTGAGCTGGTATCTGTGTGCAAACCACTGTGCAAACCCCAGGCTGCTGGGTGTGTCAGAAGCATGTTTAGAACTTCCAAAATGTAAGGACTAAATAGTGGGGGGAAAAAAAAATCAGTCCCTATAAGCTGTGTAGACTGACACTTAGCCTTGCTTTCCTGCCCTCCCAGTGCTGTGTTTCTGTCTCTCCTCCAGCATCAGCAGTGGTGTTTGCAGACTGCACATTGAGCTGGATGAACACAGTGAACCCAACACAGTGCATCTTTGGGTATTTTTCTGGTTTATGGTCGTGTTAGCTTTCAGTTGGATCAGATTCCTCATCTGACCTACTGTATAGCTTCACGATCACCCATATCGACATGAAGGAAAAGGCAGGGCCACTGAATGTAGGGAAGCACAAGTGGACACCAGTCATGTGCTCCTCACCTGTGTTTTCTCTCACACCAACAATGGGAGTGTCACCAGGACCAGTTCCTGACCTGTTACTCAGGTTGTTCAATGAGTCGATGTGGCTGCATGCAGCCTGCACAAAGGAGGTGGTGATGGGTGGGAGAGGGAGAGCTGAGCCGCTGCTCTTGGGAGCAGTCGGCAGCTGGGTCATACTAAGCATCACATGAAACCAAGCCTGCTCAGCATCATGGATCAAAGCACCATCTCAGTGTGTTCATGTCAGATACACAGCAAACATTTAGTAATTTACCTTGGTGATGAGATAGGACAAGTTTACTTAATGCTTCTGGAAGGTATCTGTCTGTGTGCTGTGGCTCACTCCCGCTTGCCTTCTTCCCTACCAACTACAGGCACACACAGACACAATGGCTGCTTTGTTGGTGTGGAAAAGTGCCCCACACAGAACACTACATCCCAGAATGCTGCTCTGTTTTTGTGGATGGAACACTGTGAGGAACCTTAAGCTTCTGCAACTCTCAGATCTCTATCAAAAATGGGGGCAGCTGGAGTATGCTCCATTTAATACAAACTACATGCATAGCTGGATTGCTACCACCTTGTCAATGCCACCCCCAACTGCCAAGGTCTGAGAGCCCCTGAGTCTACTGAAACCAAAGGGAGGAGGGGATTTTCTTTGACTCGGATGCAGGTATTTTAAAGGGAACTTGGGAAATAATTAACACATAATTAACCTGTGGAACTTTCTGCCAGGAAGTATTACTGAGGCCAACCACTCTGCGGGGTTAGGAATTTATATGAATAATAAGAGGCCCAAAGTGGAAAAGGCATCAGCCTTCAAAGTAGGGAGGACATCATTAACCAAAATGAGTTAAGGAGATGGTTTGCTGTGTATAGATTATTTCCTAGTGGTCTATTATGGGATGTCTTGCACCTTCCTGTGAAGCCTTTGGGAATAGCTGCTGATGAAGACAGTAGAGCACTGGCCTGATTCACCCTGGCAAGCAGGTTTCCTATTAAATATTCAGTATTGCAGATGTTATTCTCTTGAACTAACAGAGCAGCACTCACCATGGTTCCTACTGTGCTTGTTCAAGCAATTAAAAAAATATATATCTTGTAGATCCCAGATCTATCACTCTTGTAGATTGATGTTACTTGAATGATTCATTGTGACTTTGTCTTACTGGCAAGTTGTTCTTTAGAAATTAAAAGACACATGTGAAAGAAGCCGTTCTGCATAGGGAGTGAGATACATAATGGTGTGACATAAAACTGCCAGACCAGGTCAGACTAGAAGGTCACACTATATGTGTGTGAGAAAAAAATATAAGCAATGGAGTAAGTATAGAGTTATCCTGTCTGATAGACCATCTGCTTGTGGTACTTTTCATGCGTGCTCCTGGAACTTGAGGCTGTATTCTCACCACAGGGCTTAATAGCTGCTGGAGTTTATCATGCCTTCATGGACTGCTTTTGTATTTTGGCCTACACTGCACACTGTGACAGAGAAATCCATTGTTGGGTGAGAAGGTGCCTGCTTTAGGGAGCTTTCTTGGCTTGCTTCCATGGGGTAGACAGAAATGAATATTGCCACAAGTTTTTATGGCCTCAGGGGCATCTTTTATACTTTCTGCCTTCTCCTAGGTAATCATCCAGCAGATCCTAAGACATCTCAGAATCTCTGGTTTCTCCATTATTCCCATTTACTGAAGAAGAGCTGAAATACCTCTAAATCATCTCAGCAAGAGACAGTCAGATTAGGAAGTACTTATTCTGGTTTTTCACCCTATCCCCAAAGCAGTAGGTCTCACTTCCTTTTCTTGTCCTTGCAATAGATTTAAGCTTTTGCTATTTACTTTTCCTGCAACATTTGTAGTTTTTAGACACTTATTGCCCTTATCTTTGAAGAGCCTAGGTCTAAAGAAAGTCAGGTAAGTACTTTTGGGTTCAACCTGATTTAGAAACTCCAGACTCATTAATCTGAAAGTCATAATAGCCATTGGCATAATTTGTTTGAAAAGCATCTTTTTCTAGTGTAGTCTTCTTGACCATTTGCCACCAATGCCAGAAACCCAGGGGGACTACAGCTCATAATAACCATCCAACCAAGATTGAAACTATCAACCTCAGAGTGTTTGGAGACCACAGTGGGCATATGACTCAATGGGTTACTCAGCCTTCTGCTGCCATGACTGTGCTGTTATCGGTACCCAGTAAGGCAGATGAAAGTTAGCTCTGCTGTCTGTTCAAGTTGCAGTCACACCTTCAGGTTGTAGCACAGATGCTCCCTCTCTCTGAGAGTAAAGCATGAAGTCTTCTGTTATAATAAATTTACAGTGAAATATTAAACACGGGCAGATATATATGTAATTTTTTTTTCTTGGAAAAAAGAAGCAAAAGTTGGCACCTGAATTTAAAACAGTAATACAATACAAATTTATGGGCTTAACAAACGCATACAACTTTTGAGACATGCCTAGCAGACATCATGTTTTTAAAATGTCACAGCTGTCACTTCAAGTACTAAGAAAACTGGCACTCTGAAAGTGCTAGCAAGCTCTGCCTGGACAATAACAAGACTCAGAAGCCTAAATTTAAAAACTGTCCAATAAAATGTATGACTTCTTAAAGACTTCATTCTGAATACTTTATACTACACACTAGTTGTGAAGAAACAGTTGCCTGACCAGCTAAATAGAAATTAGATGTTTCCACCACAACTTCAGCAGGGAAAACAGAACTGTTTGTAATGGAGCAACTTACACGAGGAGCATTATAAGCCCTGCTGATTGAAGAATGTCTTCTTTTGTGAGGTTTGCTTGCCTTTTTCTAATATTGATGTGTTTTATACAGTGGCCCATCTGAATGGCACTGATGAGTAGGATGTATTCTAGTTCTACAGTTATCAAAAGCCTGATTTAAGTCCAAAAGTCAGACAATTTTCCTTTCTGCTACTGCATTTTAGTAACCTCAGATTGGAAATCTCATTATTGCCTGTTTGAGAAAATGATGCACACTGACCTAATTGAGGCCTCTGCTATAAACAGGTAAAATTCCTCAGGTTTTAAGACCTGGTGCTCTTCTAACAGCAGCAGACAGAGACCCCTATGGAAGCTGCTTCCTCCTGCTGAAATGCATGAAATTATTTGATAAATTAAGCTTTTTCTTCTGGTGCTTCAGAAAGCTAAAATAAATATCAAAACCCAGAAAACAAGAATGTGAAATATGAATTCCAAGCAGACTTCACTCTTTGAAGAAATGTATTTGTGTTTGAGTTTGGGAACTTAAAAATGCACATTTTGTAGTTGGCTGAGACAGGAGCAGTCTGGAGTGAATTTATTCTCTACCAGCAGGATATTCTGAGGTACTGTGTTAAATAATCATAGATCAGATATTTAAAAAATGTTATTTTCTATATACCTGGGTTTAGTTTTACAACCAGCCACTGCCATATCATCATCCAAGAGATGTACTGCTTGTATTGAATTTTCCTGTCCTTTCCTTTAGGGTTAGTTGTTAGCCAGATTGACTCCATCACCCAACTGACCTCACCCCCTCAAGCACTGCTGTGAAAACAGCAAGGGACAGGTATGTGTGCTGAACATGAAGGAAAGAACATCTCATATCCTTTCAGCTCAGTGTGATCTTTTTCAAATCTCTGATGCAGCTGCTGGACACTAATTAGTGCACTGACTAACCTCATGTTCCTTGATGGCTTCAGTCACATTTCCAAGCCAAAGGTTTTAATTGGTAATGGCAGGACTTTGCACTTCAAGTTAATTAAAACACATAACATAGAATCATAGAATGGTTTAGGTTGGAAGGGACCTCAAAGATCATCCAGTTCCAACCCCCTGCCATAGGCAGGGACACCTCCCACTAGATCAGGTCGCTCAAGGCCTCATCCAACTTGGCCTTGAACACCTCCAGGGAGGGACCAGCCACAAACTTTCTGGACAACCTGTTCCAGTGTCTCACCACGCTCACTGTAAAGGACTTCCTCCTAACATCCCTTTTAAATCTACTCTCTGCCAGCTTAAACCCATTTCCCCTCATCCTGTCATTACAAGACCTTGTGAATAGTCCGTCCCCAGCTCTTCTGTAGGCCCCCTTCAGATACTGGAAGGCCACTACAAGTTCTCCTCGAAGCCTTCTCTTCTCCAGGCTGAAAAGCCTCAACTCTTGTAGTCTGTCCTTATAGCAGAGGTGCTCCAGCCCTCTGATCATCTTTGTGGCCCTCCTCTGGACTCGCTCCAGCAGTTCCACATCCTTCTTGTGCTGGGGGCTCCAGAACTGCACACAGTACTCCAGGTGGGGTCTGATGAGAGCAGAGTAAAGGGGGAGAATCCCCTCCCTTGCCCTGCTGGCAACGCTTCTCTTGATGCAGCTCAGGATGCAGTTGCTGTCTCGGCTGCACGTGCACACTACTGGCTCATGTTGAGCTTTTCATCCACCCAGACTCCCAGGTCCTTTTCCTCAGAGCTGCTCTCCAGCCATTCACCACCCAGCCTGTATTTGTGCTTGGGATTGCGCCGACCCAGGTGCAGGACCTTACACAACATGGAACCATGCTTTTGTCATAGTCTGCTCTTTCTTCTAAGAGTTCCTTTTTGCTATGCGAGGAAAACAAATACTCATCCCTATGGGGATAAAGAAGAAAAATAAAAAAGTCCATTAAAATCCCTGAACTAAAAAAAAATCAAGAAAATAAATAATTACTGTGTTGCCACCAATGGACCCAGTGACAAAAATGGGAGTTGTCTTTCACTGTTGTTCAAGTTTGTTTTCTCATTTCCCCTTAAAGACCTGAAGACAGCAGTAAAAACCATGATGCCATTTCACTTCTCAGGTTTACTGATCTCCATTCTTTCCCCTACCAAACTGCCAGGCTTCTCAAAAAAAAAGCTTTTTTCGTTCATGGAAAGTTCAAGGATTGCTAGCTTATACATAGAAGGACTGAAATAAGAGATTTTAATTAAATTCCAGTCTTGTTATGGAGCTGGACTATTGACACAACAGAATATTTTGTTTGGGAGACTTTTTTTTTTAACATGCAGCACTCCCGAGAAAATAAGGAAAAGGGCAATCTCTAGGCTCTGTGGTTTTGCACTCATTTGCTAAGAGCTTGTAACAGGCACATGGGGGCATACAATGCAGCACTGTACTTTTTGAATAACACTAGACAAGTGCTAGCAAAAAAAGTAGATCTTCCTTTCTTCTAATTTGTGTGGGCAAGGCTCCTTGCTCACCACTGCAGCTGGAGGGTTATTGCCCAAAACATAGTAGCAATTTTATCACCTAGCAACGAATCCCACCTGGAGTACTGTGTTCTGGAGCCCCCAACACAAGAAGGACATCGAACTGTTGGAGCGAGTCCAGAGGAGGGCGACAAAGATGATCAGAGGGCTGGAGCACCTCTGCTATGGGACAGACTATAAGAGTTGGGACTTTTCAGCCTGGAGAAGAGAAGGCTTTGAGGAGACCTTATAGTAGCCTTCCAAAATCTGAAGGGGGCCTATAGGAGGATAGGGAGGGACTATTCACAAGGTCTTGTAATGACAGGATGAGGGGAAATGGGTTTAAACTGGCAGAGGGAAGATTTAAAAGGGATGTTAGGAGGAAGTTCTTCACAGTGAGGGTGGTGAGACACTGGAACAGGTTGTCCAGAAAGTTTGTGGCTGCTCCCTCCCTGGAGGTGTTCAAAGCCAGGCTGGATGAGGTTTTGAGTTTCCTGATCTAGTGGGAGGTGTCCCTGCCTATGATGGGGGATTGGAACTGGATGATCTTTGAGGTCTCTTCCGACATAAACCATTCTATGATTCTATGATTCCTGTCAGGAAAACAGCACATTTACACTGACACCTTCCAGCATTGAATGCTGTGCTCACCTCAGTCTTCACAGAGTTTTTGTCTTTCACTAAGGGAATTAGTAAGAAAGATGC
The DNA here is from genome assembly GCA_013396835.1 of Psilopogon haemacephalus. NCBI lineage: Eukaryota > Metazoa > Chordata > Aves > Piciformes > Megalaimidae > Psilopogon > Psilopogon haemacephalus. Next base: position 524,645 of record VWZI01020305.1, on the reverse strand, counting down.
AGAGAAAGAAGGCCAAATGACTGATGAGACAGCCTGGTGTGAGCAGGCTGTGTGGTGATGGCATCTTTCCTGGGATACCACAAGTGCCTGGGCAGACCTAGCAGGGCACATGTTGCCCTCTGCTTAGTAATGTACACTGGTCACCACAAGGCATTATGTATTTAATATCTCACAAGACTTGTACAACTTCCAAGACTCCTGTGCCATGAACGAGAAGAACTATTTTTCAAAATGCAAAAAATCTCTTTATTCCCAGGAACAGCAGTCCTGGATTTTTAAGTTACTTCTATTATAAGTCTCTTCTGTGCCCGGAATAAGTCTGTGGTCTCTCTGGTTTATCCAGTAAGCTCTTTTATGACCCTTTTAGTGGGCCACAGGCTGCCTAGGAGAGCTTGGTCATGCTTCAGCAGGTGGAGAGGCCTCAGGTCTTGCTGGATGTGCCCACTGAAATTTATGTGGAAAGCTGCCCACACTGTCTTGAGTTGTAAAGATCTCCTGTAATAATGTTAATAATAAAATATCTGTGGACAGGAGGTGCTTGTGTGATGTACTGGATGATCTTTCTCCTTGTAAAAATATATATTCAAAAGATAAAGAAGTGCTGAGCTGTCAAAAAAATGTGATCGAAGCAGACACCTATTATCTTTCAGGGGAAAAATTGTTCATTAGTCACTGAACATCTCTTGAAGAGTGCCGGAATTACAAGATAGTGTCTGCCAATTTAGCTTTACAATGACCTGATAATTATAGAGAAGGAAAATAATATGTCTGGAAGGGCGTTAGCTGAAGAGCAAGGGGCCACGTAAATAAACTTGACAATGATATATAGAAAGGCGAGAAAAAGACACTACTGGATAATAGTGTTATGGTGTACAGGAGTTATTTACATGCAACCAGAGCTTGTAATAATGAGAATTAGAATAATGAGAATTAGAATAATGAGAATTAGAAAAAAGCCTCTGCCCTTGCATGCCATGCTTGCTCTGGAACCTCTTTGCCTCAAAAATGCACACATGGTAGTGTAATCTGTTTTCTATGCTACACAATGCAGAAAATTGAAACTGTCTTATGACTGAGCCTAAAACATGGTCAGAGTGTCAGCTTCCACTTACCAGCTCTCCAGACCTCTTCAGAGGTCAATCAGTTCCAGAGAAAAGTGGGAATATGGGTGTTTTGGTGGAAAATGGATTTTAAGTGACGAGGGAACTAAAAAGTGCTTCATGGTAAAATCCACAGCAGTTTGCAACAGTAGAGGCTACTCCAGCCTTCCTTTCTTCAAATAATGCTTACAGAGAGATTAGACAAAACTTCTGTTGATTTACGCAGATTTCATCTGAGACCTTTATGGCTTCAGAAGGTTCTCAGCCTCTTTTATGTGTAAAGAACAGTAAATTGCAGCACAAAATTCTGGATCTTTTGCCTGCTTAAACGAGCAGCTTCTGCATGCCACTTGTAGAGGTTTTCTTCCTGTGAGCTTGGTCTGCCCATTTTCTGAAGTAGTTAAACCTTGCTCTGCTATGGCTTTCCTTGACCAGAAGTTATGGTAGGTGCAGCTCTATCAGTTAACAGAAAGGTAGATATCCAGACACAACACTGTGCTAAAATAACCCCATTGATTTTAACCTGATTTTAGCCATCAGCAGAGTGAGCTGATGTTTGACTGGAGGACATTATGCAAATATTCTTTTCCCTGTATCAAAAAGCAAGGCTTGTAGAGCAGCCAGCGGAGGATCCTGCTCTATGACAAGGTTATTTCAGTTGCACTGAAAAATAAACGAGGATCTTATTCATAGCTAATATATGTCTTTGGAATTTGGCCCACATAAATGATAAATGTGAGAGTTATGTCAGGTTATAAGTTGTATATAAGAGTTCTCTCTCTCTCTTTTTTCCTTCTAACTGTGGCTGTACATTAATGGAGGCAGTATGCCAAAACCTACCCAGTACTGTGATATTGGTAGGTGAAAGGGAAAAAAAAAAAACCAAAGCAACCAACAAAACAAACCAACACACAACACCACCAAAACCCCAACCAGCGAAAAACACCACACAAAAAAACACAACTAAAAATTCAAACCCTGAGCAAACAATATTCTTTCCCCTCTGAATGAAGAAATGTAAATTTTTAGATGTCATGGTAGCACAAAGGCCTTGGAAAAACTGGAAGCATGCTCATTATTCATGAACAAGCAGTGTGCCTGGGTTGCAAAGAGAGCCAATGGCATCCTGGCTTCTATTAGAAATGCTATGTCCACCAGCAGTAGGGAGGTCCCCTTATACTCAGCTCTGGTGAGGCTGTACTTTGAGTACTGTGTTTAGTTTGGGGCACCTCAGTACAAAAGGGGTGCTGGAGCAAATGCAGAGGAGGGCAACAATACTGGGGAATAGTCTGGAGAATAAATCTTATGAGGAGTGACTGAGGGAGCTGGGGCTGTTTAGTTTGAAAAAGAGGAGGCTGAAGAGAGACCTCATCACTGTCTACTGCTACCTGAAAGGACATTGTGAGAGGCTGCTCCTGGTCTCTTCTCACAGGTAAATAGTGAAAGTACAAGAAGGAATGGCCTCAAGCTGTGACTGGGTAGGTTTAGACTAGATATTAGGAAAAAAAAAATTCCCAGGAAGAGTGGTCAAGAATGGAATGGGCTGTCCAGGTAGGTGGTTGAATCACCAACCCTGAATGTGTTTAAAAGTAATTTGGATGTGTTGCCTGAGGATATCGTTTAGGGTGAGCCCTGTAGAGTAGGGTAATTGGTTGAAATTGGTGATCCTGAGGGTCTTTCCCAACCTGAATGTTTCTGTGATTCTGTGATTCTGCGACTGAAGAGCATGAAAACAGGCAGCAGTTGACCTGGATGTCTAAGTAAATCAATCCTAAAGATAAGTTTTAAGTCTCTGTCCTGATTTTGTGGGGCTTCCCTGATGTTCTTGCACAGAAAGGATGTATTCCCCTTCCTAATGCTCCTCTCTGGAGTCGTATTACCTCCCTGTGGCTTTCCAGCAAACACACTGACGGGGAAAGTAAAGTTGCACGTGGTTTCACATTTCATTTATTTTGTTTTAATGCTTCATAACATCTGGGAATAGGAAGGGAAGACAGCCTGTGTCAGAAGCCAGTGGATGCCCCCTGGATTGGCAGTAGGCAGTGCAATACATTCTGGTTGGATTCTCACCTACTGATGCTTCAGCGAAGTCCCATGGTGTTAAATATCCTGTGTGAGAAAAGCTATACTAACCTAACTAAGCTATTTCCCTGCTGATTAATTATCATAATTACTGTTTTCAGGAAAATAGCTGTTTTCCAGTTCACCCCATTAAGAAGTGTTTTCCTTCAGTGCTCAGCTGTTACCAAGATTGCTGCTTCCATTGCTGGTGAAACACTGCCTGCAAGTGCGTGCAAGTGAAACGGTCAATTACATTTCTGAAGTTCATCCTAGCAAGAGTCTTCATTTCCCTATCTGCTGTACTATTCATCTCCCCACTTTATACAATTTCTGCCCTCAACTATAGTGCTGACTGCCCATACTAATGCTTTGGGCTTGAACAGAGTTAACTGATGTAGATAAGTGCAAAGTTTGAACAATAGTTCTCATCTGTACAAGTACAGCCTGCCACAGCTGCACAACATTGAATGTCATCCAATCTTCCCCTCTAATCAAGTTTTGTATCACTATCCAGGGATCTGTAAATATTTCTGAATCTGACCTTGAGTGATGAAGGTGCCTCAATACCATCTATTTTCTCTGAAACAGGCCACATTCTTCCAGACTTCATGATGAGGTAATGCAGTTGAACATCTTGGTCCCATTCTGTCCCATGAAGGCATCTCTCCAGTATTTCACAAGGTTCATGAGCCCTTTTCATTTGTGCTCTCTCCTGACGTTGCTGTGTTCCTCTGCTGTGCATCAAGCCCAACAGCATGCACTGGGCAGCACTGCAAGGGACTCTAAACCTCCCTGTCCCACATAAGGCATCTCTCCGGGTAGATGTCTAAACCCCACGTAAAGAAGGACCTTTCCATAAGGGGGGGTTATTTCTGCCCTCCTTACTTTGCTGTTAACCCTTTGTCTCTTACCTGCCTCTGCCTGAGGCTGAAGCCACCTGCCTGCCTCATGTGTAACCTTGAATTAGTGGGCACCTCTAGCTATGCTTTTTTTCACATGTGACTGTGAACACAGCACGTTGACTTATGTTGTTCCTAGTAGTTTCATGCAAACTGTGTAAGACTGTAAGCATAGAGGGCTCAGAAACATTGCTGAAGGTAACTTCAGACCTGGAACAAGCCATGATCTCAGAGATTTCAAGGCTTCACATTAAAACCTCCCAGTGATGCCCCCAGAAAATAAGGAGCTCTTTCAGGTCCTATGCTTCAAGAAAGACTTGCCCTGCTTTCTGTCTTTCAAAAGCTGGATATATTATGCATTAAAATGGAAAAAATATGTAGCTAGAACTGTTAAATCTTCTGGCCTGGCATCTTACTCAAATCTTTGAGCTTTTCCTTCCCTTACAAACCTGCACTCCCATGAGTTGGAGGAGTCAGGCATAGGGGCATTGTTAAAAAATCCCCTTAGGAGTCTGTCTGCTTCTCCAGGTATTTAAATACTTCCAAAACTCTGGCTTGTTGGCACATTAACAAGTTCTGTCTATAAGTATTTAATCTATTTTCAGGAGCACCCAGAATTTGGGAGCACAGGAGTTGGTAGAGTCCCTGCAAATTGTCTAACAAAGGTAGTTGGCTACAAAACAAACTGAAAAACTGAGAGAAAATTAACAGCTTAATTGTATGGCTACTTTATATCCTTGTAATGTCTTTCTTTAATTTCCATTCTCTTGGACAGAACCCGACTAAATGGCAAAAATAAATACATATAGAGTTACTGGGCCAAACACATTCCAATGCAAAGCCAAGAAAGTTACACTTGGGACAAATTTAGCTCAGTGGTTTTAGGTATGCCTGTGTTTTCCATGTCAAAGGACTCACAGCTGATAGAAAGCACATTCACACCATCCATGAAATGAACCCATGTTTCACGTTACTTAAATCTGAAGACATACTATATGTTTCACATTTCACATCAGATAGCCCTCAGACTATCACGCTATCAGACTCTTTCTGCCCTTTGTGAGGCAATCAGCCGTTAAAGTTAATGTATCTGGTATTCTAGAGATTTCTGCATCTTCCAACATGTCCCAGTGAATGGAGTAGAGTCAGGGTAGGGATGTAAATGCCACTTTACCAACACAGAGAGGTATAATACAGAGAGCTGGGAAAAAGGATTCAAGATCAAAGCATCTGAGCGTCTGTCCCATCCTTCCTGACTAAAGGGAGTGTGGGAGCCATAGATAACGGTGAACACACTACAGCAGGACCGATGCAGTTTCCCTTTGGGCCAAGCAGATCACACAAAAGCAGACTGCGGTTACCTTTGTGTTCCCTCTTTATCACATCCTTCTCTGGTGTTGTGAGCCTAGTGTGTCAGAGCCCAAGGATCTATCCCAAAATATTTAGCTCATTTTGTACATATTACCTTTTAGTAATCATACACCACTGAGTCATACATCATGGGATTAACAATCCTACACATGGTATAAACAGAACCTAAATAAAATCCCAGAAAAAGGATATTGCCTTTTAAATAAGTCCTGACAGCTGTGGAAAATATTATGCCCCGATACAACCCTCCCATACGACATACATTAATATGAAGAGAACCCCAAACTGTTCCTCTGGATATTTTGTACGGTTTTATTTTATTATGGATTGGACATATTGAAGTAAGACTATAATCTTATTGTGCTCTGACCTGTGTTTTTACTGCGCTGTATAAACAGCAGTTACTATGTTAGATGGAGAAATGTTTACAGAAAGAAGAAATAAAAACAAACGGGTTTATTGTGTTGCAGAAATTTGAAACAGAACTGAAAGGCTGCCCATGTGTTTTGTGCTCATAAGACCTTTCTCTGATGGAAACAGACAGCTTAGACATGACAGCAGCATGGAGAGGTCCTGGGCTATCAAAAGTAAAATGTAATATCTGCACAACACTGACTCTCTACTATTGTCTATAATAAAAGCCCTTCACAGAATCACAGAATTAACAAGGTTGGAAAAGACCTTTGAGATCATCAAGTCCAACCTATTACCCAACACCCTCTAATCAACTAAACCATGGCACTAAGTGCCACGTCTAGTCTTTTTTTCAAAAACATGTCCAGGAATGGTGACTCCACCACCTTCCTGGGCAGCTCATTCCAATGGCAAATCATTCTTTCTGTGGAGAACTTTTTCCTAACATCCAGCCTAAACTTCCCCTGCCGCAGAAACCTTGATATGGTTCTTGCTGTTGTCTGTTTATATACAGCAGATTTGGAATCTAATTTTTTTAATAGATTTTGAAGTTGCTTTTAAGTGCTAGTGAAAAGTGGCAGAGTGACAATTCTGGAGCCTCTTTTTAACTTCAGGAAGAGTACAATATGGGAAATGTAAAAAACCCCTTCCTTCTCCAGCCCCATCACAGGGATGTGGGAAGCACAGTGAGTTATCCTTCTCTGCTGGCTTCTCTGATGTTTCAAACACCTTGAAGTGGGAAGCCATCAGCCTTTATGGGCTTCAGGGTGAGAAATCACTTGAGACATCCATAAAACCAGTCCAAGTATGCAAAACACTGGGTAAACAAGCATTGTTTTGGGGAAAGCCTTTCTCTTCTCCTCTCTTTGAAAAGTTGACCTTTTCATAAGACAAAGATCACTAGTGAAAACTGGACTTTTTCATGTGCTTTCTTTTTTCCTGTAGGCATTTTTATTAACTAGCATTATCAAGATCAATGCCAGAATGATATTTTTAGATCTTTTATTTTTCCAAATCCTGTGTTTCTGGCAGGAAAATGTGCTAATAAGCCTGTCAGAGTTATCCTTGATAAGAACATTATTAAAAACATTGTATGCAAAATCTTCAGCCATTAAACACAGAAGTGAAAAACTGGCCTGTTTTCAACTCTACAAAATGGCAACAATTCTGAATTTTTAAAGGATTTTTTTTCCTGGTTTATATTTCAACCAGCCTTGTGATACTCTCAGTCAAATCTCCACAGGCTGCTCAAAGAAGGGGAAAAAAAAAAAAAAAAAAAGTCTCTTAAAATGAAATTGTGGCCCCATTGAAGTCATCTGCAAAGCTCCAGTTGAATTCAGCCCAGCTAGAATTTCACCCCTTATTTGTATATCGAGCAAATCTGATCTGGAGTCAGTAACACATAATAAACATGGGACCCTAGGATGCCATTTTTAGTCACTTTTCAGGGGAGAGCTCTGCTTTAATTTATTTTGTCAACTGTTTCCACTTAGGTTTTTCCTATTAATGCTTCTGTTACCCACTGCACAGTAAGGTTATACCTCATATAAGTTCTTCTCCCTTAATAGTTGTGGTACTTTTGCAAATGTTACTCTCTTTAATATGTGATTTCAGAATAATGAATGCTTGTCAAGCTGGGTTTTTTTTTTTTTTTCTGTCTTAAAATGGGTGGGTTTATTAAGCAATCTGAGCTAAGAAATAGGCATGATATAACTTTAAAATGGCAGAGACACCACAGACTGGGCTGAATAATCCAGAACATCTTTCCAATAATCAGATGTCAGATATTTGGCTGTTAAAAGCATGTTTCAGAATTCATGATACTCCAGGTGAGTTCTGTCCCTTCCAAACCCTCATTGTACAAACGCCTTGACAAACAAATCTCTAAGATTAATTGTATATCAGATAAAACCCTGAAAAACTCAGAGAGCTACTGAATAGAATAAGAAGGTGACCACATGTCCTTTCACCTCCATACAAGAGGAAATCATAATCCAGTTGCTGCTCCAAATAACATAACCACATTAAATAAACCAATGCTGAAATAAGAATTAGTCAGAAAAGAGAAGGAAAAAAAACAAAGTGACAAAGCAGTTTACTGAATTTTTTCCCCCACTTTTAGCAGTGAACAATGCAAATCTTCCCTTATGAAGAGTTTCTGCAGAAGCCAAAGGCTAGACTTTCTGGTAAAAATCTCATTGCCAAATACTGCTGTTTGGGTTGAAAATTTTACTAAGAAAGAAAAAACAACTGTATAAAAATTAGCTATTTAAAAGTTAAACCCATTCAGATTTTAATGTCTAATCTCTTGGTTGGTTCCAGGGCTAAGACAAGCACAGGTATACCCTGCCATGCTCTGGCTCTATCCATCCTTTCAGAGATGCCAGCATTTCACTCACAGACTCTGAGCTACCAGCCTTTCAATTTATGGCAACCTTACACGTGGAAATGGTGTCACTATATCACATTAACTGTGAATAAACGGTAAGAGGTGTAGATGTCCAGAAATCATCATATTGGTACAGTATTGCAAATTTTGAAGGAAGGAAAGAAAGACAAAGAATTCTAATATGTGTGTGTATGTCTTTAAAATGGTTATTTGAAGTTGCTTAAAGATTGGGAAAGCCTCAGGGAGATGCCTAACTCACTGAATGCAGGTGACAGTAGGAACATAAGCAGTAATTACACAATCTTGTGGATTTTATTTGTTTTAGACTCACAGAAAACAGGACTAGAAAGCAACAAAAGAAGCTAACTATTCCAGCTTTCTCCACTGAGGTGGAATTAACTTTATCTATTGTATGGAGTCTAATCTGCATCTTCCTACTTAGATGGAGGGTTTGAGGTGATTGGAGGTGCATAATCCATGCAGATTGCCATCCACCCTTGCTTTCAGACAGCAGTGCTCTCATGTTTCTGTAATATAGGCAGGAATTAAGTGATTCACATTGGTGCTGAGAAAGAGTCCTCAAGCCAGCATTGAGATTACTTTGTAACATCACCTTTTACCAGCCTTTTAGAGGACTATGACTGAGAGATGTTCAGAAATGAGTACTTTGAGACATCACCTTGAGAGTACTTTGTAACATCACCTTTTACCAGCCTTTTAGAGGACTATGACTGAGAGATGTTCAGAAGTGTATAGACTGGTAAGGCCTTAAAATATTGCTTTACAGAGAAAATTGACAGAAACATAACCTCTTTATTATGTCAGACAGAAACTGGGCCATGGTTTCAAGTGACAGAGGAACAATTGGGACTGGGTGTATTAAAAGGGCTGTGGCTAGTAGGTTGAGAGAGGTTCTCCTGCCCCTCTACTCTGTCCTAGTGAGGCTGCATCTGAAGCACTGTGTCCAGTTCTGGGTTCCCCAGTTCAAGAGGGTCATAGAACTGCTTGAGAGAGTCCAGTACAGGGCCACAAAGATGGTTGAGGGAACGGAGCATCTCTCTTACAAGGAGAGACTGAGGGAGCTGGGGCTCTTTAGCTTGGAGAAGACTGAGAGGTGACCTCACTAATGTTTATAAATGTGTAAAGGGTGAGTGCCAGGAGGATGGAGCCAGACTCTGCTTGGTGATGCCTGAGGACAGGACAAGGGGCAATGGGTGGAAGTAGAGGCATAGGGAGTTTCATTTAAACATGAAGAGGGTGACAGAACACTGGAACAGGCAGTTCAGAGGGGTTGTGGAGTTTCCATCTCTGGAGATATTCCAAACCCTCTTCCGGCAGGGGGTTGGACTGGATGATCTTGAGGTCCTTCCAGCCCCTGACATTCTGTGATCTTCCTCTTTTCATCTCCATTCTTTTCCTCTCCATCTTCCTCCTTTCGTGGTAGCTTGATGGAAAATGCAGTTCTATGTTGAGAGTTCCATGTTGAGTGTTCCACGCATGGAGGCAAAAAGCATTTTAGCTGATATTTGAGGGTAGCAGCTAGTGGATGGAGCTGAGGGAATTTGATGGACAGTGTCCTTGGGGCTGGATTCATCAGAGCACTTGCACACATGCTTAAGTTTAAGCTATGACAAATCTGGTTGACATCTAATCATTTGCCCAAGTACTTTGTTGGATCAAGGGTTTAATATGCTAATGAAGGGAAAGGAGTAGGTCTTGAGCTGATGAAGCACACATTGCTGTCAGAGACTAGGAATAATAGAGACTGACTTTGTACAAGTCTGACCAGAATCTTGCCTGGTTGAAAACAATATCAACAACAAATAGACAGAGTCTGGACATCTCTAAAATAGCACAGCAGTTAATTTTGGTTGTCTCTGTGTAGAGATGTATGAGAAGGCTGTTTTCCTCTGCAGTCAGGGGACAGGCAGACCTCTGGAGGTGATCCAGAGCAGAAATCTGAGTGAGATGCTCCAATTTGTTTCCTTTCACTCTATCCTTCCTCCCCACCATCCAAAAGGCAGAGTAAGGAATCCCTTTTAACCCCACTAAGGGGTCAGACACCAGGGTATCAGTACACAAATGCTCTTTTCTGCTTGCTTGCAGCTTGGCCTTTAATTTGGGTTGGGCATTAATGAAATAAATGAGATCAGTTCAGTGTGATTCCTACAAATAATTTCTCTTCCATCTCTTCATAGTGACTCTGCTGTGTAGATACAGCTGAACTCAAAGGAGGAGAGACTGAATTACCAGAATAAAAATATCTGCAGACTAGTCATGCTTGTCTAAGACTTCCTATCTCCTGCCTCAGGGTAGAGCTCCACAACCAGCTCAGGTAAATTAACAACCAACCATGTCTGCTGAGAGTTCATGGGCCCTGAGGGAGACATGCCTAAACAGGAGCCACAGAGGCTGAGCTCAGGTTTGCCTTTTTCCTCTTCAAACCAAGACAATCTTGTTTAGCTCTTCCCTGCTCCTCACACCTCCCTAAGCAGGTCTTTGATGGTAGTCAGGATGGATGCTGGTTCAACTTTGTGTGATGTGTTAGGGTTCAGAGACTGAAAATAGTTTCACCTTTGCTGAGGAAGACTATTAGACCCCTGGAGCAGGTCATCCATGCAATTTTAAGAGTTCCCTGGACTAGTTTTCTTGCCATCATGCATAAGAAATTGGCTTTTTGATCATTTCAGTTATGCAAATGCCACAGTTGGCATTTGACCCTTGTAAGATGAACTTCTCAGGCCCCTGTTCATCAGCTGAGTCCATCTCTCTGCTAATTCTTCCTGTGGACCATGAAAATCTCCCTCAACACGCTTCATGCTGTTGCTCCACCAGTTTTCCCAACTGCTCAAAGATAAGGATTCATCCCAATTCAAACCCCAAAGTGGGGTTTGGAACAGCCCTTTCTGAGCTGGCATGAAAGCCTGATCCACAGACAAGCCTGAGCTGGATTTAAACCATGGATTTGATCACATGAATCTCACTCTAATCATCAGGCTGGTGTTGACTGGAGAGGAATGGCTGCAAATTGGAACATAGAAGGTTTCACCTCAACATGAGGAGAAACTTCTTTACAGTGAGAGTGGTGGAAAACTGGAACAGTCTGCCCAGAGGTTGTAGAGTATCCTTCTCTAGACTTTCAAAACCTTCCTGGATGGATTCTTGCCTTGGCAGGGGGGCTGGACTCGATGATCTCTGGAGGTGCCTTCTGACCTCTAATATTCTGTGGTTTTGTAATTCCAAAAGCTCACTGCTGCTAAAAGGCATGGTCCAGATATTCTTGCCTTCTGCACTGGGGACCACCCACTTTCAAGATCATTATTGGGGAGGAGATTTTGGATATCAGGTATGCCTCAATTTTATCAGTGTAAAGAAAATAAAAATCAGTGGCTTAAAAAGAAACTTCTCAAGTCTGTGATGTTTCCTTCACAAAAAGAAACTAGTTACCTCTGACTGCAGGAACAAGGCTGTAGTGGACTGCCCAAACTGAAGAACTCTGCTTCTCCAGCTCAACCAGAAGGTACTGGTTATATTCAGGAATTGCTTCTCAGTCTCTGCTACTTTACAGCTTTTGTTATATGAAAAGTCAGACTAGATGATCATAACAGCTCCTTTCAGCCATGAGATCTTTGGATCTATTATACAATTTTAGAAACCCCCTACCCTGGCTCCAATAAGTTACATGTGGTATCAGTGAAAGTCAAGAGAATATTGCCTGTTGAGGTTGTGTGCTCTCAATGTATCATTGTACAAATAAGTACTGCGTATAAAGAGAAAGATAGGTGAGCAATTGTGTGAGTCTGTGAACGAGAGCTCGATAAAATGAATCTCTTTGTAAAACCAGCCATCTAATGGAAAAAGAGAGACCAGATGGTCCAGTAACACTCTAAACTTCAGATTTCCACAAACAAGTTGCAAGTATTTCTGATCCATGGTCCAGTGATTAAAGAGATGAAATTCAAAGGAAAAAGTGGGGAAAATCAAAGAAGGGTAAAAAAGAATGCATAAAACCCCAACCAGTTTAAGTTTCATAGTGGGATATCAAAGCAATATTGAAATATAGGAATATCAAATACCAATACTTTATTTTTATGTTTTGAATTTACTGAATCAGTTTCAATTGTATGAAGCCCTCTGCCCTTAAGCCCTATGATATAAATTTTATTGGATTTAGAGGAAACAGATTGGAAATCTGGGACAGAAGTATATGTATGTATAACCAGCACAGAATTTATGGTTTCGCCAGAGGAAGATTCAAAACTATTTGAAGTGCTGCTTATTTAGTACTAGTGACATTCAGGAGTTGGGGATGGGAAGAAAGAGAGTTGTGAGGGAGGGAACAGAGATCAGTGCAAAGATCAAGATAGTTCTCACCCTGGAAGCAATAAAGCAATCAGAGGTTGTAAAATGTGCCTGGGGGCACGTGGGAGAGAGCAAGGGGGGTGGAGGTGGTGGAGGAAAAGAGCTCTAGTTGCTACCAAGGCCAAATAATGTTTCTACCTAATTTTAATTTTTTCAGTCTGAGGATAAATGCTCTAACCTTACCATCAGAGAGTGGCCTGAAATAACAAAGGCCATTAACTCCCTGCTGCCAAACACTTGCTGCAAAAGGGCAGATGGATGCCTCTTTGCAGTCACTTCCCAGTAGGCTTTATTGCTCATGCTCAGACCGAGATGGCTGCCTAGCACCTTCCCTGTGACCGGCTAGCAGATGCCTAGCTCAGTATCTTCCAAACCCCTTGTGCACACTGTGACACTGAAGAGTGTGTTAGCCAACCACTGAGTTGCTTACTTCTGTCTCTTGTTTGGCAATGAAATGAGAGGAGAAAGAATAAAACATTCTGTCCCTGAGTAAGGCTTTGCTCTCTGCTGGGCACTGCAGAAGACCCCAGCGCTTTGCTTAGATAGAGGTTTTGCATGGGAATTTTATCTTCAAACCACCCTGGAGCTAATCTTGGAGAGGTCTTGAGCACACAAAGAGGTCCTGGTCACCCTCTTCGCCTCCCAAATACTTCCTGAGTCTTTGAAGAAGAGGTGCTGAGGCATCTCTTTGATATTTGGGAAAAACATGAGCATTGAAATCTGCTACCCTTTGTAAAACTGGCAGACAATGATCCAGACACCTCCATTAACAGCATTTATCATCATGGTAGGGGGCGTCATAAGTTCACGATTTCAAGAGACTGTCTGCTTGGACACTTCAATTTCTGCTTTCTACTAAGCCCTTCTGTTTGGGGATGGAGGTTGTACCACTGGAGGACTTAATTAATAGCTTTCTCAACTTTACAAAAGTAAAACACTAAGGAAGGCTGCATTACTGAGAAGATGAGAAATTCTTTGGACATAACTCCTCATCCTGTCTGCTTCATCCCTGTGCTTCTTGAACTAGCTGGCAGTAAATCCAGTTGATGGTGATGACCCAGTCACCTGAGGCACTCTCTATCAGGAGTCATCATTTACAGTGCCAACGACGAGAGAGTATTAGTCCCTATTTTATTCTTTCAGCTCTTTTATGAAGAGAAGAAAAAAATTCTTTCTGTAGAATATAAAGAAAGGTCAAAGAGTGTGTAGAAGATAGGGAAAGCTCTAATAGTTCCCAAAGGTTCAGACTATCTTGGTGCCTCCTGGCCATAAGGAAGCTGAGGAAGCCACAAGTTCCTGGACTACCATAAGACACACAGGTACCAGCTGCTGGGTTTGGACGCTGAGGAATTCAAATGTGTCCATCTTCATTGGTTATGTGAGGGGTCACGAATGGACAAGTCTACCACAGAAAAACAGAGCTGTTTCTGAAGAAAGAAAAGATACTCAGAGGCAGCTGAAACTGAATGCAGAATGGGTGTCAAAATGCCTTTCTTGAAACGTGTGGGGCTGGTATGCTTCTGGTGGTCAGTGACTTGAATTCAACCATAAGTAGCTCTGTGTCCTGCTGCTCCAGACACAAAGAGAAAATGTTTGTGGCCTTCACTTACATTACTCAAAAGTACACCAAGAGAGGTAGGACCAGGTAGCTAAATCCTCTACCCTGTATGGGAGGTCATGCAGCTTTGAAATGTAATGCATGGCTGGGCCCAAAGAGTTGTGACGTATGGAGATAAACCCAGTTGGTGACCAGTCAAAAGTGACATTCCCCAGCACTCAGTACTGAGCCCTGTTGTCTTTAATACCTTTATCAATGATCTGGATGAGGGAATTGAATGCACCCTCAGAAAGTTTTCAAACAACAGGAAGTTAGGCAAGAGCATTGATCTGCTTGAGGGTAGGAAGGCTTCAAAAAGGGATGTGGACAAGCTGGACAAGTGGCCAAGGTCAGCTGTGTGAAGTTCGACAAGACCAAGTGCTGGGTCCTGTATATGGATTGCTTGGGGAAGAGTGGCTGTAAAGACGCTCATCAAAAAAGGACCTGGAGATGTTGGTTGACAGCTATCTGAACATGAGCCAGCTCAGTGTGCTCAGGTGGCCAACAGCATCCTGGCTCCTATTGGATACAGTGTGGCCAGCAGGACTAGAGAGGAGATTGCCTTCTTTACTCAGCACTAGTAAGACCACACCTTGAATACCGTGTTCAGTTTTGGGCCTCTCAATAGACATTGAAGTGTTGAGCTGGGTCCAGGAAAGGCTAGAAAAGCTGGTAAAGGGTCTAGAGAACAAATCCTCTGAGGAGCAGCTGAAGAGTTGTTTAGTCTGGAGAAAAGGAGGCTGAGTGTAGACCTTCTCACTCTCTACAACTACCGAAAAGGAGGCTGTAGCAAGGTGGGTGTCAAGTAAGAAATAAGGCAGGAGAAAATGGCCTCAAGGTGCATCAGGAGAGATTTAGATTGCATATTAGGAAAAAAAAAATTCTTACCAAAAGTGTTGTGAGGCACTGAAACAGGCTTTCCAGGGAAATAATTGAATCATTGTCCCTGGAGGTATTTAAAAGACATGTAGATGTGGTGCTTAGGGACATGGTTTAGTAGTGGATTTGGTAGTGTCAGGTTAATGACTGGAGTACATAATCTCAAAGGTCTTTTCTAGCCTAAACAATTCTGTGATTTCATGATATCTTAAGTGCCTTAAATTCACCGAAATTACAATTTGTATAAACAGACATACTGCAGAGCTTGTTTGGGTATTGGTCATTGCATGTATTTACTGATGTCTATTTATGTTGTAGTCTCTAGGTAATATTTCAAGGCACTCTGTCTTCAGAGTTTACGCTCAGCCTTATGCTAGTGTGTCACCACTTACTTGCCACTAAATTACGTTTTATACGTGCAATGTATTTAATAAAAAAAAAGTCCCAGCAAATCATTTCTAGAAAAATATTTTTATTAAGCCTGGGCTTGGGTTCCCTTCAGCTGTGTTTGTCTTCCGTGAGTATTGAGAATATCAATGGGCGGTAAACCATAGCTATGTAAGACTATGCATTAACACCTCTTGTGTAGTAATCCCAGCAGAGACAATAACATGGAATGTGTTCAATAAATATAATGCTGGATATTTATAATTGCTCAGTAGACGTATTTTTTTTTGCACTGATTTTTTTTCCCAAGAGACAAGATATTTGGATTTTTAAAAATTTTTCCCCCTTCTTCTGAAGTAGCCTATATTAACCAAGAAATAATTCTGTATTCTGGCTTTTCTTTCCCATTTCAACAACCAAACACCAAAGTGCTTACAGATTTAAAAGAATTCTCATGAGGACCTGGAAATCTAGTGACCAAGAGCTACAATAATTCATCTAAATAAACATGGAATAAACCGGAGGG